>VZDJ01000064.1:0-67515 GCA_008694505.1 Cyanoderma ruficeps | reverse complement strand
TTTTTTTTTTAGTTTCATTATGCTGGTCCAGTACAGGAGTTAGAGTTAGCTGTCTGAAACCAGGTACATACTCTCACTGTATTCAAATCCATAGTTAAAGCTTTCCTCCATATTTTGTTTTCATGTCTGAGAAAATAGCTGAAGTTTAACAGATCAGTACCCTTTTATAGTATTTATTAGATTTATATATCCAGGAATTTTCAGTACTTTGGAAAAAAAAAGGTCTAGGTCCATAGTCCTAATGACTACATTTGGCAGCAGTGCTGTGCCTTTTGACAGCCTGAGTTTTGGGTATTGGCCTTTCAGTTTGGGGCATACATTCCATGAACCAGTAGCTTTCAGGAGTTGCTCAGTGCTCTGGCTTTGATAAAAAGTGATGGATGTGTCTTCTTGGTCCTGCTTGTGACACTCAGCCATAAGCCAGGTTTGCTGTTAAACACAGGCTGTCGAGGTTTGTGAGTGATGGAGTGGCAAGCTTAAAAACCTTCCGTGTTGGCAGCAGCTGCACTGGCATTTCTGATCCAGCTTCTTGATTCAGTGATGGTGATTTTTTTCCTGCCAAAGGGCTTGTGATCCCTTGTGTTAGAGAGAGCAGCAACTGGCCCAACCAGTGTGCAGTCAGAAAGATACATGGTGTGGTCATACGGGTTGTGCAGAACAGGAAACTGGTGATGAATAGAGGAGAAGGAACTGCTGGTGTTTAGTCTGAAATGGCTGCAGGGCTCAGCAGGATGAATGCACAGCTTATCCAGGTCTGTCCAAGATAAAGCAATACTTTATACTTAATGTATTTGGCCAACCAGCCAGGAAACACTGCATAAAATTTGTCATTGGTTCTTAAATGTAAGCAGTGATGAAATCCCTCCACAGAGAACGGATATCACTCACTAATGGATTTTGCCGCCCCAAAGAGTAATGACATTTAGGTCATTCATGCCCATGGTGTTGTGTCATCATTAGAAAAACGCTGGAGGAAGGACTTTCTTTTGTGAAATGTCTGGCATTCACAGACATTAATATTAGACAGTTGGATGAGGGTTTTTGCATTTTGTGTAAATTAACTGCTTGCTAGCTAGGACCCACCTTTTCATTGTTGGTCAGGAAAATTTCATGCATCTGGCTGAATTTCTTTGAACAAACAAGGAACCCTAACATACTGCAGAGAAGTCTAACTGCTCATCTAACTGAATGGAAGAAGATGTAAACAAGTCTTTAAACCAGTTCTTTGTAATCACTTGGTAACAGGAAAGAAAAAAAAAGGCTGGTTTTAGTGAACAACTTTTAGCCTACTTCTGGAAGGTGACAACACTTTTAGCAGCTGTTTTCATCAGGATACAAGATTATAAATAAAGAGCTTTAAAGTACAGGAAAGTTAATCAGAAATATTTATGGGATTTGGAAGGTTATATTCATTCTCTGGATAAACTGGTTCTATTTAAACAAAAACTTTTCCACAATTTTCCTGTTCTTTTAAGTAATTTTTTAAGGTAAACAGAAAGCAAATTTTGATACTGTGAGCTGCTCTTAAGTTTAGCTCCTTCCTACATTCCTTGTAGGAGGGAGGTATCTGTTTAACTTATTGGGGGGGGGTGTTCACACCCATAAGAAAACACTGTAGCCACTAGCATATTAGACATTTTGATTAAATCTCCTTTCTTTGTGCAAAGACATGTGTGTAGGGATACTAATGTGACTTCCAGTTCCCTTAATGAAGCCCTTCACTGCTTAGATGGTCTTCATAGAGAAACCTATGAATATGAGAAACAAACAATGGGCAAAACTAATCTGAGCTTTCCACTTCCAGCCTGAGGCACACCAGAGTGTTTGGGCTATTTAGTAAGATGGGGAGTTGAGGCTTTTGGTGCTGCAATCAGTAGGAAAGTTCTTTCCTTCTGAAGTAGTCATCCACCTATTTGCAGGATCCCAGGGTTACATGTGCACTGGCTGTGGGTACTTGGATTTGTTTGTTTGAGGCTGACTCCAGAATCCCTCTGCTATGAGAGCAGCTTAGTGAACTGGCAGTGTTATTTTTCTGCTATGTCCTAATGTGGCCAAAAAAGTAGAAGTGTGAGGGTTTGGTGGTGGTTTTTAGTTTGGTTTGGTGTTTTTTTGTTTTTTGTTTGTTTTGGTTGCTGTTGGGGGTGTTCTTTTCTAGTTGTTGTTGTTTTTTTTTTCCTGGCAAGAAAATGAATGTAGGCAAAATCCAGTGGAAAAAAGGCAAACATTTACAGTAAATTGCTAAATAAAGCTGAATGATGGCTAGCTAAATACAAAATCAAAAGTGGATGCAAGTATTATTCCTACATTTTTGAGAAGCACAAGCATAAGCAGTAGGTGGAGATGCTTGAAAATTTTGCATGCTCTGTATTTGTAGCAATAGTGTGTGAGAGCAAAGGATGTAGGAGGAGTAGAGAGATTAAAATAAGGAACTAGGCCATTATCATAAAAAATAAGCCTTTCACAACATAAATCACAGGGTAGCTTCAAATTTAGTTAAAGAACAGCATGACATATACTAGGGAACAATTAGTAAAGGAAGGTTGGAGGGATGAGATGGCAGTTTTCTCCTAATCCTGGTAAATATGAGTTTTAGTGACCATAATAACCATTACTATATGTGCTGCATTTGGTGTTAAACTGATTGTTTGTTAAAACTTCTTTCTGTTTTTTATTTTCAGGGCTCTTCCTTATCTTAGGCTTGATACTTTACCCTGCAGGTTGGGGATGCCAGAAGGCGATAAGCTATTGTGGACCTTATGCTTCTGCTTACAAACTCGGAGACTGCTCCTTGGGCTGGGCTTTCTACACAGCCATTGGTGGCACTGTTCTGACCTTCATCTGTGCAGTCTTCTCAGCACAAGCTGAAATAGCCACATCCAGTGACAAAGTGCAAGAAGAAATAGAAGAAGGAAAAAACCTTATCTGCCTCCTTTAACTCCAGTAGGGGAAAAACACCAGCACCTGGATCTTTATCTGCTTTCCATTGACTGGACAAGCAGATCCATTTACCTGTTTTTACCATTTGTATGATTGAGCCCCATGCATTCCAGCCCTGAACTACTGAAAGGGTCTTTCTTCTTTGCTGGGCAATGAGGATCAGAGAAAGGATCCCAAGAAAGCAGAATGTAAATACTTGGGGATATTTTTTAGTTTCATTCTGTGATCAGGACACAGTGGAATATATTAATCCGACTGGGGATGTGAGTAATCACATGTGTATAGCAGGAATGTTGTTAAAACTGACAAATTCTGATTGATCGGATTGCCTAACCCATCTTGGTCACTTTGAAGAATTTGGGTTTAAAATAATAAAAGCCAGCACATTTTTTTTTTCTTTTCTTAAGCAAAAGAGAAGCCTGTTTTAATGAGGCTTTGTTTCCAAGGGCTCCCCTCACTGGTGAATATTTCCTCACTGTCACCTGGTTTGGTACCATTTTCATGGAGGTGCTTTTTGGTACTGAACTTCCTGGAAAGAACAGTGCCTTCCTGGATATTAACTCTATGTTGGAGAGAGCAAATCTGACGTTTACACCAATCTTTAGGCATTTAGAAAGTCAAGTCCCTGCCAGGTTTCTCTCTCTTGAAAGTTAGCGTGCAACGTGTGTGCAACTTGTTACTTAGCAGGTAGATATTGTTTCCACTGACTAGACAGAGAAGCTGTTGTTAGACTGGCTCTCACCTGATTCAGCTAAAACTGAAATATTTCTACAGCCTTCATTAAAGCTTCTGAAATCCCAAGCAGACAACACCTCCCCACAGCACCAGCTTTACCGGGGCTGCAGCTTCTCCTGCAACTGTAGATTTCACATTGCACTTCAACAGTGTTACATTTTGCTCTTGTCAGTGAAACATTGTTCCCAGTCTACAGATCAGTCTGTCTGATGAGCCAGACACACATGAGTCTTTAGGAAATTGAAATTTTTCAGGAAGCCTTGATGAATTCTTTGTGGCTGGGAAGATTTTTTTTTTCCTTTTTTTAAATTGTGTGTGTAGTAGTAGACCTTTTTCCAACTAAATCAGCAGAAACTGAACAGAGATTGCCACAAATGCCATTTTTTTTTCTCAAAGCCAACTGGTTGTGTTATTTGTGGTGTTGCTTCACTTACCAGAACTACTTCTGATACCAAACAAAGGAATGATGAAACTGTGCCATAGGAGCACTGGGGATAATTCATCCAAGAAGTAGTTCTAGTAAAATACTAGGTGAAGTGTNTTGCCTGGTCAGCCCCTTAAAATGTATCATAAGTGATTAAAAAATGGTTGTTACTGTCCAGGTGGGTAGCTGCTTTCAAGGCAGTCCTGACCAACTCTGTGCCCATGGCACCTGCAGCCTGCCTGCTGGACAGGTGACGTCTCAGACACAGTGCAACAAGGTCAACTTCTGCCTGTATTCAAAAAGGGATGGTTTTAACCTGGCCTCTTCTTGCATTCACCTGCTCCTGCAATCCACATCCACCACCTCCTGCTATAAAGCAGATAACTCACTGTTCTTTTAAATATTGAATTTAAATCCCCACCAAAAGCTATGGTCTGGAACCAACTGCCTGCACAAAACAAGATTTTAATAGAGCAGAATTACCAGCACAAAGTGGTGCCTGAGGGTGAAAATCACAACCCACACACCCTGTCCACACCTCTGTTTGTCTCATTGGCTTTGCCCCAGACACCTGAAGGACACACACTGGGCTTGTTCCTGGGGTCCAGCAGGGCTTCCTCCAGGCATCCCCTGAGCCCCTGCTGGAGCAGGGCCACCAGCTCAGCTCTGCCCTGCCCTCAGGGGCCCTGCAGTTGGGGAAGAAGGGGCAAGCAGTTGTTATGAGTACCAAATCAACCAGCTAAAAGTGAACTACTAAGTAGATGTACGGTTCTAGCTTCCTTAGGTGGGTAGCAATCCAAAGTTCAGGTCACCACTGCCAACCAGTCTTGACACAGTATTAGGGTGAAAAATGCTGCTTTGGCTTAAGCACTTGATTAGTCAGAATCAGGTCAGTTCTTAGAAAGATGGAGAGGGCATATTCTGCTCTGGCTGAGAAATAAACAATGAGCAACCTTCATTCCTGTTACTAGCTGACCTCTGCTGTGATCCACATGACGCTTAAAAAAATTTCAATATGACATTTTGTTTGTTTTTTTTAAGTACAAAGGAAAGATTTTCAGTGGCACATTTTGCTTTTGTTTGCATTAGTAACCAAGAAGAACCAGCTTTTCTGCTTGTTGCTGGTATACTATCAGCTTGCTCTGCAACAGCATAATTAACTAACTTGCAAGAATATCCATGTTCATCACATAGCACAGATAGAAGACAGGCTGGGAAGAAATACAGAGGAGAAATAATCAGAATTTCTTTTCTCAGGGTTCTGTTTTTCTAGCAAGTGATAAGGTGGTATATATTGCAATTTTTTTTTCCCTGGATGAGGTTTTCAGGTGCAGGGTGCACTCATTAATTTTCACAGCTGTTTAAATTGCTCCTGAAGTTCACCTCAGTAGTAGCTTTCAAAGGCACATTGGGAAAAAAAAAAAGAAAAAATCAGCTTAAAGCTAATTTAATTGATTTCATGAGAGGGCTGCAGAGTGTAACTGCTTCTTAATGTACATGCACTGCATAGGATCTAGAGGAATTTGCTGTGGATTCTTTAAAACCTGTGTGCCAATTAGTTCAGTTTAACTTTGTTTTGTGGTATTGAAGATTTCTTCAAACATCTGTGGTTTCATCAGCTTTTTAAACTTATATTCAATAAAGTGCCATAGACCTTTTTTTTGAATTGTAGCATATTTAAATATATATATATATACACAGACTTGTGTGAGATGTGCAATACAATGAATGGGTTTTGTGGGGTTTTTCTTTTCTTGTGTTTTTTTGGTTTTGGTTTGTTAGTTTTGTTTTTTTTTTTTAATTTCAGTTTTTGCTTTTAAACAAGTGATTAGAAAAGGGACCTCCCAGGGAAGAAGTGGCTGGAGTTTTGGTGGTGTGGATATAGAGTAACGCAATACAATCACTGATGTTGAAGATCAATACAAGAGTAGTAACAGCAGCTTGAAGATTTAACAAAAAAGTCTTCTTTGAATTACTCAGAATAGACACTTCCAGTGTGAAGCTGTGTCCACCTCTGGCCATTAACACTAAAAGCTGAAAAGGCTCAGCAAGGTTTCTTGGTGTGCTTTATTTGAAATGTGGCACTGCAAAAAACATTGCTACTGAGCTATTTCTGGGTTGCCTATATCGCCTTTGTATCTATTTTACTCAATAAAGTTCTCCGGATTCTGAGATTTTTTTTTTTTTTCAGCCAATAATTTCCATTTTGCATTGTAACCCTCCCCACTGAAGTTTCCCACATCCTAGTGGTAAATGCAGAGTTCAGGACTTCCTTGAAAGCCATGGGCACTGGTGCCTACAGCTCAAGGAAAGGGCAGAGTCCAACAAAAGCAGAGCATGGCAGCAATGCATACACAGCTCCTCAGTATAGGAAGTGTGGCTGCAGCGATCCAGCTAGAGTAGGTTTTGAGCCATGGTTTATTTGTGGTACTGTTTTTCTGTTCTTGACTCACCACTATGTACATTTGTTAGCATGAATGATGTACCTAATGTCTTCTTTTTAATCTAAATTTCAATTAAATGTGAGTTTTTGAACTTTTAACAGGAGTCTGGCTACCTTAATACAAGCATATTGGACAAGTTGAGCCAAGCTGAGCTTCCATTGTAGCTTCAATAGCATTTAAGATCCCGGTCCAATGATGTATTTCAGATTCCCATCTGACTTAAACATTTATTACTGCTTACTGATCAGAAGTATGTGATCTGAAATTTAACTATGTGTTATACAATACAGTTGCATTAAAAAGACTTTCTAATTGAATACAGCACTGTTAAAATGTGTTTCATTTTGCAACTAAAGCACTGCGTTTCCTTTCTTGTGAAAAAGGATAGTAACAGTTGTGAAACAAACATTGCTTCATCATATACAGATTTTTAAATGGTGTTTGCCACAGTGTGTTCTAGCTTTCAGCTGTGACGTGACAAACACTAGAGAAAGGTTACAAAGCCAGTCTATAGCAGAACCAGGAACAAGGCTTTCAGTAGTTTAAAGAAAAGTCAGCATGTCACTTTGTCAGTTGCAATGGCCCACTTCTATTACATTTATATTTAATTAATCACATATTGTTGCATTGTACTTCTAACAGTTTCTAAACTTCAGAGAAGTAGCTCTTGGTTACAGCTTGGAACATTTAGAAACCTGTAGTTCATAAGTTAAGGGACAGATGCCACTGAATGCACCACTACCATAGTCAATTTATGAACTTCAAAGCAGGTATAGGTAGAGCACTTATTCTCCAAATATAAAACATTGCTTAAAGAAATTATGAAGTACTGATTTGAACAGCTAAAAATATTACCTTCTTTTTTAAGTAAAGTTAATGGAGTTGGCAACAGCACAGAATTCAAGTCTCCAATTGTGTGCATTGTTACAGATATCTATATTCTTGTACCTTGTTCTCCAAGCTCCAGCTGGGTTTAGAATAGTGGAGCAATTACAAACTGGATGTCTATTATCAATGTTAAGAGTGACAGAAATATAAAGATGTTATCGTGTTCTGCAATTCACTAAAAACTTGTTTTCAAACAAATGCCTTTTATTTGGAATATCTTCATATTGATGAAATTCTGAGAGTGTAGGAATCAGTATCTGTAACTGGCTTAAGGTATCACTCAGATGTGGTGGGATCAGTAACTTGTTCTAAAGAAGGTAAAGAAGAAAGTGCCAAATTCAATCACACAGGTCATAGGCTGGAGTCAATGATCTCAGGAGTGTTTACTAATCCTGTGATGTTGTGTTCTGACTAATTCCAGTTGTTCTCTTAGCTTGGACAAAAAGTGTCATCCCATTGCCCAATGCAGGATACGTATTTCTTCTTCTAAAACATCATGCAGTCCTCTAAAAAGAACATCATGCATGCCTCTAAAAAAAATACAGGCAAAGACAACAGTTCTGCACTGAAAAGCAGCAACCATGCTTTGGCATGTGTGCAATGACTACAGCTCAGACATACACTAGTGTTTAATTAGGCTATAAACATGATAAAATCTACTAGCAGCACTGTCAGCTGGAGCAGTGGCCGAGCAGCTGATGGCACAGAGGCACCAGTGGTCAGAGGCAGCTGCTCTGTACAGTGGTCTGGGCTCCAGCCAGCGTTGCCTCCCCAGCTCCAGCTGTACCAGCACAGAGCAGGAAAGCTGAGTGCAGGGCCACAGGTAACTGAGGCCAGCCTGTCTTCCAGGCCTGCACCAGCCCTGTTTTTACTAACACAGCCTCAAACTTTATCAATAAAAATCAGTCCCATCTCTCCGGATGGAAGTTTCCCTTCCCAAATCATGGATATAAAGAAGTAAAACCTGATACTCTCAACACTAAAGAGCAGCTCCACTATAATGAAGTATTTTCCTTCACGTCTCAGTGTAATGGAGCAGGAACATGAAGGAGCACTAACTAAAAGCAGGACATATATATATATATGTTATATATATTTTTTTATATATGTATATACACATATACACATTACTTAGTCAACAGGAAGCTCCAAGTGTATTGAGAGGCAAGAAAACAAATGTACTAAAACCACAGCTGTTCAGTGTCATCACTTTCATCCAACAAAAAGCACATTTTAGTTGAGCTGTATATACTTCCATTAAACTGCTGGAAAAAGATAATTATTTTTTTCCAGAACAAAATGTATGGCAGCATGAAACACAAGTTATATGTCCTTACCAATGCCTTTTTTCTTTTCCCCTCAGTATCATGTGACACCGTATCTAGTTTAATCCTTGTATAAAGTTTCCCTGGCTTTTGCTGCTAAGCTAGATCTGCATTACTTCCTTTTTAAATCTTCCTGATTTTTCTAATTATGATAATAAAAGCTACTTGCAGACATAAAATTAATTTGTATAAAAAAACGTACAAACTGATTCACACATTTTAACGTAACTGAGTCAAATCGAATTATCTGACCTACTGTGCCTACTACGGATTCATAACCAGAATGTTCCAGGTTTGTACCTTTTCCTTGACAGAAATATCTTTCCAGAAGTATCACTGAGTATTTTTAATTACAGTTCTCTTAACCCATGCTTTTCTCTGTGTGTGCATGCTTTTCCAACTCCATGCTTAGAACTTCTTGAGGAAAGTAACTTGAGTGAACCAGAGGAACTACCTCTCATGAAGAGCACTAAAATTGTGTAATAATTCTAAACATAAAACATGACTGGATCATACAGCACAATCGTGCTTACATTTACAAGAAAGTACAAAACCTCCTCCTTTAGTCTGCAGACATTGCCATCCTAGATCTGTAAATTACAAAGAAAGATCGAGTGGATGAAGGATTTCAATAGTGATTGATGCATGCATGTGAAAGCATCTTCAAAAACATATGTCTGCCATCTCCCTGAGATGGCAAAAATAATCCTAACTGAACAGAGCACTGTTCCCTGTATCATCCATGACTATGCATCATCCATTTGCAAACTTACCTACATCACAGTCTTCTAGATGAAGTCATTGAGCCCTTCAGAGAAAACCCAGCAGTAAGATGTGTACTAGACAGCAGGTGCTGCAACTGACAGTACATGAAAACAAATCAACAGACTGAGATAGTGACTAAAAAAAAGAAAAGAAAAACGAGGACTGCAGTGACACAGAAATGCTGATTCACTGGCAGAAATTAGGAAAATAAATACTACTGAAGCAAAGCTTTTTTTCAGCAACTTCATTTTACTTTCAATAATGTTTTAAGAGTCACTTAATACCTGTAGAATTCCATTCAGTCATGACAGAGCATGTTTAATTTTAACCCTTCTGAGTTCACAGCACAAGAAGGTAAGCTGCAAGTATTTTAACAATTCTCTTCGTAACAGTTGAGTAGATTAACTCTCTTTAACCAGATTCATTGATAGTGGACATTTTGCTTCACCATTTCAGCAGAAATACAGCATCTATATACAGAATTATAAAAAGCAAGTCAGACTTTTACATAGATCATCCTCCCTGCATATCACCCTGACTGTTAGAAGAAAAATCCCCATTATTGGTCAAAACTATACAGAGCGAACACCTAGGAAAAAAGTCTTTTTTAATTCTATGACACTGTGTTAATACAATAAATATACAAAACTTCTGAACTACCGAGACATGCAACAGAGGGACAGAATAAGTGCATTTGTACAGAACCATGACATTTACCAGGATGGCAGAACATTGTTAGTAATTTACAAAATATACAAACATCCTCAGATAAATAAAAACAACTCCTAAATTACAGATCAATGACTACTGACATTCCAGTGTTTAAACTTCACACCTTGTACTCTGTCACAATACTACAAAAAGACAACTCAGGTGGGCGCCATACTCTGATTAATAAGAGATCGTAAAATCTAATTTTTGTTAGGTAAGAAATATTTTAACCAATCTCAGCCTTCTGTTGTCAAAACCAACCAAACTTTCCCCTCCCTTTTGGGCTGCAAAAGCGTCACAGATTTCTGGTTTGAAGAATTCACATGTGACGCAACCCTGAATTTCACTCAGAAGGCTTAAATCCGTACATTCAATCCATGATATTATAAATCAATAATTCTTATACACAGAACATTACATAGGTTTTCTCAAAAACATTTCAAACATTTTCAAACATTTGAGAAAAAATCTACCTGTAAAATTCAGGTTTTATTCCTAATGTGTTTGGGGTTTTTTCCAGTAATCTATGCTATCATGCAATTTTCAACTTCAGTTAAATTGTAAGGATGATGTCCCTAGGATTCCCATCCAAGGGACACCAAACGAATTCCCTAAATTTAGATTTAATCCATAGCAGAGTTCCTAGATACAACCCTCAAGTTAAGTTTAAAATATGAAAAGAACAATGCTGATATATAGCTTCTAAAATTATGATCCCCAATCTCAGCAGAGAACAGTGACTTCCTCTGAAAAGCTTTGAAAACATTCCATGCAAATTTAAGTTCAGTGTTAGCTTGTCCACTATTATGACATTTTGATAGAATATTTAAGCAAGTATATTCATTAATGTGAACTTCAGCATAGGTGAAACTATGATTTTTTTTCAAATTCAAGTCTGGTTTAAAGAAATTAGTAAATGAAAGGAAACTAACAGAGGAATTCATGCTAAAAGTATATTACTGATCCAAGGATTAAGCTAGGGGAGTGTTTTTTTAAATGAGCTTTTATTATTATGAATACAGTGTACTGAAACAGAAATTTTATGAAATTCAGTTCACTTACAGAACATGGGGGGCTTTATGCTGTGTTATTAGAGATGATTCACCTTAAGAGCTGAACTAATTTCAGCCATGGTGTGTACCTTACACAGTCTGTGGGATGTCATCTTTCCATTTTCTGGAAGAGTTTGAAAACTGCCTAAGTATTACATACATATTGTATGTAAGTCTCATGAGGCAATCCAAGAATATAAGGTCTTCAAAGGAGAGAAAATTTACATAAACTATACTAAAGCCTTGATGATACTGTATTTTACAATATTGTGATGGTATGTACCATTATGGATTGTTAGTTTCGCAGAACCAATGTAACCTCTTAGGCCTCCAATTCAATGAGTTAAAATTTAATTTTATCAAAGATCGACATTTCTCCCTTTGATAAATCAAAATAGTTTAAAAGCTTTTTCCCTATAGCTTAAATCACATTACAGAGATGGCTGAGTTAATATTAAAATTAAATCAAGTATCATTAAATGCCATTGTTTAAAGAGCCTGGTTTTAGACAATATTTCTGTTAGAAAATTAAATACTGTGTATATATAGTGTTTTGGACAGGCACTAAACAGAGTGACTGTCCAGGCTAGAGATTTAATACCACTATTAAACATAAATCTATACTTGAAAAAAACCCCAAACAAAAAAACTAACCAAAAAAATCCCAAATAAAACAAAAATACCACCGCACATAGAAGAGGGACAAGGGATATGTGAATACTGAAGTTAAAAATAGCAAATATATAATCATTTAGCTAAATCACCAGTTAACTTCCTTAAACTGAACTATTCTATTACAGAGAATGTTTATGCCCCATAGTAATTTCTCACAGGTAGAGAATACTCCATGGAAATAGATACAAACAAATGCTATAAAGTGGCGCAGGTAAATTCTGGACCAAAACACTACTTAAACAAGATCAGGTAACTCAACAGTATTCATGCAAACTTACAGGTTTATATCAAAAGACTTACCTAAAAAAAAACACCAAAACAAAACCAAACAAGAAAAGAATTTATGTCTTACTTGTATTTGATCCCCAGCAGCTGTTGAAATTGCAAAAGAAGTAGTCAAATCTAACTATATCTCTCAGTCTACCCCACTTCTTATGGTAGAAATGGGAAAATCAATTTTGCAAAGAAAAATAATTAATCCAAAGTGCTTTCCTGAACTTTTAAAAAATATTGGAGTGAATTGCTAAAAAACTTTCCAGATGCTTAATACATTGATTTCATCATTATATACCACAGTTCATTCTCAGGCCAATTGTTGAAATTATTTGTCCTTCATCAAACATGGAAAGCTTTACATTGCAGAATTCAACATGTTAAAAAAGGTGAAAAAATGGTTTTCTTCTTAAAATAAATGAATTTATACTAAAATAAACTAAACATTTCCCATTTAACCCATGTACAGCTGCAGAAGAGATGAACATGCTGTGTGAATTTTGACCTAGGCATTTAGGGAATACAGCGAGTGACTAAAATCAAGAAGAGTTGGAGAGAACTGTGGTAACTTTGTTTCCCTACATCCGGTTACCCTTGAAGGCGTTCTGGGCTGCGCTGGTGGCTGCAGTGGAGGCGGCGTTGGCCGCAGCGGTTTGCACGGTTTTGTTGGACATCACTCCCGTGGCAAACTCCTGCTGCGCCTTCTCAAAGCTGGCGCCGGTCGTGCGGTACAGCCCGTGCACCTGTGGAGGGGAAAACCACTCAGGAAACGGTGCCGCAATTCCCGTTTCTCAGCAAAGAAATAGCAAAGCCTCAAACGCAAAGCGGAGCGATGAGGTGGGGAAATGTGATTTTTTCATGTGTTTGAGAGACTCAGAGATGAGAACATGGAATTCTTTCCCACAAACTTTTGAATTTTTCATTGTCCTGTTGCACATGCAATTTTGACTGTGGGGGATACCACATTCTGCAAGTTCAGAGAGGGTCTCATCATGTTTACTAAAATGTGTGATGTATATTTGGTGAATTTTTCTCTACAACAATATTTAGAAACATTTTAGTTACTGTGCTGGTTACAAGAGTAAGCTCCACTCTGACTGAGTATTAAAAATTTCAAAATATCCTAATTACACAGGTACACATTTGCACATTACACATATCCTAATTACATAGGTGCAAACTAGTGTGATGACCAATAGCTCTGCATAATTACCAGAGGAATAAACAATGTGACCTATAAACGGTCTTAACAAAATGGCATATGAAAAAATAAAAGCCAACAAAAAAGGCAAAAAATCCTGATTAACTTCCAATTACCTCAGCATTAAAATTCAAATGCTATTGTGACTCAGTTAAGCCACAAAGAGGTTGTCAAATAATATTACAAAGACATTTTCATTCCAGTGTAGCAGGAAAATTAACATAACTTTTTTCTCTGTTAAATAAGACTATTTCTCATCTGTAAAGATATACCAACCCATACAAAAATATGAAGATTTTTAGAAAGAATCTGGATGCATACAGTAAGAAAAGTGTAAAAAAATATTCTACTATACATTTTTCTTGCTTCTTTCTTGTCATCTATAGAGTATTTCTACAGAAAACAAGAAAGGACATCTCCAGGCACATAGTTAAATTTCAAATTTACTGTGAGCGGGTCAAAAGGATTTGTGTATGTGTAAAATCTTTAAACCTAACTATAACTGAGGTTGAATCACTTGAATTCAGCCAGCACATCATCATCAGAATTCTCAGTTACATTTATCTCAATGACTCACACTAGTGCATCTGTATCTATACTTAGATCTTCTGGCTGGACATTCACCAAAAGTAACCATAGAAAAAGAGTTTATTTCTTTGAGTTTTTATGCTCCTGCATCATTAGCTGGCAACAAAATACTTAAGAAATAGATAGAGAAATAAAAATCCTTTTCTGAGGCGCTGAGCATCTCTCTCTTCTATGGATTTTAATGGGAATTACTTTGGTAAGAGCTGGAAGTTAGCAATCACTTGAGTCACACTTTTCTGCACCTGAGGGACAACCTGGCACCTACAGCTACAATCAGTGTCCAGTGCATTCACCTACTCCTTTGTGGTCGGGTTACCTCTCAAGTTCTCCAACTCAGCCCTATCCTTCCCCATTGCAGAAAATACCTGCATTGTACAAGCAGCATTTTCTAACTCCACAACAGTATAAGCAAAACTGTACAGCTGTTAATAGGTAAGGCTCACCTTGAAGAATATAATTTAATCCCCACTACTTTGTGAAAGAGTACCTCTCTCAAGACAGAAAGCAAAATCCAAATCAAATGTAGGAAACAAAAAATGGGAATAATATGTAACGTACCTTTTTAAACATAACTAGTGAGATAACAGCAGATGCTGTGAAAAGTGCAGCTATGATTATCATCATAATGCCAACAGGAATACTCTTATTAAGTCCAGTAAGAGATGAAATCCACCCACTGAAGGAAGGAGAAAGAACAAATTTTATTAGTACAGCACATGAATCATTTAATCAAAGATACCCTCACCAAAGAAAAGTTTATAACCTCCTGGTTCTGAACCATTTTCAGTATTTTTGAAGAAAAATCATGGGAATCCTATATAAGAATATTTTGGTTCTATGATATGCTTTTAAAGCTTAATTTCCATTTTTTCACAGAAAACACAGTGAACCTGTATGAAAATTGTGGTTAGTATTATTAACCTTGAGCAAAATTCTAGAGAAATTGGAGCGCTGCTTCTCAACCTCTTGAGGTTTTGTTATATTGTTCTTTCAGATTGATTCAAGACTACATGAATTCATAGATGAGAAAATATCCCTAAAAAGATAGTTTCTAACTTCTATAGATACAAAACCGAAAAACACCACACATACACACACATGTGTGAAGACTCATTTAATTGTATCCACACAGTGATGTGTTCTCAACTGAGGTTAATATAATTTTTTTAAGTAGAGAGCATCAGATGAACTAATAGAAAATGCTATTCAAGTATCTACTTCAAGCAGTTCCCCATTCTTCAAATTTGAAACACCAACAGCCACCAAAAGAGTTTCAGACCTGACAGCTAAAAAAGCTGGTTTCCTTAAGAACAAAACCCTATGCATTTAGATGGGAAAAACTTTTCCACATTAGGAAAAGAAGAAAAGCAAAAAATTATGTAAATCCAAACCTTAAAACTTTCCCCTACCTGTCTCACACCACTATGTCCCACTGTAATCTACCACAAAACCCCAAATCCAAACTGTAATTAGGATTTTCTGATGCTCTGGCTACTTTCAATACTCCTTCCCCAAGGTATGCTTAAAAGCACACTTCCCAGACTTGGATGAATAAGCAATAGATGGTTCCAGAGCAAAAATAATAAACCAGGATCTTTCCTTACATAACAACTCTAAAGCAGTATTGTTTTGTCTGCCTTGCATACATTTTGAGGTCTTCAGCAAAAAGCATTGATAGAGGGAAGTGTCATTACCCAACTACAGCACTGCCACTCGTGACTCTTCATGTTACCAGCTGGCTACTACAACTTTGATTTTAGTTATTTCCTTTATTTCAAGGACAGTGACTGATTCCCCATAGTTTCTCCTTGTAAATTCTCAATAATAGACCTCAAAGACTCAAATAAAAGATAATATACAAGCATCATGTAAAATCTTATATATTTGCAAACATTTAAAAGAAAGATCAACTTATTATGGAATATGGATGTGACTCAGACAAATGAACTTTTAAAATAATATCGAAGATACACTACTACATTCACCCAAATGCCTTGTTAACTCATTCTACAAATTTTAGCCATAAATTTCTCATCAAGTAGGAAGTATATTAATATTATTAGAAATACATAACAATACAGAAAAATACACAAACAGTATCTTATTGATGTCTAAATTTTTGCTTTCCTTTACCTTAAATACAGAATGAGTAATAACTCGTTACACCACCAAAACAGAGAAGGTAGTGTATGAAAGAATAAGTTTAAAGTGGTTTAAATTGAAGGATAAAATTTTGACCAGCCTAGTACACAGAAGTGCCTCACATTCTTTGGATACATTTCACCCACTTCTCCTAGTCAAGAGCACTCCAAAAATGCTTTCTTTTGAGAGTTAAATGTAACATTTCAGTGAACACAAGATTATTGCTTTGAAAACACAGACTGTATTGCAGTTGTTACTTCAAATATGAGTGTTTGTCTTACAGGCAGTATAACACTATGGCAAACAGAATACTCACCAGTTTCCCCATCTTTGAAATCCTGCAGCTTGAAGTACATGTACAGCAAACTGACAGATATATACAAAGAAGAACACAAAGAACCTGAATGAACTGTCACTCCTGAAAGAGGTGGGGGGAAAAAGATTAAAGCAGCCTGAAAATTCATGACTTTTATTCTTATCCTGTAGTATCAATCTAACTTTATTTCTGCATTAACTAGAGGAAAAGTACTTTCATTTATCAAGTGACCTGAAGTCAGCAATTCTGTGATTTTTTTAGTGTTTATTTACAAGAACTGCTCTTTCTTCTTTAATGTAGGGATTTTACCACCTGCATCTCTAAGAAAGGTGAGACTAGTTTTCTACAGCTCAGAGCAGAGCCTCTTCAACTAACCATTTAAGTTTGTATAAAAATTCTGCTCCACTTTCAGAGTGAAGTTCACAGTGATGGCAAGATGGGAACAGAATATTTAACTTGTGAAAGGAAATAAAATCTCATATGGAATTACTGGAACACAGGGCACACCAAAATACTGAAGCAGCTGTTACTTTAAAGTAAAATATACAAAATACATATGCTGTTTAAATTGCTGAAACGCCAAAGACTGAAAAGAAAACCAACCCAGCCAAATACAAATGTACAGGCAAAATTTAAACCAAGTCTCAGCTTACTACTGTCAAAACTATTGATTATATGGTACGCTTGCTACTAGTTCTTAAGAAAGTAGAAATCATTAAGTTACAGAAACAGATTTTGCCCTTAACGCCTCCTCCTGCCAAAGGGAGTTTATAATCTCTATACAACCAGTTCAGTTCAATAACTTATTTCATTTTCACCTAAGCAACTGACTGAAATTTAAATATACAAGTAGTAGGTTCCTCAACCAACCAATTTTCTCTAAGAAAAGTTATAGATTTACTAGACAAGAAATGCACATTAAACTATATGATTGCTCAAAGATTGGGGGTAGCAATACCTCCTTGATTAGCAAAAGGAAACGCTTCCTGTAGTCTAAGTGTTAGAGTTAATTGCAACTTCTGGCCATCAATCTTGTAATGCAAGAAAAAGGTTTCTTGAGAACATCCTGAATCACTTCAATGTAAAAAACCCCCAAAACTCTAGGAGTACAGGACTTGAAATCTCTACATGCTGATCTTCAGTAAGAAAAAGTTTAATACTGCCTGCAAATACACCTTTCTATTCTTAATCACACACCTCATGCTTCTGAAGTTTGCAAAGATCACCAAGACTAGGAAAAATACTAGTTTGTTTACTATATATCTGCTCTATTAATTCTTAAGAATCTCAGGCTATTTCAATTACAGATACTGTAGGTGTCTATCACCTAAAAATACAAGATTTTAAGGTTAGCTATTTACGAATCTCATTCAGAAAGCAAAAAATTTAAGACATTATTTACTACTAACCTATTCAAATTCTTGGTGTGAAGAGACAGAGATTTAATGAAAACATTCTTTGCAACTGTTACCAGGCCTTATTACCTTTAACAAAGTTAAGTATTTCTGACAAATATTTTGTCTGTGGCAAAAATGATAAATATTTTAAAGGACATTCCATAATACTACTAACTATTGGCATCTCTATTTCAAATTCAACAACTGAATTAATGATAATCAAGGAAATTCTGGAATGTTAATGCATTTTAACAAGTTTTTAAATATCCTAAGTCAAGCTGAAGTTGTTACCTGAAAGCTCCATAAAGAGGTCTGTACCAGCAGACAAAAGAACAAGGGGTAAAAAGCAAGAACCAGAGAATACTCAATCCAAAATCAACTCCTCGTGTAGCATCAACGTAAAACCAGGCCAAACATCCAAAGATATTAAGAAACAGTGTCACTGTATGGACTGTAGAAGCAAAAGTAAAATAGTCTTAATTAAGTTATGCTTAAACAATAAATTATTACAACTGCTGAAGTTATACCTGAACTTATAAACATTTTAAACATTTAAATGAAACAGTATTTTAAACAAAACTGACATGCTGACAATAGAAATGTCAAAGCCTTCTGTAATAAATTGATTTTTATAGTTTTCTGAATTTCAGGTAAACCCTGCATTCACAAGTGAGAGCACTCTACACGAAAATTAAAGTACCACCATCTACCTGGCAGTGGAAAATATCCTGTCATAAAAATCAAACACTTTCAAACATTAAGAGAAAAGAGGTTTCTACAGCTACAAGAATTGATTCTCTTCTACAATAATAACTCAATACAAACATTTATGAGACTACAAAATATTTTTTGAAAGAAAGCTTAAAACTAACATAAATTGCACCACTGTACCCTTTCGAATTTGAAAACAAAATTTTCCCAAATAGTACTTCAACAGAAAGCTCTTTGTCTTCCATATAATAAAACTAAAAAAACTCCACTTACTAAGAATGTTCCTCAATAAAGTATGGTCTGCAAGAAGGTGTTCTAGATGCTTTAATATATTTTGTATGTTCAAATATTTCTTAGAACACTGGTCTTTCTTAGAGCATCTGACTTTTTGGTGGTCTGTGGTTAGCTCAATCGTATAATTTTCTCATTGGCAGACCTTGTTACACATTAACTATTCAATTTCTACTAAAGAAAATGCATTTGAATTATGACTTCACATTTTATTTCAATTAAGTTTACTTCTTAGAACAGAATAAGGCAATATTAAGAAACATTACAACTACTACATTCATGCTATCTGGCACAGAAGTTAGTTCTGCTAGACTTCAAAGACGAACATGAATTTCTCTCTTTGTTCAGCAATAACCAGTGATTCAGGAGGGATTTTGCTGCCTCAGAGAACAATTTCTTTCCTTGTAGATTGGGATAAAGTAGGGTATTTATAACTGCACAAACTGCTCCTGACAGCAATGTTTTAATTTTATTTAAATCCAGAGCAATATTTTAGTCATTCTACCGGATGGTAAGGTGAACAGAACAGGTAAGATACTAAAGATTCTGAAAAAGAGAATCCTGAAATGCATTGTTGTTGTCTTAAATTTTTACTTGAGCTCTAAATCAACACAGTGGGAAAGAACTCTCAAAAGCAAGATGCACAGATCATTGCATGGAACACTGATGAAACTGAAAACATTTCCTCAGATAAATAGATTATATTTTCCAGTAAGAGTTGCCAGAATCAGAACACTCTGTTCTTTTAAATAAAAGTCAATTATTGCATTGACATATATCATACAGCACTGACCAAAGGGGTCAGCGGAACAACTCATTTCAGAATTTGTGTGTTTATGCCTCATAAAACAGAAGACACTATAAAAATCCCAATTCCTGCCTTTCTTTGATAAGTACAAAAAAAGGGGTATTCTTTTTCTACTCAGTACTGGAACACATGGAGACCCCTATCTTACTAGAAACATTTGAATTCTGGTGAAGCTTGAACTTTCCAAAATGATTTTTTTTAACTGCAATTATGGTAACAGGACAAGTTTTAGAAGAGTACGATCAGTGCAGAAAAAAAAGAGCATCACACCCACTACTGACACTAAAACCAGCAACACAGGGGTCTGCTTCACTACTGTAACAGAGAGTCTCAGCTGTACAAAACAAGTATTAACAAGCTATAGAGGAAGATGGCAGACTTGACTGAACTCTCACTTCACTGCACTTGCCCTTCACTCTGCCTGCTTGCTGCAAAGTACAGGGAATCATTTATCCTTTGGGCCAACACCTTCACTAAGGGATCTAGGGCAAGCTTAGCTCTTTACATGAACAGATGTGTTTGTAGGTTCAGGGTAACAGTTTCAAGTACTTGCCTCAGCAAATTAAACCATAATACAAGCTATTAGAAAATAATGACCATCTGGGGGCTGAAATCACCTAGGGCTTTGGCAGGAGCCTGCAATATGCAATTTCTGTATGACAACCTCACAGCTATAACAATAGTGTGTGATTGAAGAAAGTCTTCTCATAGTTTGTGTGTGGAAGCAGCTGAAGTTGAAAAAAAAGGCATTCATGCCAGAGTAAGAGTCAACAATAGGAAATTGCATTAGTTTAATAAGTATTAATACTTTACTTCTTTTTTTTTTGATAAAAACTTCCCTGAACAGAAGAATTCTCCTTAGATATATTCCTTGACTTAACTAACTACACTTAATCATCCATAAATGTCTGAAAGTGAATTGCAGATAGAGACCACAAGTTGTACTGAAGATATTTGGCATGTACATTATTGAGATGATTTTGCTATTCCATTTGAGATGTATGAAAACAAATTTTTGTACGAAGTTTAATTTCAGTAACGTTTCATTGATTATGTCCTCAGGAAACCTAAGTCCACACAAGGACACATGACTGTCACCCAGGATTGGAACTGCCTAAAGGCAAATGGGATGCCTACAGAATGGAGAGTTTTGAAGTCACAAGGTAACTCACAAGGGAGGACTGGGCTAATGAAGTTTGATCACACATAACCTTGGAGCACCAAGTAGCTTCAGATGTTGTTTAGGCTTTTGTTCCTAGTCTATTCCGCTTGCTTGAGAGAGAAGTGCTAACATGTCTTACAAAGAAGACAAAGATCTTCCATAGGGAAAAAACAGATTCCAAAACAGACTTAGATAACATACAATAAGCATTAAACATGTGCTATCTAAAATGTGAAAGTACTTTTTAAAAATCTCCTGATGCTACACATAGAAGACCCACACAATAATACGAAGGGGACCAAGAGTGAATCTGTATGACAGCAACCAGTCAAACCTTGAGAAAACCTCACCCACAAAGAAAGGCTGAGTGAACTATGCTAAGTAAAAGGAGATTACTAACAGCGATAAAAGCGTTTTCCATAACAACAGTGGATAGAACAGGAAACACAGGAGGGAAGAATTAAATTAATATACCAAGAAACATCTTCTAATTCTAAAAGACAGCAACCCATTAGAACAGGCTTGGAGGGAGTTTGTGTATATATACATATGTACACACACATACACCATTTATCATATCCTCAGAGAGGATGAGATGAAACTCTACTAAATAGAAAAAGAAAAAAAGTTGGTACTTTCAGGGTATTATTTCTCTGCCAGAATCTCTTCAGTCTGTAACTTCAATAAAGAAATATTGTTTGAAAATTAGTGGTGTTTATTTGGCACATGCTATCAGCCTGTGTAGAAAGTAGCTGTAAAACATTGCTTTTGAGCCTGATTTTGATTTTTGTCACTGTCGAAGAGACTGTGAGTGTGTCAAAGAGTCAAAGTCAAGAGACACTGTACTTGACACTGGACACAAGAATAGAACAAAAAGACCAAAAATTCAGTGCTCAGTGCTAATGAGCTGGGAAAACTGTCATTTTCATGTGCAAGCCCTTAAAGCATCAATGGCCACAAAGCCAAGATGGAACAGAAAAGCTCCAATGCAACTGTGAAAAGTCATTGCTAATTGATCATTATAGTTCACAAAAACAGGTGAGCACTCAATCTGTTTAAACAAAAAAAAAAGTCTCTCCCCTGGAGAAAAAATGTGCAAAGATAAAACCACATCAAAGAATTAGAAAATTCTGACTTCTGATACAAAAGGAGAAAAGAGGGATGAATTAATGAAATAGGGATACAGAATTCTTTTCCCATGAAAGGAAGAGCATATGAGTCTTAAGTAAAGAAGTTTCCTCAGAGATATAAAAACCAAGAATGATGATATAAAATTAACACTAACTGTGGAAACAGAGAAAGCTAAACTAGAAAGTTTGTTCCTAGGGCTACTACAAAGGAAAAGGACCTACTTTATAAAGTGCTGAGAATGCAGTATTAGATTTATCCAAATGTGGTTATGTTCACAGAATCTCTGGACCTCAAAAGACATACAAAGTTCTGGAAGAGGAAATAAAATGTAGAGTAGCAAGTAGAAGCAGGTCTACTGTGGGAATAAGTACCTCCCCAGAGGAAAAATAGTCAATGAGCAATTAACCAAACCACATGGATGCAATGCTAGGAAAGAAGAGTCACAAGGATTGATTCAACAGCCAACCCTAACGGATGGGGTCCTATACCCAGTCATTTTTATCTTTTTTTTTTTTTTAACTGTGAAATAGATTTTGTCTTTCTTTTCCTTTATTATGCCCTGATGCTGCCTTTCTGCGTAATACGCAGGTCAGACAGTACTACCACTACTGAACAAAGAGTGCAAGAAGACTTGGTTGAAACCTCAGTCTATCTAGAAGAGTAGCTGTCATGTCAGCATGAAAGCACAGCACCTAAGTATTTTGAAATAATATTGCTTCTTCCTTTACCTGTTGACATAAGAAGGAAAATTAACAACAATATCAATACTCTAAATCTAACTGCCTAACTTCACCTCATCTTTTAAACATATGCACTTTCAGAACTCAGTCCTGCAAACGACCAGAACTGGTAATCATCCTAAAATTCAGAGTATTTCACCTTATATTTCACAGACATCTAAATTATCTGTCAGCTTTATGAGAATGACCAGTCACACGCTCTATAGTTCTTATTTGAAGACCAACGATCTAGCAATGAATACAGAAAGCTGTAGATTATGATGAAGTAGAATTGATTTGATTCAGTGCTGTCTGCTCATTTCATGTGTTTCAATTATGTGCTTCAATCACAGCAATAAATTACCAGAGTAATGTGTAAAATTAGGGAGATTTCCTAACTATGTCTTAAGCTATGAAAAAAAGTACAGAAAACACCTGAAATCCACACTTTCTTAGAAGGCTAAAAATATATTACAGGCATCAAAGTGTCTAAATCTTGCAATTTTTTCAGAGTCAGAGTATTAATTAGGTTTTTTTTACAGTGGAGAAGGCAGAAGAAACAAGTGTGGCGTCTGCACACTTGTTTATTCCAGCATTTCTCCAGTCAAAACACAGCCCCCCAGTCAGCGCAAAATTAATTCTACAAAGATGGTGCAGAACATTCCTTGCCTACGAAGGATAGTTTTAACATGGACTGATTTTTCAGCTAATTGACACTATTTCTTAAAATAGGGTAAAAGGATATTAAGCCTTTGCTATAGATTAAAACCATATTAAACTATATAAAACTATGTATATTAAAGCAAATGGGTATTATACATCTTGAACTCAAAAGTCTATTAACATTAATTGTGAGATTTATTCCTTAACATATAAGCTGATTTTAAAAACAGTAAAATTATTTCTAATTTTATAAATGGTTAAAGTTTATTTTACAACTGGAGAAACTTAAACCAGACAATTGCAATAAATTAGAACCAAATTGCCCTAGGATAATCCTCCTTTTTTTCTGTGGAAGCTTTTATGACGCAATTCAATACTTTTAAAACTGAAGCTAACATAAAATTTTGCTTCAACATTTGGCTTCTGGATTTAAAATAATTTTTTATTATAGATGTTCCAAAAGCCAAACTAGCAGGTATGTATTACCAAGTTTGGATAGGCACTGTATTTTTCTTAAAAAGAAAATACTTACACATCCACAAGTAGTACATAATCTTTACTGTCTTCTGGAATTCTACAGGAATGTCTACTGAAAAATCCTGGTAAAAACAAGGACCTACAGGAAAATTCTCAGGAAGAGGTGGCCAGTTATTTTTTCTACCTGCAAAAGAGAAAATAAAGAAAAAAAAAAGACCATTATAATGTAGTTTAAGTCTCTGTATACTTGAAAGAGATACACATTTGAACTTGTTTGAACTGTCCAATGCATGAGTTTCTCAAGTGGATGGATAACTTGGGCTACCAAAACCCAAGAATTTTAAGAGCAATCCTCAACATAAACTTCAGAAATTAAATACAAGTGTAGCCAGGTCAAGGAAAGTATAGTATTTTATCTACATAAAAGACTGAGCAGGCATCTGACATTTCCTAAAAAGTAAGAGAATTTTTCACAAAACAGATATGGACAGAAAAACAACTTCTGAGAATTCCCTGACTTTTAAATGAGTATTTACCTAAAGTCCCACCATACTGATATAGTCTGTTGAACACAAAGTTGGGGGACTGAAAAGCTTTCTTCATTTTCAGAATCCTGCTATTTTTAGTATCAAAGTATCTCTAGTTTTCAATAGTTTCCAGTCAAAACTTACCTAAAAGGCAGGAGTCTCAAGAAAGACAATTACTGAAATGGTCTGTAAGTATCTTTTTTTTAACAAGAATATGCCCTACAGCATCACTGTATTTTGATACAGTTGTGTTACAGAGTGAGGACACTGCAAAGAACACAGGACCAGACACTTGGATTTCCTGTATGCTTATCTGATCACAGACTGGAGTATACATTCTGCTGAACACAAGCCATACCAAGCACAGACTCAGAGATTCAACTGAGACAATCACTGCAACAAACCTCTGCCCTAGCATTCCAAACTCTGGATGCAAGAGATGTATCAATCACCGTGTGGCCAATAAATTAGTTGAAATAGGAAGCTGTACACTTTTATTAGCTCGAATGCAATGCTGCACAAAACTTGAGCAGACAAGGCCAAAGGCATCAAGCTGAGGTGACAATGTACCAGCTGGACAATCTTCCACTGTAGTAAACTAAGACAACATATGGCAACAGCGTCCTAGATGTGCAGCCAGCATCTTAAGGCAAACGAATGCAAACAGCTAGAGCACTGAAAAATGTGTTCTCCAACCAAGACTATTCTAGAGTGTTTTCAAAGAAGTCCAAATTAGGGCATGTGTCCCTGTGATCCAGAAATGGAATACACAGAATAGTTCAAAGTTGTGTCAGAGCAGGTTCACAATGGACATCAGGAAGCATTTCTTTACCAAGAAAATGGTCAAACACTAGAACGGGTTTCCTGGAGGAGTGCTCAATGTCCTCAGCCTGTCAGTGTTTCAGGGCATATGAAAAATGCCCTTAAAAAACATGCTTTAATTTACTGGTACTGAAGTGAGCAGGTAGTTGGACTATACAGCCACTGTCAGGAGGGGCAGCAGCAGCAACTGAACTAAGTTTGGGGGTGAATGTTAGATCAAGCTGTCCAGAGGTTTCTTGAGCTTAGGGACACCTGAGCAGCAGCCCAAAGCCCTACCAGGACCCAGAAGCTCTCACTAACCAGTCCAGCGTGGAGTGAGCATTACCAGGAGCAGTGTGGAAGATTTAACTTAGGGAGCATGAGTGACCATGACATGATGCATCAAAAACACGTGGTGTAGCAGTTTATGCAGGAGGGCGAGCAGGGAGGTTGCTGCAATCCACAGGTAGGTCCATGCCTCAGGTAAGTGCTAAGTGCTCTAGGTGTCTGCCATAATGGTGGGCACTGGTCTCGGAGTCAAAACGAGTGTGTCTACTGAGACAGCCCCAGAGAAGTCTGACACATCCATGAGGAGTACAGGTGATAGCTTGCAATGGATGCACAGATACTTCTCCTGGAGAAGAGGCTTGTGTCTGCATGAAATGTGCATAGTTTGATGAACTGTTGCAGAAGGTGGACAAATTGCAACAGGCTGTGCAGTGTTAGAGGGAGTAAAACAGGGATAGAGAAATGGCTTCCAAACGACACGCCTGCAATGGACATCACTGAGTGTGAGACACCTTGAATCCTGGTGACCCACAAATACAGAGCTCAAGTCCAACCTCTGCCCTGCAACTTCCACACCAAAACACATACAATGCTTTAAAGGCTTTAGATGTCCATTAGCAGGTCCGACAAGGAGCAGCATCTGGACCAGCAGCACACACTCGCTAGTGCAAGAAGAAATGCTGAGTAATTGTGGTGGGTGACTCTCTTAGAGTCACTAGGACACCAGCTACCAGCCTGGTCCAGAGTCACAGGAGGTAAGGCTGCCTACCAGGGACTAAGATCCATGATGCTGCCATGAGGGTAGCCCAACTTGTCAAGAGCATGGACGAGTACCCCCTATTACTTTCTCACATGGGTACAAACGATACCACAAGCCAAAAAATAGGCAGGATCAAGGACGACTATAAAGCGGTGGCAAGACCAGTGACAAATATGGATGCCCAGGTCATCTTCTCATCTATCTTCCCGATGACAGAAACAGAGACAACCAGAAGCAGCCACGTTGTACAGATCAACATCTGGCTTCCTCGCTGCCATCAAGGTTTTGGCTTCTATAACACTGGGTTGTGCTTAAATGATGGTAGCCTGTTAGGGAGGAATGGGATCCATCTGTTTAAAAAAGGGCAAGAGAATCGGTGGCAGCATGCTGGCCAATTGAGTGAGATGGACTTTAGACTACAGGACTCAGGGGGTGAGGTCCAAAGTGGCTATGATTATCCTATTGCCTCTTTTTAGGGAGGAGGCCATGTCAACCAGCGCAGATGTTCCTTGGCTACTTCTCAAGCTGAGAATCACAGGGCTAATGACATCAAGGGTGTTCATGTTTATAATCCATCCTTTTACACTACATCTAGGGAATCTGGATGCTTGATTACGTCTTTGAAGTGCCTGTACACAAACACACAGCTACATGGGAATAAACAAGAAGAACTGGAAATGTATGAGCAGTCACAAGGCCATCATCTCATTGCAATTACAGAGATATGGCATGATAGCCCACATGACTGAATAATGTCATGCATGGCTGTGAATTTTTTAGAAAGGACAGGTCAGAGAGGTGAGACGGTAGAATTGTTCGTATGAGAAAGCAACAGGATTGTAGCAAGCTCTATTCAGGGGCAGACAAATGAGTTGACAGTTTATGGGTGAGAATGAAGGGACAGGCTACTATGGGTGATACTATTGTTACAGGCCACCTGATGAGCAGGAGGAATTTGGTGAGGCTTTCTATGGACAGCTGGCAATAGCCTCATGGTCATAGGCTGGGGAGTCCTGGGGACTTGTTTGTGGGAAAACATGGCCCAGCACACATGGTCCAGGAAATTCCTGAAGATCACTGAAGATAATTTTTTGATACACGCGGTAGAAAAGCCAATGCAGAAAGATGTCTTGCCGGTTGATTGTCTTGGGGTGATTTTATGATGGCACTCTACTCCCTAATCATCTTCTTTATTCCCAAAAATGACTGCAGTAGCTTTAAGATAAATCAGGGGCAGGGAGCCTTGGGCTCCTTGGAGGGTTTTTATTCAAAGCCTCTCTCCGGGGTGTGTGGCTGTGGTGCGGACCAGGACATGACATTCTTGCTTTCATGAGATTGGTTTTTCCTAGCTTAAGCATGAAGTTTATTTTTTTTTCCTTCCTTTCCCCTGGCCTGGAGGCTGCACCAAGAATCCTTTCAGTGGCTTTTTGGTTATTTTCTTGAACTATTTCTACTGTGTTTTTGGTCGCAGATCTGAACTGCCAAGACAGCAGACCAGCATGGGGCTGCTCTGAGCCCAAGACGGTGGGAAAAAAGGCTGAGCCAACAAGAGAAAAGACACAAAAATCCACCAGCTTTGTCTGCTGCAAGGAGGACACCAATGCCAGAAGTTCAACAGGCTCCCATCTGTTTTGCCCAAGTTGCTGAGTGAACTCCTTTTTCCCCTTCCCTGACACAAAGGGGCCAGCTGTCATTTTCTTCCTTTCAAGCCAAATGGCCAGGTGGGGTTGGGGGGTAAGGTTCTAAAATTTTAATATCTAGCATTTATTCAATCTTTTCTTTTTTCTGTGCCTTGTGGGCACCATACTCTGTTTACAAACCTTTTTTTCACTTCCATCCGCTGGTATTCATTTCTTATTATTCATTATTCATTCACTGGCAAAAAGGGATTACTAAAGCCCTCTTCTTCAGAGAAAACACTCATTCCAGAGCATCTTCTCCTAAAATTTGTCTCTAAACTGAGACAACGATCATACCAGGAGGAACTGGTTGAAGATGTGAAGGCTGAGGCCAACCTTGGCTATAGCAACCATGAAGATGGTGCAACTCAAGATGTGTAGAGGAGGTAAAGCAGCAATCGAGACTAGAACCCTGAACCTCCAGAGAGCTAACTTCACCCTCTTCAAAGATCTTAGCAGAATCCCATGGGTTAGAGCTCTAGAGGAGAAGGGGATCCAAGAAAGCTGATCAATATTCAAGCCTCACTTCCTCAAGTCCAGCGCATTCCCATGAGCAAGAAATCAGGAAGAGGGGGCAAGAGACTTGCACGGATAAGCACAGAGCTTCTGGTAAATTTCAAACAAAAGGAAGAAATTTATGGGATGTGGGAAAAGGAGCAGGCCACATGGGAGGCTATAGGAACATCGAGTATGTAGGGATGTGACAAGGCCAAGGCTCACTTGCAATTAAATCTGCGAAATGGTATCAAGGATAACAAGAAGGGCTTCTACAAGTACATTAGCAGCAAAAATAAAACTAGGGAAAATGTGAGGTCACTGCTGAATCAGATGGGTGCCCTAGTGAAGGAAGACAGAGAAAAGGCAGAATTACTGAATGCCTTCTTTCCTTCAGTGTTAACAGCTGAGGCCAGCCCTCAGGAATCCCAGATCCTGGGGCAAGGAGAGGAAGACTGCAAAAATGACAACTTCCCCCAGTCATAAAGGGTTTAGTTAGACATCAACTGTGCAGACCCCTAATGCATATAAATCCACACACCTGATGAGATGCACCCATAGGTGCTGAGAGAGCTGGCAGATGCTGTAGCTAAGCCACTCTTCACCATCTTTGAAAAGTCACAGAAAACAGGAACAGGGCCCAATGACTGAAGAAAAGCCAGTGTTACTCCCATCTCCAAAACAGGCAAGAAGGATCCAGGAAACTACCAACCAGTCAGCCTCACCTCCAATCCCCGGAAAGGTGATGGAACAGAACATTCTGGAGGTCATCACAACACATGTAGAAAAAAAGGAGGTCATCAGGAGCAGTCAGCAGGGACTCCCCAAGGGGAAATCATGCTTGACCAATCTGACAGCCTTCTGTGATGGCCAGGAAGGAGGGGTAAATGAGGGGAGAGCAGTGGTTGTTGTCTGCCTCTAATGCAGCAAGGTTTTGGATACCATTTCCCATAACAGCCTCAAAGGTAAGCATAAGAAACGTGGTTCAGATGAATGGACAGTGGGGTGGACCAAGGACTGGTTAAAAAGCAGAGCTCAGAGGGCCAGGATCAGGGCAGGAGAATCCAGTTGGAGGCCTGTAGTCAGTGGTGCTCCCCAGGGATCAATTCTGGGTCCAGTCTCACTCCACTTGTTTATCACTGGCCTGGATGAAGGGATCCAAGGTACCTCAGCAGGTTTGCTGATGATACAAACTGGGGGAGGGGCTGATACACCTGGAGGCTCTGCTGCCTTTTGGCTGGACCTTGGTAGGCTGGAGAGCTGGACAGAGAGAACCCTCATGAGGTTCAACAAGGGCACGTGCAGGGTCCTGCACCTGGGGAGGAACAACCCCAAGTACCAGCACAGGCTGGGGCTGCCCCACTGGAGAGCAGCTCTGCAGAGAAGGACCTGGCAGTCCTGGTGGGTCTCAAGATGACAATGAGCCAGCAGTGTGCCCTTGTGGCCAGGAGGCCCAGTGGGATCCTGGGCTGCACTGGGAAGAGCATGGCCAGCAGGTCAAGGGAGCTGATCCTCCCCCTCTGCTGGGCCCTGGTGAGGCACATCTGGAGTGCTGTGTCCAGTTCTGGCTCCTCAGTACCAGAGAGACAAGGAGCTCCTGGAGAGTGTCCAGCAAAGGGCCACAAAGATGATGAAGAGAGACTGAGAGTGCTGGGCTTGTTTAGAGAGGATTGAGAGGGGATCTCATCAATGCATGTAAGTATCACAAAGGTGGGTGCCAGGAGGATTATGCCAGACTTTTCAATGGTGCCCATATACTGGACAAGAAGCAATGGCAATAAACTAAAACACATGAAGTTTCATGGAAGAACTTCTTTACATTGAGGGTGGCAGAGCACTGGAACCAGCTTTGTGGAGTGTCCCTCTCTGGAGACCTTCAAAACCCACCTGGATGCATTCATGTTCCTGTATCACCTGCTCCTGCCTTAAATGAGATGATCTCCAGAGTCCCCTTCCAACTCTATTCCAGTCACTATTCTGTGATTCACTGTATGTCCCTTCCATATGAAAATATTTTATTTTATTGTACAGAATTCCCTAACAACTTGAATTACTACAGAATAATGCAATTTGGAATAGTAACACTGCATATTGAAAAAAAAGACCAGCATGTGTGAAAATAAAACAGAACTGTAGATGAAAGTGAAATGACCAGATAAAGTCAGTCTCACACACAGTGGTTTGCTTTGTTGGGTTTTGGGGTTATTTTGAACTTCAGTCTGAAGTTCCTCCTTTCGTAAAGGAATATTCCCACAGATGTACTTGTAGCAATGCATCTACAGTTAAGAGGATGTAAATCTTCTCATACTTGTGAAACTGCTGAAAAAAGCTGTTCATTTTGCAGAGCACACAGTTTGTGGCATATAAAAAATAAATAAAAGATTAATAATAGAATACATTTTTCTGTTATTTGTGTAGAATATTATGTTTGTAACACAGCAATAGAAATGAAACGTTTCAAACTAGAGAAGTTCTCCTACAGCTATATATACTGACAGATGACAAAGAGATGTTACATTAGGAAGTTATAGATTTACTTCATCTCAAAATGCTCCATTTCTGTTCAGTAGTATTACTCAGATACTAATCTAGAATAAAAATAGAAGAGAATAATAGATAGAAGAGAATAACATGCCAGAGAGGCCACATTTAAAACTTTTTCACTGAAAATCTGAAAGGGCAGCCCAGTTTATTCACTGTATGCATCTTCTCAAGGGTGATAAGCTTTCTTTCCCTGAAGACATCACAAAAATCCCTCTTCAATCTGCTTCACAATGTCACTGTAAAATTAAAAGTTTCTAAGAGAAACCGACATTTCCAAAATTTAAAGTATATTTTTCATGCATACCCCCTTGCTGATTGAGACTCTGCATTTCCCTTTCTCTGCGATCTAGTTCAGCTGCTTTTCTTTCCAGTTCTTCTTGACGCTTTAGCAGTTCTGCCTGGGCCAAGGCATGCTCCTGAACAAAACAAATATCACCAGATATTGACAAAAAGTATGAATATGGCATAAATATTCTGTATCTTTTCACTGTCATTAGGCAACTCCACTTACAAAGACTGACCCAATATAGGACAAATTCACATATTACCAATTACTTAATGCCAGAATTAATTTTAATTAGGAAAGCAATGCTTACTTACAAACTACATTATTTCAAAAGCATATTTAAATAAGTATTATTAAAAGGAACCTTGTATCTAAAAGTTGCAGACAAACCTTTGCTATTTGTGTGTAAGAAGATGGTTCTTCTGTTGGTTTCATTATTGCTGGCTGGGTACTGGGTACATTAGGCATTTTCACATTTCCTGGAGGAGGCTAAGGAAACAAAAGACAATTATAGGGAAACATCGTCCTATTCTAATAAACTTATTTTCATTATATCTGTAAGAGCCAATTTAGATGTTTTAAAGGAAGTGCTACTGATATAAATTGAAAACTTGATATATATAAAACTGCTTGCAATATTTACAATCTTCAGAAAAAAGACACCAGCTGAGTTCTGTGGTGCAGCTTATCCTGCACTGCTTTCAACTAACATTCAATGAATTTTAGGAGCTCAGTAAAAATTAACAGAATTTTGATTTTATTCAGACGTGGATATTAATACAGTCAGTTACTGTTTCAGAGAATTGCAGCATTTAAGAGTCATCTATGCACACTCCGAAACACAATGTAATTTATTAATAATGTCTTCCAGAGCCTTCTACTTAACAAAGGCTTGTATCACCTGGCTAACTAGAGAAGTAATGTACCACAAGAAACTTACCAATTCAAGATCTGTAATCTATTCCTTGACTATTTCACCAATTTTTGCTAGACATCACTCCAGAATTTCTGCTAGATTGATACATATGTTAAGAATACAATCCCAGCAAAAGCTGCATTTCAGCCATTGTATGCAGAGGATACAGACTGTTGCTGAAATACAGTAGTATTTATTTAATTACATACAGGAGAAAAGTGCATGTTTTTGATACTACTGTGTTTTCATACTTACTTAGCTTCATAATGTGTGCACAGGGAAACAAAGTTGTAGTGATCAAAATGATCTTAAATGCTGGAAGTTCAATATGGCTTAAATGTGTTTTTGCAGGTTACTATTCAAAGATTACAACAATGTACAAAGGCACAGGTATTATAAATCATCTACGACAGCTGAAGAACCTAGTGAAGATCATCATGATCACAGAGCATTTCAAGTTGAAAGGGACCTATAGGCATCATGGAGTCCAACTCCCAGCTTAAACTGGTTAAGCAGGACCTTCCCCTCATGAACCTGTTCTGGCTCTAATGACTCCATTGTCTCTCAAACGTTTTTCCATCACTCACAAAATAACCTCCTCCATAATTTTACCAGGCACTGGAGTGAAACTTTTTGGCCTGTAATTACTAAAGTCTTCCTTCTTAGTCTTCATGAAAACTGGGACAACATTTGCTAGCTTCTAGTCAACTGATACCTTTCCAGACTCCCAAAACCATTGAAAAATAACATGGAGAAGACCCACATTATGATCAGCCAGTTCTTTAAGTACACTGGGATTAATTCCATCAGGCCCCATTGACTTTCATTCAGTTGGAACAGTAAATCTTGAACAACTTCAGAGTTTACAAAGCCTTCAAGTCACAGGACTACAGGAGTCCCTGGCCCCATCAGTGCTGTTGCAGATAGAGGTAAAAAAGATATTAGGCATTTCTGCTCTGTCCCCATCCCTAATTGTGAGGTGATTGACTTCATCAAGTAATGGACTAATATTATCTCTGAAAATCCTTTTGCTGCTGACCTTTTTAAAAGGCTATTTTGTTGTCCGCCACAGTGCTGTCCAGCTTGGATGCTCATCAAGCATTAACCACACAAATCTCCTCCCTGCAGTGGCAAACATCATCTCTGCAGTCCTCCGGTGTCATCTGTCCTTGCTTTCAATGTCCAAACACCTCCCATTTTTATTTAAGTTCTAGAAAAAGATCCTTGCTCAGCCAAGTTGGCCTTCTGCCTCACTTCCTTGAATTACAATACTTTGAAATTGCTTGCTCTTGAGCTCTTACAAGATGGCTTTTTAAAAAAATTACCACCATGCTTTTTAAACTCCGTATGCTCGAAGACTTCCTGTCAAATTAAAGCACTTATTTTTACAATCCTCATCAAAGCTGAGAAGCAGAAAGAATACCACAGCTACTTACAATGAAACAAACAGAAGTATTCAAATGCCTTGGAAAATCATTTAGCTCCCAAAATAATGCTCAACAAAAAACCCTGCAAAACATAGCTGCACAGTTTGGGATTTTCCCAGAAGTGAGAAGTTCTGAAGTCGTACCAGTGTGCTCTCAAGCTCCAGCACTGTGCTCACAACCTGGGCTGCATCCCAAGAAGCTTAACCAGAAGCAGTCCATGTCAGAGGAAGCAATCCTGCCCCTCCCTCTCTGCTCTCGTGACACCCCAACGGGATTACTGCATCCAGGTCTGGGGCCCCCAGTCTAAGAAGATCACGGACACAGTGAGTTCAGAGGGAGGACATCAAGATGATCAGAGGAATGGGGCACCTCTGCTGTCAGAGGAGAGAGAGCTGGGTTTGTTCAGCCTGGAGAAGTGAAGGCTCTGGGAACACCTCCCAGTACCTGAAAGACAGCTTGAGGTGGGTGCCTCCTGAGACCAATCCCAGAACAAGAAAGTCCCCGGGCTTTTATTCCTTCATAACCTAGGAACTCATTCTCCACATGCTTTTTATGCACCCTGCATATGCCTTTTAGTCCCACAAAATTTTTGATGTGGGGTCTACTACTTCTTTATAGAATTCTTTATGTGTAGCTGTTTTTATCTGGACAGATTGCAACTTCAGTTGACTGCTGCAGCTTCTTAATCTTTCAGTTTGCACTATTAGAGTTGCACTGTATTAGAGGCTCCCTTCACAAAATTAAGTAACAGTTAAAGAATAGTTCAACTTTTCAAGGTGGAAGTTTGTCATTTGCAGCCTAAGGTTTCAGCAAGTCAGTTTAAAAATAATCAGAATACAGTTTAAAAAATTCATCTAACTAAACTCATTTTCAACAGCTGACTGGAGATAAGTGTTCAAAAGAAGTTCTCTCTTGAACTGATTTTCTCATACAGATGAAGTTTATTTATTGGGGACAGGTTAAAACTTCCAGAAGAAGCCAGGAGTGGATAATCAGTTTGGCTTTTTACAGACTTCTGCATTTTTCTGTTGTGTTTAGATACAAGATGGATGGATAAGGAGCTACCCAGGAATTTGCTGGACGAAAAAGAGTCCACTTAAATACATCTCTTGAAACAGCAACAGAAAATCCAACTCCACTAATGATTTTTTCCCAATTTTTTAATGCAGCAATTTGAAATTAGTTACTATATGCATTATTATGTAAAGGTATATATGGGTATATAGGCTTGTCTATATACGCAGAGTGCTCAGAGAATTTCAGAACTCAGAAGCAGGAAGAGATTAAAAGCTTTCTTTAACATAATTTCATTAAATGATGAAGCAGAAATACTAATTGTAAAATCTAATTTTCACTGCTGATCTTCAGAAACATGACAAAAGACACAATGTAATCTCCATGGTGACTGTAGGAGCTGGAGACAAAACCACTGAAGATCAGCCAAGGGTATTTAATCTTGACATTTACAGCATTCCTTAANTTTTTTTTTGTTTAGCAAGAAAAAAGTAAGACAGATTTTGAAATCTGATAAACATAAAGGAAAAAACCCCTAACAAACTCCTGATTTCTCCTGTTAGATTCTAAGGTGGTGACACACGCAATCTAAAAATCTTCCATGCCTACTTGCTCTTCTCCACATGTCTTCACATGTTACCTTCCTACCACTGAAGGTGAAAGATGGGGAAAAAAGTCAAGGCACAGAAATACCAGAAGTAAGTAAACAAAATGAGGAATACTGACAAAAAGTAGGATTTACTTTTTTTTCCCCCATTCCATTCTGTATCCAAAAAAGACGGGTAGGAAGCGCCTCATCTGACAAAGGGAGCACAACTGAGATAATGTAACCAACATTCAGTTTGAAATCACTTTCTCACAGAATAAACACCCATTGAAATCCAGTCTAGATTTGAAATGGAGAAATATTTTTACACTCTAGTATACCTTATTAACCTCCATTTGGAGAGAATGGGGAAAGAATCACTAACACCAGGCTGGAAGGAGACCTCAAGGACGATCTAATCCAACCTTTCTTAGCTAAAGTAATCTAAACAAGATGGCCTAGCACTCTGCCCAGCTCAATATGAATGCTGCAGAATCCAACACTGCCCTGGAGAAATCAGCCTAGACAAGTTGTAGATCAGGCTGCTCTCACTGTGAAACATTTTCCTCTTGTGTTCAGTGGAATGTCCCCAGCAGTAATTTTTTACCCATCACCTCTCATCTTTTGCAGGAGACTTCTTGTAAAAATAGAGTCTCCGCCTTCTCTGCAGCCACCTTCTAGAGGTTGGAACACGGAATTAAGGTCTTCCCTAAGACTTAATTTCTCAAATCTGAACAAACACAGTTTCCTTAGTCATTCCTCACATGGCAGGCTTCCCAGGCCTTTGACTGTCTTTGTGGCCCTTCTCTGGATCCTCTCCAGCCAGTCCACATCTTTTTTGTACAGCAAGGATCAAAACTGAATGCTGTATTAATTCTAGAGACTGCAAGAAACTATCTTGCTACAACCACTAAAAATCTGGAAATCAACTCCCACCAAAACTTCTTGGATGCTTTTACTGTGAGCAGCACACAAACCAGAGAGTGATTTCTATCCCTATCTGATGGACATAGACAGGGATACTGACAGACATTTGGCTATTTCCCAAGTCTAAAATTCATAGACCCTGCTGTTCATCCAGTCTTATAAAGGCATTCACTTCCGCTGTCTCTTCCACTACTCCCGTTGCACATATTCCTTTGCACACACATAGTATGCCCTCCTCTTGCATACAAAGCTGGTAGAAAAAGAAGGCACTTGGAATTGTGAGTATAACCTCAGGTACATTCCTTCAAATGCATATAATTACAGAATAAATACTCGCATGTTCAGCATCCACAAGATAGAGAGGAATAGGAGTAGCAGGTAAAGGTTGACTATTACTGCACTCTCAGTTTTATTTTTTCAGTCTTGCTCTTGTCAAGAAAACTTGTGGAATTCTTTACGTCTGCAGAGAAGTGTTCATTCAGTGGACAATTTTTATTGACTTGTAAATATACCACAGATTATTAACTGAATCACAGCGCACTGTAGATGTGACCATGGCCTCAGACTTCCTCCATCCTCCCAGCTTTTTGAGTGACATCTCTAATGAACAATTAGAATTTTTTTATCCAAGCACATCTGACTATTCAAAGCCAGATAATCTTAGCCATATGTTTCCGTTTTTCTTTTCCTACAAAGCTGCATGTTAAAGTAAGTACAGAAGCAATAAAAAAGTCACAGTAGCTCAAAATCAGATATTTTTTAAAATAAGATCTACTTATGGTCAATACAAAGCAATTTTGAAAGTCTTCAAGCTTCATAAAACTAAATCTAACATAATTCCTGATATTGTGACCTAGGAGAAAATAATTTTGGAGAGTTATTTAACATTGTCGCTAGCTGTAAATATTCTACCTTAAACAGCTGATCTAAGGCATACCCAAAACCAAGCTTCCTCCACATACAATTTTAAGACAGCATGAAACTTCACTGTTGCATTGCTATGAGAGTCTGCTCTCCCTGCCCCTATTTCCCCACAATCTTGCTCAAGTTATAACCCATGACGGTTGTAATGAATCCATCTGGTCATGAAGACTGCATCCAGCTCTAATGCAGGTTTTGGCAGACACAGATAACAGCACCCAAAGGCTGACCTGAGCAATGGACCCCCTAACCACAGTGCTAATAAAGATTTGACTCCAGCCAAGTTTGGAAAAAACTAACTTCAGTAATCAGTATGCAAATATGACCATAAATCAATCACCTAACTTCATAAAGAGTGCACAGCCCAGGGCCCCTTGAGCTCTCTCACACAGCAATGGGGTGCACACCAGGACCTCCCTTTACGTAGGGACACATCTCAGGGTTACTCCTTGAGGCAGAGAAATTCCTTTCCACAACAGATTTTCAGTAATTGACACTAAACTTTGAAATCCTAGCTAAGTAATAGAAAGGACTGATTGTACACATGTAGTCCTTTAGACGTATATAATTAGCAAAATTTGGGGCTATGTCTGGATCCACACATACCAAAACACCCCTCAGAAAGGAGTCCAGAATGCAATGGGGCTCTTTCCAAACCTCATGACTAAACAGGAGGGGCTTCTTGACAGGTTCTTCTGACCATGTCCTCTAGCAGTAACCAAATGTACTTCACCATCGAATGTTGTTAAATCACTTTACTACCAAACTTTGCATTTGCTACACAACTTTGTTAAAGTGCTGTTTTATATCAGTTAACATAAGCTCCTTTTCTCTCACTAATGAATTTTGTTGCTCCATCCATGGCATTGCAAATACTCAAATATGAACAGAACAGCACTACCAGATTTGTCATAAAAAGTAAGACAGCATTTTAAAAATACATAAAGTATATTGACAGACAATAAGCAGCCACACATTTTGATAATCTTGCACAAGATCTTCACTATCAAAAGCAGCCACTGAAAAATGCAGTTACAGTATGAATTCACTATCCTATTTCTTGTATTCCTCCCCACAATGGAAAAGAAAAGCACAAAGTATATTGAAACTATATAAATTAGATGTGTAAAACAACTGTTCCTTTGACACACATTTTCCCTTTCACTACTGCACCACTATTCAAAGCCCCCGGACTGTTATTTAAACCCAATGTTTTCCTTATTTTGAGCAGCATTTTCATGAAGTGCCACACTCATAAGCTTCAAAGCTAGTGAAATGCAGAAAACCACAAGGACAGATTATCAGAAGCCTGTAAAAACAGTAAAAATAAGTTAATAAACACAGGAAGAAAACTCAGTTCTGTTTTGGTTCTCTTTCAGAGGGCCAGTCTTCCTCAACAAGTCAAAGCTCTCTGAAATCAGCCTTGCCACTGCATCCTCCAAATACTTAATGGAACTGTCTATTCTTACACATCTGCCACTACCTGTAGCTAGCCTGTCACACACTCTACAACATCAGCCCCAATTCTGAAAATAAAACTTCACAAATTAAAGATGAACAGCATGATTAAGAAATAAACGTGCTTACTGTTCTTGAATCAGAGAACGGATTATACTCATCAAGTCCTGGAGGAACATTTCTTGTCACTTGTGTAACAGAAGGATCCTAGAAGAGGAAACAGTTGTGTAAATGTCTGCACAAGCACATAATCAAAAACTCAACACCCACATCATTATATGATATAAAAGTCAGATTTTCTTGCAAAGTAAAAAAGGTTTATTTTCACTAAAGAAGTCTGTAAACATCCACCTCTTAATCTCCAAGCTAACATCATTTCATTCTGAGATTCTTATAAACCTATTACATATGGATATATCTATACTGTTAACACAGTATAACAGAAACCCCATCTGTCATATATTTGATTCATAAGGGAGAAAGTTCTGATCAGAGCACGGAAAACCCTTTTTTGTTTGCTATGTTGACAAGGCGTGGACTCCACACATACACACTTGTAAAGCACAAGAGAAGAAGATTTTCTGTAACCCTTGGACTTCCCTACCCAGAAGTACATCCAACCCCATCAAGAACAGAGAAAGCATTTCATAAAAATGAAGCTGAAGAAATGGGGTCCCATAATGCCAAAAGCACTTCTGATTCAGCTTCTACCTGAACTAGTAAAATTAAGGAAAAAGGTTTAATTTTTTTCTACCACAATAAATTGTACAGCAAGAAAGACTTCTTGAGATTTAGCTTGAGAAAATGATTTCAGGAATGGAACATAGCTTTGTGCTACAGACAAGCAGGCTTTGTTCTGCAGAAGAACAAAAGTGCCCATCACAATGGACCACACCAATTTAGTTGGAAAAAACCTGTACTTATTCCATGTGCCTCGTTCTACCACATTGTTTCTGTGCCTTAAAGTTTTTGAATTTGCAGAATAAAACAATGGATAAAAGGTAGGCTTTCTTGAAAATTAGTAAATCCATTTATTCAATACTGTTAGTTACATTTATATTTACATAAATGTACAACTGTACAATATTTTATAGGTACACCAAACACAAAAAAGAGCTATATATACACTATTTACTTATTTTATAACTATTATGTTCAGATATACATATTTTCTCACTTTCAACAGCCTAGTTCAACATTGGGAAACAAACTGGAGTTGATAAAGACTGAGAAGAAAATAAATATATATTTTTATATATTTACATTCATATTCCCTTTAAAGACAGATACATTTAAAACCTTCACATGCAACGCAAAGAATAACAAGGGCTTCTACAGGTTTGTGAAGCAGAAAAGGAAGGTCAAAGAAATTCACCCCCAGTAATGCAGCTGGTAACAACCGAAAACTGATAACAACGAAGGAAGAGAAGGTTGTTGAGGTATTCAACATTGTTGCCTCAATCTTCACAGGCAGCCTCTCCTCCCACACTTCTGAAGTGGATGGATGACAGGAGGAGAACTGGGAGAATAAAGTACTAGCCACTGTAAGATCAGGTTCATGACCACCTGAGGAACTGGAATGTAGGTAAGTCTGTAAGACTTGGACCTGGTAAGACATACCCCGGAGTCCTGAGGGAACTGGCTGATGTAGTTGCCAAGCCATCCTCCATTGAAAAGCCACTGCACTCAGGGCAAGTTCCAGGTGACTGGAAAAGGGGAAACACAGTAACCCTTTTTAAGGAGGGTAGAAAGGAGGATCCTGCTGGCCTTGCTTCTGTTCCTGGGAAGATGATGGAACAGATCCTCCTAGAGGCTGTGCTAAGGCACGTGGAGGACAGGCAGGTGATGGAGGACAGCAGTGACAAGTGTCCCTCAAGAATCTGTACTGGGAGCAGTGTTATTTAATACCTTCATTAATGACATAGACAGATTGCACTCTCAACAGATCTGCTAATGACCCCAAGCTGAGTGGCACCACTGACACACCTGAGGGATGGGATGCCATCCAGAGGGACCTGGACATGCACTAGGAGAGGGCCCATGGGAATCTCATGAGGTTTAACAAGACCAAGGGCTGGTGCTGCAGCTGGGCCAGAGCAGCCCTGGTACCAGCACAGGCTGGGGATGGACAGATCAGAGCAGCCCTGCCCAGAAGGACCTGACCCAGCCATGGGCACTGACAGCCCAGAGAGCCAAACGTGTCCTGGGCTGCATCCAGAGTAGTGTGGGCAGCAGGGCCAGGGAGGGGATTCTGCCCCTCTGCTCTGCTCTGCTGAGACCCCACCTGCAGGGCTGCATCAGCCCTGGGCTCCCAGCACAGGAAGGACATGGAATTCTTGGAATGAGTCCAGATGAGGCCACAGAGATGGTCAGAGGGATGGAGCACTTCTCCTATGAAGAGAGGCTGAGACAACTGGGGGTTTTCAGCCTGGAAAAGGCTTAAGGGTGACCTAATTGTGGCCTTCCAATACCTGAAGGTAACATACAAGAAAGATGGAGAGAGACTTTTTACAAGAGCACGTAGTGACAGGAATAGCATTGATTGAAACTGAGAGTAGGTTTAGATCAGGTATTGTGAAGGGATTCTTTACTGTGAGGGTGCTGAGACACTAGAACAAGTTGCCCAAGGAAGTTGTGAATGCCCCATCCCTGGAAGTGTTCAAGCCCAGGCTGGACGGAGCTCTGGGGAACCTGGTCTAGTGGAAGGTATCCCTGCCTATGGCTGGAGGCATGGAACTAGATGATCTTTAAGATCCCTTGCAACTCAAGCTGTCCTATGATTCTATTACATAAATAATTTTTTTTTAAAAATACAGTAAGTGACTTATCTACACTTAAGTAAATACAGAAATTATTAAGCTAAATAAAATAAACATCAAATTTAAATGCAGAATCTGCTTTCTTAGAATCAGCATCTACTATGGCCTTAGCTTTGTCTTGTTAGCAGGAACTTTATTTGCAGATGCAGGAAGAGGACTTTCTTAATGGCTGCAGTCACCTTATTTACAGCTAGAAACAAAACCAGGGCAGAACACCTACCAGTTCTAAAATCCTAAGGGACAGAGTAAATGAGAACAAGTCTGTTTTTTCCAATAGCTATACTCACAAAATTGTTCATGGGAGGTAATTTAAGAAGTTCATTACAAAGAAGCTTAAGAAAAATCATTGCCTCTAAAATGAAAAAATTATATGTTGTATATATTTTATATAAATACATATAAATTCATGTACATAAACATGTATATTACTGTATATGTATGTACTTAAAACACCCTTAAACCACTTTTGATTAAAGCATATATTTAGTTGCAAAGCAGTATTTCAGTGGTCACTGAACAAAAATCACCCTTTCTAAAGATGCATACAAAACAATGTTAAATGCAAATCAAGATCAGCTTTCTTACATTTGGCTCATCTTTAATTAGTTGTTTCAAAATAGCCATGCTGGTGAGTCTCCCTCACAAGCCTCCCATAGTTACCATGCTAGACTCAAAAACATTGTTAGAACTAAAATACCATCAGGTCTTGCATAAACCGGTAAACTTATTAATTGTTACCAGGTTCTTTGCTAAAATGGCTATCACAAAATACTGTGCAGATAAATAACAAAAAAGAGGGAAAACATGGTGTGGTGAGTATATTTCTTGTCAAAATTCAACCAGAAATTACTTGAAATGTTGAATAGAAAAGTACATTTAAAATATGGGAACAAGTAAATATCACATTGGAATTACATATTGGTTTACTAGACTCATCAGTACAAGATCAAAAAATATGAAGTCAAAGTTAATATAAATAAGACAATTTCATAACTCAATATAATAGTAAAAAGCTGTATACAGCTAAAAACTTTTATTTTGTTATGGTATGTCTACTATAGCCAGCAGCAAAACCCCCAAACTAGTCGCTCACTCACTGCTCTCTGCAGTGGATGTAGGAGAACCAAAAAGGAAAAAGCAAATAAAACTTGTTGTTATTATGACAAAAAAAAAAAAACAGTTTAAAGGTGGGAGGGGAGAGGGGAAGGCAGAGGCAAAAAAAACCCCAACGAAATGCCACAAGTCATGCAAAGGCAATTGCTCACCACCTCCCACCAATACACACATGCCCATTCAGCTTCTGAGCAATGGTTCCTTCCAAGAGCTCCCCCCACCACCACCACCTGCAGCGTTGCTGCCAAGCTGGATGCAATGCAGCATGCAAAGATCCTCTGGCCAGCTGGGTCAGCAGTCCTGCCCTTGTCCCCTCTCAGCCTTCTGCCCACGTCTATTCCCTGAGGGGAAGCAAGAGTGTGCAGAAAAGGTGGTTTTGGTGCAGTGCAAGCACAACACAGCAACGGGCAAGCACATCAGTGCCTTTCCAGCACTGTTCTGACACGCAGCACAAATCTGACACGCAGCACAACGGAGTGCTAAGAAAAAAATTAACTCCATCCTAGTCAGACCTAGTACACTTACTATAGTCTTTACATGTTAATGTCAATTGGCAGAGCATAAAATGCTTTGTTCATGCTTTCAGTATGATACTCTTTCAAAAATGCTCTCATGTAATTCCCTTTCACAGAAAAATGTTCAAGTAGAGACTCATGTGCAATTTGTGATTGCTAATCCTCAGCCACACAGTGAAATGGTAGGTCTAATTACTATTACTTGAATAGCAGTTAGGATTTTAGGGTGAGTTAGCTCCTTAAAAAGTATATTTCAACACTGAACTTATGTTTGAAGAGTGCACTACTAACCAACTGTGCCTGCAGAGCATACATTCAGTTATTTGAATAACTACCATATCAGACTCATGAGACACCCACTGAACAGCAGTCATATCAAAAAATCGTGGAACAGTATCAAGTCAAATTCAGAAGAGCAACCTATATTCAGAAATACAATATACAAACAAAAATAAATATCTGCTGAAAGAAAACCTTTTTTTCTCAGTGTTTTGGAGAAGACCAGGGTCAAAAACTCCTCAGATCTCTGTACATCTACTGTGACATTCCAATACCGACAAACAAAAGAAAACATATGCTGATACAACCAGGTGCACTAGAGCAACAGTCTTAGCACTCAAAAATAAGTTCAACACTTAAATACACACAGTGATTAGAGCAGGAGACTTTATCAGAAGTCTATTCCCATTTTGAATTAACAGCTGCTGCACTGCCACATATTGCTATTGTTTGCTAAAGTAGCAGCAGCTCTAAAAAAATCCTGAATGACCCAGAGGACATACAATAATAACTCTATTCAAGTAAAGTTTCATTACCCAGTAAAGGAAGAAAATTACAGTTGTATTGAAATTCTCCAACTGAACTCCACCACTGCAACTAGCATTCAAATTCTGCATTCAGAAAACTCGAATTACACAGTCAGGACTTCAACAGAAGTTTGTGACACAGAAAGACTCAAGGAAAAGTAAACCAATCATCACAGGAAAAGAGGAATGTTACAGCTGAAGGAGGCAAACACCAGCCTGGAAATTCATACCGCTCTTAAAACTCATTCAATGCTAGACCTGTCCTCAGTTCTTCACAGCCAGGGTGTGAACCAGGGTTTAGGTGCTATTCTAATTGTTCTGAACACCTACAGTGCATCAAATGACTGCTGCCAACAGGAGCTACACTCCGTACTTCAAAACACTACTTATAATATTTCTGAAGAGATTAGACCTAACATCCCACAAAGCACAAAGAATTGTTTTGAATCAATTACCTTACACTCACTGCAACTCATTTTAAAAATGGAGCAAATGCCAACTCATCTAAACACAGTGATGAAAACTGTGAAGCACTCGTATCGACTGCTGCAGAATAAAAAAAACCCATTGAATTTAGAAACTGTTCAGGGTTTGAATAATGAGTACAGACAATAAATGTTGTGCAAGGTGACATACTCAGAAGAAGTGGCATTTAAATGAATGCTATCAAATTTCTATGTTGCATGACATGCATATTCTACTGGTTAAAAACAGTAAAAACTAATATTCCACAGAAATAAGTGAATCTATGCTGCAATAATTTATTTTCTATATCTGATATTCTACCCAGCCTTATCTCACCCAAACTCCTCCCAGTTCAAACCTGGAGCTTCTAATCCTTTTATTTATTAGTCATACAATCACAGAATTAAAAACAGACTATTTTTCATATCCAGCTATCACAGCTATTGGTGCATTTAAGTCACACAGTCATTTCAGATGACATTTTCAAGACCTGAATTAGTTTAGGAGACTGGAGTTTTAAGAAAGTAGCACACCTTAATTTAGCCATTTTCCATCTAAATCTTTCCTTTTACCTGCTTCTTGTAGTCTCCCTCCTGTAATGTCAATTTCAAAAGGAAATATTAGCCCTTCTTTTAATCCCACATACAAACAGCACCTTTTAAGGCATGTACAAACAGCAACCTATTTTTTATGCCAAGTCAGAAAAACACCTCAAAAAACAGTAACAAAAACTGACAAAACAAACACAGAAAAAACAACACATTTATATTTCATACCGGCAAGAGTGTCTATAGAACTACTAAAAACATTGCCTGTGCCAAGCTAACAAATTATGCTCACATCACTTAGATATAGATAAAATTAACTGAATTCCCAGTTATCACAGAGGACATACAAATACAATTAACTACAAACAGTAATGTTTAAAACAGAGCAGAATAACCCATTCTACGTGAGCTTTTACAGCTTTTTAAAAAACAAAACTGAAGCAAATAAATCTCTGTTGTCTAGGAGACCAAAACTAGTCATCAGCTACCAGTTTCAGTAACACAGAACACACCACTAAATTAAAGACTAAGTAAATACATCTGTAACAATGGTTATTGGTATTACTGTTCACTGGATATGGGTCCAGAATTGCTCCACCACCAGTAAAATACTTCTACAAAATACATACTGCAGTAATAATCTGAACAACACCACCAGCTTACACTGTTAGTCGTGATTTTGATTTAAGTGAAGAGAATATAGTGAACTAGGCATCAGCCCCTCCAAACTGTCGTTCATGTCGCTGAAAAAACTTTTCACTTTGAGGGATACCCACTCTTCTACCAAAAAGACAGAAGCTTTTCTGCACAGAACATTTTTTTTAGTTTAGTCCCAAGGACTAACAGGGAAATAAAAGTAGTATGTTATTGCAGAGGTCAGGAAATGAGCTTATAAAGACTGAACACTGATTTGGAGAGAGATTCTAATGCTTTTACAATATATCAGCAATTGAAAACAATTTCAAATAAAAATCACTTACGTGACACAGAACCTAAAAAATAGTTGGCAAGTATGATTTAAATAAGAATTAATCCAAAAGTTTTGTGGATTTTGATTTGGGGGGTGGGAAGAGGTTATAGTAATAGTTACAGTTGTACTTCCTGCTGTGTATAAAGTACTCCCTAAGATAACACCACTGGGTCAGAAAACTAAGAAAAAATGGAGCACAAAATGCCTTAAACTGATGGTCTGACTTTTTTGATTTCTTGACCAAAGAGACAATTATCCATCACACTTTTCATAAACAGGTTCTGGAGTTTTTCTCAGTCCCATAAGACTGCTGGATTAAGTATCTGAAATTGTAGTTCACACATGTGGAATAAATGTTTGGAAAAAAAATCTGGACTAAAAATAATAAAAATATCGAGTAGCCACATAACAGTTATTTCATAATTCCAAGTTTTTTAAATTTAATATATTGATCACTTATCAGACATTTTCCCAACCCCCTCATGATGTTCAAATAGCTTTCTTTCCCACTCCACCTGAATATAATTATTAAACAGGACAATGCAAAAGTAGTGCAGTGGGTTTTCTTATACTTGTCTTTTCAATGCAGCCTGTTTGTTATGTGTCACATTCATCACATGAAAGCAGAGCTGCGCAACGCTCTGAGCAACGGAGCAAGGCAAGGTCCACACCTCTGAAACCTAAAAGAACTTCAGAGGCTGACAAGGCCAAATCTGTCCTAAAGTTTGCACCAGCCTCATCTTGCAATGGAGTACTGGATGCCTAACAAAATATCACCTCCATCTCAGAGCTGTTCATAAATCATCTCCTTTCCCAGCTCTGGTATGTGTACATTCCTCTTTATAATGGATCTCAGTATACAGTGCAATAACAACACTAGGCACTATGTGCTAACACTTCAGTGAAAATCTACAGGGAAAAACACCTAAGATACTGAATAACTATTAAAATGCTTCACATTTTTAAGATTGCAGTGCAGTTACAGCACTGGTGAAGAGTACTCTTGGAAGCCAACTTCCATGTAGGACAGCTAAAGGACAATCCACTACCACAATGCTCAGTATTAAATTATGCAAGATTTAGGGGTAGTCATAATTTTCGAAGACATGAAGGGAAACCAGATAGTAAAAGTCAGAAAAAATACCTGTATTTTATGTCCTTTACTAACATTAGGACCGACAATTTAAATCAGTACATTTTATAGTCAGATACAGGAACTAAAACTCAGCTATGCATATAAGCATGGGACAGAACTGCTTTGTTCTAAAGTTGCACAAACATTTAATGTAATAAGGGTCCCAATTCTTCAAAAAAAATCAGGAATTCTCTTCCTTCCTCTAAGTTTCTACTACTTTATCTTCACTTCAGCAATCACATTATAAATGGTATAGATTTTGCTGTCACAGAAGGTAGAAGTCATTTGCACAACCACTTTCAGTATCAAACCTCCAGGTTGTATTTCCCACCAAACCAGACTGGAGATTAATTTGTGCTCGTGTGAGTGAAGATCAAATGTAATATCCAACTTATAACTGGAATTACTCCTAGTGCATCAAGTAATCCTTTGACCTCAGTGGGAGCAATTCAGAGCCGTTTTTGGGTATTCAGAGTATCTCAGCCAGCCAAACAAGAATGCCAGTCATGACAGAACTACCTAAGATCTGTGTCTTTTTGGAGCAACAACTCAAAGGTTAACCAGAGTTTGGATCCCTAATTCGACTCAAAGAAACTACTCCAAAACTTAACATTACATACATTTGAAGTCTGCCCTGACTGTGCCCTCCCACACTAAATGTGATCAAGAAAAAAAGAAAAACCTTCCTATGACATAGTGATTTGGCTTCTCCCTGAAGGTCACCATTCACATTTGAACTGAAATTTTTCTTAGTTTTCAGGCCTATCATAATTTCTGTGGTGTCCAATACATGCATCTGCTCAGAGCTAAATACATCAGATGAACTGACCCAATAGAATTTCTTGCATAATTCAGTCTCAAGCGTTCTCATTCTACAACCACCAAAAAATAATTGTTTTGTATGTCTGGAGAATTAACAGTCAGTTTTCAAACCTTTTGCCATCAGTCACCCAAGATCCAAAGGCCTAGGAAATTCACAGCTCTGCTTAAACTTCTCTGAGTAGTAGGACTGTTCACTTAGAGGAAAAACAAAACAAAACCAAGAACACAGAACCTACTATTTTTATTGTAGATGAACTGCTGATTGTTTCAGAGTAAACGATACTTACACTGAATTTTGAGACTGCTATTTCAGAACCTTTGTAACTGTATCACCTTCCATGACAGAAGACTACAACTATCACCTATCCTATGACATTAAAAAAAAAAAAAAAAAGAACACAAGGAGACAGCTACATTAGAAATGTGCCTTTGTTTTGTCATACAAAATTTATTTCATGCTGCTTTACCCTATTTAAGACAAACTGTCAGGACCTCGAGGATTCCCAAACTCCTCTTAAGTGGTCAGACCCCCATTCCTCAGTAACACCTTACCTGGTCATCACAGGACTGTTGGCTGATCCTGTTTACTTTCACTGGACGTGATCCTGACCCTGGCTTGGCTCTCTACCTTGGGCTCAGATCTGCGTCCTCCCTATAGATTTGCCCAGCACTGAATGGAGTTGCCATCATCACATCAGCTCTGCTCACCCTGTTTGGTGGGACTGCAGCATTTGTAAGTGAGAGCTTTATGAAATGTGAATTCCCACTCACAGGCTATGACTAGTGCTTCTCAGTAAACAAAATTAATAGATTTCATTACTAATCTGCTTCCAATCATGATACCTGTGGTTACAACAACTGTGTACCTCTTCACACTACTATACATCATACTATAAAAGGATTCTCACATCTTCATTTGTATGGTACATAAATGCATTTTCTTCTGCACTACTTTAATGTCATCAAAAGCTTGTAAATGTTAGCACGTCACTTACCTGCTTTTTTCAGTACCCTCTGTTTTTCAAAAACCCCATCTTCTGGCTTTTTTGGGATAGCATTGAGAGGACATTTATTTAGAGAGGAAAACTATGACTTCAGTAGCACATCTGAGTCTGGATTCAGTTCCAGTTTGCTACTTTTTACAAAGCAACAAAGAATAAAAAAAAAAAAAAAGCAAAGGTTGGGTAGTCACTTGTCTCAAAATCCACAGCACTTCATGATTAAGCCAGGTAAGCTAATTTCAGTTTTTCCAGCAGGTAATTTATTTTTAGACTTCCAAAAGCATTATCTACCCAAAATACTGAGCACCAGATGTTTATTTTCTACCTTTATCTTTCCAGAGAACACTTTTATTTGATTCAACATCAAGCAAGAAGCTCTGCTCTAATCTTTTTATTAAAAGGCATAAGAACAGTCACAGGAAACCTCCCATGTAGATCACAGACAGCTAGTAAAACCAAAATGTTTAAGGAAAAAAGAGGATCTATCTATAGACCTTGGCAACAACTCTTCCACCTGATGCCTTCCCACCCGTTCCCTGCCGTACTACTTTGTGATTTTACATCAGCAAAGGAAGCAGCTTCAAAAGCAAGGAAAACAGCTAATCACATCATACATAAAAATATCAAGCAAAGACAAAAATATGAGAACATAAAGATACAGTGTTTAAACAATATGACTTATCTGGAAACACTGGTTCAGTATACAAAGTGTTTTAAAACATACAGACAAAACTTAAATACATATATGCATTACTACCCACTAATTTCAAAGCTGTTCTGCCAACAAGATGGCCATCAAGTTTTAGCTTAGATATGAGGCCTTTTGCCCCTTCAAATTAAATGCACGGGTAGAGTAAAGGTATGCAAGGTTACCTTTTAATCTAGAATGTGATGGAAACTAGCAAAGACTGAAGGAAGAGAAAAAAGCCTCTGAAATAGGAAAAGTACACAGCTTTCCTGAACCACCTTCTGCAAACGAAGAAATCCAAACAGAGAGCTTCAAGTTACAGAGAAGCTGTTAAATAGTCCTTTTGCCATGATGTACTGCGGATGAGCAGCAGAGCATGGATTCTGCCCAGCAGTTACAGGAAGTCTTTCCCCAAAGAGAAACTGGAATAAGCTTTTGCACTTCAAGCAGTATCTTCAAACTGCAAGTATAATTCAGGTGTGTGCCTAATTTAGGCCTCACAACACTACAGAGCACCAGTCACACGGCCTGATGAGCGCTGCAGAGGCAGCTGTTTCGTGTCTAATACCCCCAACTGCCCCGGATTTTCCTAGATGTTATTTGATCAACAATTACAAGAAGGATGGAAGTAGGAGGAAACGTACATCATGTACTTCTGTTGCTGAAGACACATCCTAGAGCGACACCTCCTCAGTGCTTGGTGCCAAAAGGAACAATGCTCACTGATGTTGGCACAGCCCAAACTATTAGAGTCAACACCAGAACTTGTGTTCACCTGGAAGGTCATTGCACTGCATACAAAAAATGAAAATAGATCTTAGCCTAAGGAATTCTAGCCTAAGGAATACTATTGCCTATGTTTTATGACCATAAAAACTAAACTAATGATTCAGACCAATTCTAATTAACAAAATGTTAGCAACATTATGCCTCCAGCACCTATGTGGACAGAAGTAAGCTTGGCTTGAAATATGACAGCTCAATTTTTAAAAAGCTTAATTATCCCAGCTAAAATTTTAAACTCGCTGCCATATACTATCTGCGTGCTTTATAGCGCCTGCAAGAAGTTCAGCAATATTATCAAAGTAGCTTCAGAAGTTAGTTGAACTGGATTCAAATAATAAAGGAAAAAACAGGAGAGGAAGCATCCAGGGAGGTCAGTTCGTTTTGACAGCTGAAGCCAGTGAGTGAAGGAAGAATTTACAGCTGTATGACACGTCGACAGTGCAAAACCTAAAAGCTTTCTAGTACATTACAACGAAGCAGTTTGAGATGCAGCACAGAACCCATGCCCAGCCATTGGTACCCTGATTACTTCAGACATAAGGTAAGAGAACCAGTAAGCTTTAAGGGGGTGGGAGGAGGCTAGAGAAGAACAGGGTAAATTCACTAATTCCTNAAGGCGGGCGCTGCGGTCCCCGGGCGACGGCGGCTCTGCCCCTGCGGCGGCGCCTTGATAGTGCCCGGCGCAGGTGTCCCCCCGGCGCTGTCACTGCCCCTGTCACAGCCTCTGCCACAGCCCCTGTCACAGCCCCGCGGCCCGGGCCGAGCCCGCCCCGCCGCACCGACCAGCCACGGACCGCCCAAAATGGCCGCCCCGGAAGTGAAGCTGGGGGTGGGATGGCCCTGGGAGGGAGAAAGGGATGAAGGCGGAGCGGCCGCTCCCGCTACGGGCGGGAGTGGGGCTCATGTCTGAGCCGGGCCGCTCCCGGGGCGTGGGCGGAGCGAGAGGAGCGAGGAGTGGTACAAGAGCTGTCTCCCGGGCTGGCTGAGGGCTGGGCATAAGCTGTTGGTGGGAGGGCCTGCAGTTAGGGGCCGTGCTGGTGTTCACAGCTGCTGCTGTGGGGCGCCGGGCGCTGTGTCCGTGCCTTCGGTAGTTCGCGCTGGCTGGGAGCCGGGGGGAAGGAGGTCCGGGGCTCCCTGGCGGGGCAGCTGGGCCTGTGGGCGAGCAGAGGCGGCCTGGCCCCGGCCGGGTGTGTGCCCGTGTGTCCCGGCCCCAGCCGAGCCCCTGCGGCCTCCCCGCCCCTGCGCTCCGCGCCCCCCAGGGCGGGCTGGACGGCCCGACTGGTTTGGGGAGTTAAGTGGACGTGCGAAGGTAGTCAGAAAGCCTTACTTGGTAAGACACGAATTTGTTCTCTCTTTCCCGCATCCTGTTGGCATGGTACATAGTTTACCCGGCTTGTGGCTGCTCAGGTGACCTGTAGAAAGGTTCTATAAGGACGGTAGGTAAGGTACGGCTTTGAACCACGGTCACGAAATACTGCTTCCGTGGGAGAAAGCATTAAAAAGGTCTCTTGGAAGTATTCAAGCATTTCCAACAGTTCAAAACACTCTTGACTTCCTCAGAAATGCTGACAGTCCAGTTTGGACAACCTGGTCCAAAAGATGCAAATAAATGCAAACGAGCACCTTTGCTTCAGAGCTATGGTTGAAATCTGAAATTCAGTGCTGCCAAAACATTGATGCAACACTTTCAAAACCAGAAAATCCTGAATTTCCTTACATGCTTTCTAAGGAAATTATTTGAAGTCTCATTTAAATCCAAAAACATAAAAAAGAGATTTGAGACAGGTCAGACAAGATGAAAGTGTTATGACAGTAACCTGTTCTTTTTTGCTATTCAAATATGTAAATTTTTTTCCCCACGTAATAATCTAGACTGTGAGGCACACTAGTGTTAGCACTTCTATGATTTTTAATAGCTCTACATCTATTGTTACTCAGATCTTTATGCCAACAGTCATTACAATTGGGTTGTTCTGTCAACAGGCCAGGAAGAATTCCATATGTACATGAGAAATGATTTTGCATGGATCTGCAGAGAAAGCAATACTTGCTTCAAGATCTGCTCTGATTTATTCAAAAGTTTCTCAGTTTTTATAAAGTACTGTCAGACATAAAATGGTATGGAAATGGGACAAATCATAAAAGCATAGCTTCTAAGCAAAACACTTTCAATTTCTTGGTTGCTATGAAGTGTAAAATACTTTTAAAAAAATGGAAAGGCAGTTGTTGCACAATCAACAAAATTATGTTACAGTATTAGTCCCAATCGTACATATAACTAAATTATGGTGACAGAACACGAAGTCATGTGGTTTTCCAATATTCACCCATGGCTATATATATTATGGCTCAATATATGTTGATAGTCCAAATGCTGTGTGCACTGACAACTGTGTATTTGCCTCTCTTTGAGCCAAACATGAATGAGTGCCTGCATGCATGAATGAATGAAAGTTTGGCTAAAAAGAATGTATTTTCCCGTATGGTTGCTGGTGCTACAAATCACACATTTGACATTGTAACCTTTCTCTGATAATTTGTGCACAGTTGCGGAGGAATAATCTCTCCTCTTTTATGCCTTTCATGGCAATTATGAAACTGCAATGGGATGTTTTCTTTAGAAAGAATAGCGTGTATTTTAAAAAACATCAGGCTATCATCCAGTCAACTAGTGGGGTTCTGCAAGGTTCTATCCTCTTCAACATACTCCTTCACCTGGACACAGGATTCAAAGGAATACTAAGTAAGTTTGCTGACAACATTAAACTGGGAAGAGCTGTTGACTCCTTAGAGAGAAGAGAGGCTCTGCAGAGAGATCTTGACAAATTAGAGAGGTGGACAACCACCAACCATGTAAAGTTTAACAAGGGCAGGTGCTGGATTCTGCACTGGGATGGGGCAGCCCTGGATGTATGGACAGACAGGAATGAGAGGCTGGAGAGCAGCACTGTGAAAAGGGACCTGGGGGCTCTGATCAATGGCAAGCTGAACATGAGCCAGCAATGCTCTGGCAGCCAGGAGGGCCACCCATGTCCTGGGGGCATCAGGGACAGCATCAGCTGGACAAGGGAGGGATTGTCCTGCTCTGCACTGGGATGGCCTCACCTCAGGTGCTGGGGGCAGTTCTGGGTGCCACAGTACAAGAGAGACATAAAGCTATTGGAGAGTGTCCAAAGATGGACAATGAAAATGGTGAATGGTCTTGGAGGGAAAGCTGAGGGGAGGCTGAGGTCACTTGGTCTGTTCAGCCTGGAGGAGACTGAGGGGAGACCTCACTGCAGTCTGCAACTTCCTCATGAGGGGAAGAGGAGGGGCAGACACTCATCTCTTCTTTACTGTGACCAGTGACAGGATTCAAGGTAACAGCATGAAGCTGTCAGGGGATGTTTAGGTTGGATATTAGGAGAAGGTTCTTCACACGGGGAGTGGTTGGGCACTGGAACAGGCGCCCCAGGGAAGTTGTCACAGCCTGACAGAGTTCAAGAAGCATTTGGACAATGCTCTCAGGCACATGGTGTAACTCTTGCAGTGTCCTGCATAGGGCCAAAAGTTGGACTTTGATGATCTTTGTGGGTCCCTTCCAAATGAGAGTGTTCTATGATTCTATGATTAAAAGGTAGCATGTAGGTGCTACGAAATTCTACTTTAAGTGCTACCATTCTACTATAGGTGTCAACTTTGGGATGTACCAACTGACTGAAAGCTAATTGAAAATGAAAAACTTAATTTATCTGTCCAGCTCGTTGATTAGTTTGTACTATACATGAACCACATGAGTAAATAAGTGGTAATCATTTCATGCTGAGGGTTGATGTTGTCATTTTCCTCATCTTCCACAAGTAAAAAGTCTTGAGAACAAAAGGTATGAGGAAGATTGCTTTCTTGATTTCAAATCAACTATAAACAGTTTGCAAAGTTTGAGTTAGAAAAAAGACAATTAGCCCAGGATGCCCACCCTCAAAAAACCCCTCTTGACACTGTGCTTTCCAAATGGTAGCTGTTTTTTTTTTTTTAGAATAACCTACTTCCAGTTAACTATTTATAATTCCATCACAAAATAGCTCATAAATCCATCATTCTGATTTATAAAATGCTAGTAAGTTTATTGAAAAATAACTTAGTAGAGAATGGGTGAATTACTTCAGATAAAAATATCTTTCTTAACTGAAAATCCCCTTCTGGAACTGGTTTAATTCAGTGCTTTTCAATAACTGAACCAGAGGCTTTCTTAGCAAACAAAACTCTCTTACTCTGAATTGACTTTTTCCTCAGAAAGAAGAGTTCAAACTGCTTCTGTGAGTGCTGTACTTGGATACTTGTGTTTACAAAGCCTTGTGGAAGGAACTGACTTTGTATTATTCTTTCACATCCTGATTCTCTCCATTTTCTATGACTCGTGGGATTTGCAATGTTTATGCCAAACTCAGATGTTGGTGAGGAGAGCTCAGATCATCTGACAAGACAATCCATCAGTTTTTTTCAGTCTAAAAATTCAAGTGCTGACCATCAAGTGGTCTGTCTTGATCAGTAGTCTGCTCCAATGAAATAGATTACAGTTTTACAGAGAATGGACTTTCAAATAATAAAACCAAGCTGTAACAAAAACCTTTAACTCTTTGACTTTAACTCTTTTAAAGAGTGTTTCCTCTCATAAAGGGGAGCAATCTTTCCAGCATCAAATGCAAGCATGATGGTTAGAAGCAAGCAGGGATGATGAATGTCCCTGTGCCACATGAGCACATAGCTAAGGCTGCAGAAGTTGGGCAGAATTACTGCCATGGAAGACGGAATGACTGCTAGACACTCAACATAGTAGAAATGATCTCTGGTAGTATAAGTAAAAGTTACAATTTCAAATTAGATCATATGCAGATACCAGTTATAAAGTCTTGCAAATTTTAGGCAGAAGACACCTAGTCTGTTAGGTAAAACATTAACTGAAGAGTTATTCAATAGTAGCTTCTGGAACAATTTGAAATTGCAAGATAATTTTTCTAGGCTTTACAGCAAAAATTGCAAATTTTTGGAAAGATTTTAACTTTAGGAGAGGAAACAGAAGTGTGATAAACAGGCATTTCAATGTAATACTTGAAGATCATGAGCTGCATTATTTCTCAAAATCTTTTACATCAATATAAAAGAAAAATGCATGGAAAAATAGGAGAAAGGTCAGAAATCATAGTAGCATGCAGAGCTATACATGCAGCAGACTTCCATTTCACCTCTCATTCTTATAATCAATGAAGCCCTGATCTCACACGATAATAATTCCAGTTTCACTGTGCTGATGACTGTACCAAAATCTCTTTGTTTCCAGCATACAGAGTGCTGAGCTAATATAAGCTTGTTTTAATGGTCTGAAGTTGTAGCATTAGTCCTTTTCTGGAAATGGGGCATCTTTGCCAGTTCTGTCAGAAGTTACACTAGCACTCTTTTCTGAGTAGAACCAGCTTAGCCAACTTACAGGAGACAGTGCATAATCACATCAAGCCCCTGGAGTCACCTACTAAGGACAACAGTGAATCCTCACAAGCTGGTGAGCACTTTGCTCTTCTTATGAGAACCCTTACTACTTTCTGAAACTTTACACTTAGATTTTCTCACTGTGTTCCAGAGTTGTAACAGGATATTTGGAATTCTTCTGTAAAGAGCTCACCTTTTTGGGAGGAGAAGAAGGATTTCCAGGGCAATAGCTGATTTGCAGAAGGGAACAGGTGAGTGGTGCCCAGCCAGACTGTGGTCATTTTACCAAAAGCCAGCCTAGTACTGCCAGTGTTCTTGTGCCCTGCATGTGCTCTACACCACTCTTGCCGTGGCTGTTGCTGCCCTGTATGCCATCCCAGACCCACCCTGAGGTAAGAATATATGGATCCAGACAGTGTTCCTCATGCTCCTCAGAAGGATCAGAACTGAACTTTAGTTTACAGCAGAGAACTAATTTGTTATATTTGCATCTCAAAGTAACTGATTTCACTGATGTCCAGGTGCTGTAAGGGTATGCTGTGTGTTACCAAACTCATGCCAGTCCTGGCTTCAATAAAGAATCACTTTTGCTGACTTAGAATGACGTTGCTCAATGTCATGTTATTTGAAACAAAGGTATATGAAAAGGAAAACCTATTCTCAGTGGAGCCATTAGATGCTGTTTCTCTTCTTATTCCCTTTAGTTCTATTGTGGTCCATCTGTTCTGGGGCAAAAAGTAAATCATCATCAAAACATCCTTCTCTCTATTTTTTCCCCAATGGACTAGTTGCTTGTCTTCACATAGTAGAGCCCTTCTCCCATGACAAGGATTGCCTGTATTTTAGGAATGTGCAGGCACATTATGACTGTCACTAACAAGTTGTCTTCGTTCTTCCCCCTGACTGAACTTGTCTGCCTGTTTCCCATCCCACAGTAAAGGTAAGAGCCTGGCAATCACCGGCCCTGGCCAAAACAGCAGGATGTAATCATGTAACAAAAGTTACTCCTGTTGGAAAAAGATCTATTTATTTGCCTAGAGCAGTAGTAGTTTTCCCCTCCTGTCTCAAGAGTCATGACAGGTGTGGATGCAGCCACACACTGCCACAAATGCTAACTTTTATGAGGATGGCTAATCTGTCATGAAAGCCAGTGCATGGGAGCAGTGAATAGTAAGCTGCAGTCATGAGGGAAGATGTGACAAAGCAAACACATGCTGTTTGGGAGTGAGGAGAGCATTCCAAGCAGCTTTGGAGTGAAGCCAAGCAGCACTGGCAGTCTACTTGCATATGTTCCCTTTACCAACTTGAGAGTGGGAGGAAGAGCAGAAGCTAAGGAAAGTGATAGAAGAGCTGTTACAGCCAGTGAGGTCTCAGTCTCTCCTATCACTGCATTTTCTCTTTCTGTGTTATAGTGCAGATGCTTGTCTTCTGTGGCCCTTTTCTTAAAGCTCCCCAGCCTCTCCTCATATCTGCACCCCTCAATAAGAAGTACTTAGGTAGCCATCAGTGGGAATTGCTTAATTGTGCAAGTGGCACAACCTGTACTATGATCCCTTCCAGCCAAATGATCCTGGCAAAAAACTTTTCAGTGTGTCTCTCGTCCTTTCCATTTTAAAACTGTGCTTTTGTAGTTGAACATAAATAGTTGTGTGCTTTATGGTTATTTTGTTTTGCATTGCTTTTAATCACTTTTGTTTTCTTCATTGAGTGATCAGAAAGATGTAATTATTAAGTTATTAAATACCAATTGGAAAGCAATTGAATTGCAATTCTGGGGCCTGAAAAATAATTGAAAACTATAGTCTTCAAATGTCAGGACTTCTGAACAAATAAAAAAAGGATAAAAGACGGAAAACAAAAGGTGTTTTGGTATCAATTCAACAGTATACAGTTTCTTAGAACAAATACAGGATTTTGCATAAAATAGCTCAGTGCGTTCTTCCTAATTGGATTCTCCTGATTCTGTTGCACAGGTGCAAGTAGTTTCTCTGCACAAAGCACAACAATTTTGGCTTGAGGAGGCCTGGTGTCATTCCATCTCTACAGCTGCCTATTCTCCCTGAATGTGACCATTAGTGGACAAGAAGTCTCACACCTGGCACAGAGAGTTTTGATACAGCTGTGTCAGGACATATACAGCTGTCATGAGGCAGGAATCTCCATGCCTCTGCTGATGCAGTCACTACCTCATCAAAATCAAACATTGCCTATAATGTAGGAGAACTCTGGTATGACACACAGAAGGCCAGCTCTTCCAGTGAGTGCAGTCCACAGAGTCCCAGAGGGGAAGATGATGAACAACTGAATGGCTCCACACAAAGCAGTAGAGTGCCAGGCTTCTCACCATCCAGAAAACTCCATTAATAGCTCTTGCTAACTGAGCAACAGTGTTGGAAAAGTGCCCTCACGTCAGAACTGACTCAGATCTGTATTCCAAGGCAATTGACTGTGCACAACTGCATGCATGCCATGACAGCTTTAGACAAAAAAGGAAATTTGAGAAAGTCACTTATAGTTTGAAGTTAAGTCATGGGTATAAAAAAATAAAATTATTAAATCAAAGGATCTACTGGTGAAATTCATCTTGCAGATTATCACACTGCTGGAAAGATAAAGTGTGGTATAATTTTTCTGAAGGCTGTAATAGCAGACATGAAGTGAAGCTGACAGGAGGAGCTGACATAAATAAACAATTTAAATATGAAATAGGAAAGGTACAGTGTTGAAGGAAAATTTGGCAGATTTTGGTTCAGTGAAAGGAGTAATTTCCAGAAATTATAGCAAGTGGAAGGAGCAGAGATGACTGTAAACTGTAAGTTAGGTAACCAGATATCCCAGTTTGGGTAGAACTATGTTTTTTTAACAGCATACAATATTTTTCTTCTTTTTCTTTGCTCAAACTTTATTACTCAGAATTTGCTACAGGGCCATGAGAGGACCAGAAACAATGTTCTATCACACAGACACATGACCTAAAGCAGAAGATATCTATTCTATTACATGGCAAGTCTATTTTATAAGATAAGTCAGGGGAACAGCCTGACAGAGTTCAAGAAGCATTTGGACAATGCTCTCAGGCACATGGTGTAACTCTTGCAGTGTCCTGCATAGGGCCAAAAATCAGAAAATTTGAAATCACAGCTTTCAAAAATCTCCACAGGCTTCTTTTTGTGAACAAAATTAGCTGATGGCACATATATAATATGGACATTGTGCTCTCTTTTTCAGTAGTTTGTGGTCTCATGGGAGTTTTCTGTGGGGCTTAGGAAAGCACATTGTGTTCGTTTTGCATAAATTGGTTTTTGGTGAGGAAGGAAGCAGCCAGCCACAGAAGAGATTTTTCCTGTGAGAAGCTGCTAAAAGCTTCCTCCATGCCTGGCAAAACCAAATCCTTGGCTGGCTCTGAGAACAGACATGCTGCTAAGTAAGCCAAGTAGAAAAGCTGGTCATGCCTCTGGGATAACGTATTTAAGAAAGACAAAACCATGGGAATCTCTCTTTCTCCCTCACCTCTGAGGACAGGTGAGGGTGTAAGAGCCTGAATGAGAGATACGGGACTCCAGGCGGCTCTTTAAAGGTGCTGTTTATTTCATAGATTGAAGTCACAGCAGTCGTGGGTCATGGGTAACAAAGCCAAGCCTATAGCTGTCGGCATCAGCTTGTAGGCAACATCTGAAGCCCCTTTAGTTCTGGTTGCAATGCATTATATAGGTTTTTTTTCTGACCATCTTAATACATAAAAACCATTCAGCATCATACATAATACCTTCACATTTACCTATAGCCTATCACAACTACTATTATTACCGTATTATGGTTAGTATTATCCAATCACATTGAGTTAGTATGTTGCATTTTAAGCTTAAAGTTGTTTTTCTATTTTCTTGCAGTGGAAAATTCTTAGACCTTTTTTTCAACTTAGTAAAAATTTGCTTTTTTTTGCCTAGGTTTTTCTCTTTACTTGGTAAACATGTGTTATTGTTTGTAGATGACTTATCCTTTGCTTTTAACCATGGAAGTTTTCTTCCAACTCATCTTAACCTTTGTTCAGTAATAACTAACTCAGGAGTCCCTAACTTAAACATTTTTTATTCTTCTATCTCAAAACTTGCTTTCATTTCTAATGAACCTTCTGCTAAGCATTCATTTCTGTAAGGCTTTCCTGTTAAATTTTCTTCTCCAACAGAGGGCACCAGCTGGGCCCCTCTTGGCAGAGCCCACTGGTCCCTTTTCCAGTGGCCATGCCACCGGGGGCTATCCCGGTGCCACAAGCAGCCACATGGCCCATGCTGAGAGTGGCTCCAGCCGAGACTGAGAGTGGCCGGGACCAGGAGTGGCCATGCAGCCACCACTGTCCTGACACAGCCAGTGATAGACTTTGCCTGCCTGACCACTTCCACCTGCCACACTGCAAACCAAAGTACAGAAATGGCACCAGCTTCTTTCTTTTTTTCAGTGCTCCACATGAGGAGCGCAGCTTGCACTCTGTTGGCGAAGATCGCGTGACCAACAGCAAGAAGAACAGCGAGCGATTCCCTGATGCAAAGCCTGGACAAGATCAACTTTTCAGTGCTGAAAAACTCTATAAAAACTGTTTTACTTGATAGAACCTGAGAACAAACCTACAAGCACCAGTTCTCTCCTGAGTCAGAGAAATGGAAAAGGTGAAAACATGTGAGGAGAATGATGTGGCACCACTAAGGTTGGCGCAAAGGAGGAAGGGGGAGGAGGAGGTACCCCAAGCATCAGAGCTGAGATTAGTCTGCAAGCCATGGTGAGGACTATAATACAGCAAAATGTTTCCTTATAATTAATGAAGTGCATGGGGGGATGCAAAATCCCGCAGTCCGTGTGGAAAAAGTGCTCATGCTGGAACATGTGGATGCTGAGAAGCTGTGATCTGGTGAGAGGCTTGAACAGAGAGAGAGAGAGAACTCTTGCTTTTAGAAATAGAAAAAAGAAGACCCTTGCTCTAATACTAGAACAGCTCGTCCTTAAAAACAAAACCCCATGAACTAAATGACCCACAAAAAAAGGAGTTACGGGCGGACTGCTTTTGCCCATGAGAGTGACTTGTGTTTCAGCCGGTTTTTGGGCGAGACTGCTACTCATGAAAATTAGAACCAGGTTGGAAAAGTTCACAGAGAACTGTCTCCTGTAGGAAAGACCCCATGGCATAGCAAAAGGAACTCTTCTCCCTAAGCGAAGTGAAGAAGGACCTTTAGAAGTAATAAACTGACTAAAAATATCATGTTTTATCTCCCTGTGCTGTCGGAAGGAAAGAAGGGCTGGGAAAGGTGTTCTAAAGGTTTATTTTGGTTCTCATTATCTTCTTTTAATTCTGTTTATAAATTTTTCTTTATACCTTTTAAATTTTGAGGCTTTTTTCCTCTTAAAGTGTTTCTTCCCAATCCTTACCTCAACTCATGAATCCCATTAAAGTGTTTTCTTTCCCCCTCCTCTGGTTAACTATAGCAGAGGAGAATGAGTGAATGCTTTTTGTGGGGGCACTGGCATCTGGCCAGAATCCAGCCCCCAACACACCTTCATTTAACAGCTGACTTTTGAAAAATCAATTGTATCTTACTTGCATACTCTAAAGGTGTGCAGGCCCTGAAGAAGCAGTGGGAATGGACCTAGAAAATAACTCAGGAAGTTTCTGCTAGCTCTTCATGCACACAGCTGTAAACTCAGCTTAGTTTGTAATGGGAGAAATTATTGCAGAAGGGCTTATATAAAAAAACTTACTTTTTAAAAAAATAAGTAACTTGTCCCTCTGAAGTTGCCCTTTGACATACATAACAGGTTGTAAACCAGATCCTTAAAAGAAAAAGCATTTTGGTAGAACTAAAAAAAGCTACCCACTCATTAATTTCAGAGGCTACTTTACAGAAGGGGCAAATTATGGATATGAAAAAATGACAGATTTCAGCATGCTGATTAGGCTGTCTCTGAAGAAGAAACATAAATTGTTTGTTAGATTTGTGCCTGCTCACATTTAAAGTCAAGTAAAAAAGGAGTCTATTTAATGTTAAAAATGCAGTAATTGCTCTCTCCTTTCAGTAACAGTAGCTCAGTGCACACTTTTATGACAAAAAGTATCATTTATTTAAAGTGTCACTGATGTCTAGAGGAAAGGATTTCAACATTGATTCAATTTTGTACTGATTCTTTATTAGTTTTGTTTTTAAAAAATGGGCATGGGAGATAGTGACAGAGGTACATCACTAAATTTAGTTGCTGGAAAGAAACAGGAACCAGATTAGTTGTTTTGTTGTGACCCTAATGTGTTATTTACAACAGTGTTTTAATTAAAATCTTTAAAATGTTAAGTTACTAAAAGTTCGTTTGTTCAGTGGTTGATACAAGCATCACTGGAAGTATATCAAAAGTGGGGAGAAACTCCTATACCTTTTCTGCCTTTGAAAAAAAGCCTGTTTCTCAAACGCATTGCATAGAAGGAATGCAAAACTGCATTATTAGCTCAAAAGTTTAAAATTCTTCAGGAGGTTACATGCTAAAAAAAACCCCTGCAATTAATGAGGAAGGATTTTCTTATTAGGGTCACATCCCTTTGTCTCCCATTTAAAACAAATAAGTTAATTAATTAATTAATTAATTGCTTTTTCTCTAGTTTTGAAAGATGCTGTTTACATTAAATTACAGAAATAGCTAAGGATGTTCATCAATCTCCATTCCATTGCATTTATTGACCATGCAGCCTTTTATGTCCATGGTGAGATAATTAAAAATGACACCAAAAATGTTTTTATGTGGTGATAAACTTTAACATTATCTGAAATGAATACGTAAAGAAATCCAGAACTTCACAAAAGTGCTTGACATTAAAGGTCATGGCACCAATGCTGAACTGCTTTTGGTAAGCACACTAAAGTAGAATCACTATTCCCTATGAAATACCATAGTACAAATGTGCTGCAAGCTCAGCCCCATACTTAAAAATTCAAAGCTCAGAATAACGTAGAAGCTGTAAATAGTAAATCATTATTTTAGTAAACAGAGATCTGAAGTGTTGGAGAGAAAACATGCAGGTCCATGATGAAAAAGACTGGCCACTGACAAAATGAATGTTTTGCCAAAGATATTCTTGTCTCTGTCTTTCCATAAGGATGAAATAGATAATACTGTTAGCATTTATGTGGATAAAGAGTTATGGATAGAGTATATACTTAGTGCAGATCTATTAAACTGGGTTGCCAAATTATTTCAAATATCATAAAGTACCATTATTTCTGTGTGGTATAGCTGTAGTGCATGCAGAATGCTCTGCTCCAGCCTCTGTTCTCATAGAAGAAAAACCATTTAGAAATACGTGTGTACTACTAAAATACTGTGAATCAATGCAAAGCAAGTTTTGCCCTTAGAGAATTCCATCTCTCTTATAGTAAATGACTTATGAATCGAGGAATCTATAATCGAACATTGAAATAACTGTAAACTTCTCAAACCACTGAAAGTGCTGGAGTACAGCTCATAACCAGCTATAACAATTTGTTAAATTACTGTCTTTGAAAAGTGTCATGGCATTTTTAGCAGAAATTAAGGTTTGACTTTTTATCTACTAGTGTATTATTAATGTCTTAGATTATCAATATCTTGAGAGTACCAGCATTATCTAAATAGTCATAAACAGCCAGCAAAAGATGATATAATAAACTATTACTTTTGTTCTCAAAATACATTTGCCTTGAAAGACCTAAACCCTTTTTCCATTTTTTAAATGTTAGTCTTTGGTAGGTGTTTAATTTATGAGATGCCACTTTTATTAAGCTTAATTTAAAAAACAGTCACCAGAAGCCATATGATCTGGTTGGTGGAAAGAAACTCACTTTGAAGCAAGGTACCAGCCTGTTAAACAGCTCATATAAAAAGTATAGAGAAGTATATTCTTAGACTCAAAGGAGTTAATTTTCTTTGATACAAACTATGACTGTAACTCAAAATCACTTACTTTTTCATGCTGTATAACTCAGAAGAAAATCCATATTTAAAATCAGTGAAAATATGAATAATAAAGAACCCACAGTGATACAGAACACAAAGTGCAGAATTTTGAAGCAAGAAGACTAGTTTTGTGGAATTTCTGTTCCAAAGGGTAATTTCATTGTAAAGCATTTCTTCTTTGATTTGCAATATTCATAATAACAGATTAAGAATGCTGTATACTTTCTGCTTCATGCCCATGCTGTGAGATGCACTTAACATTTGAATATTATTTAGCAACCAAATAACATTCTTCCTACTTTTGTGAAAGGACATCTATTAGAGCATCACAGAAAGGCTGAGAAAATGCAGACAGCAAAATAATATATTTGGTATTTAATTCAGATGAAAATTTATATGAAAAATACAACAAAAATACTCTATCGTCTTAGTAACTATCTGGGAAAAAGCTATACAACTTCACTTAGATGTCCCATCCAAAAGATAAGCTTGGTAATGATTCTGTCAAGCATTTGCAATGAAACATAAAGTGAGGTAAAAATGCTAGAAATACACAGTCATAATAGCCCCCTTTCTTATCCACCTTAGCACCTAAAAACCCTCAGCAGAGTTTTCATCATTTCATGTCTCATTTACTGTAACAACCTTGCCCTGAGTAATCCATTTTTCATTGTGCATCTCTTCCCAGAATGCTGCTACTAAATTCATTTCCACTTCAGTTTTACAGCACTGCATGAGCTCTCCCTTCTCCAATATGGCCTGTATAAAGTGGGGCCTGTTGTAATCTTACATTTTACATTGCCATATGGGACAACAGTACTGGTGAATTTTATAAAAATTAAAATGTTCCATGAAACAGATAGTACTGAATTTGTGTTGCTTGATTAATTTTGATGTCACAGTTGTGATCTGCATTAGCTCCTTCTAATTTTTTGCTGTTGGTTTATATTTGCAATCCATCCTCCATAAATTTAGAGACTCTGAATTTTGCCTTTTAAAACATAGCATTGAAATAATACACAGCAAAACGATTCCCATTGCCTTTGAAAGTTGCAGATTTCTGTATATGTGTCATAAGGCAAATAGTTTTATCAGCTTGCTTTCTAATGACTGACTGCTTTTATAAACTTCTTGTAAGTGACTGCTTTTAAAACCTCCTATTACAGTAACTATCTTTAAACATGTTTGTTAAAAATATAATGTTTCCCAAGGTTGTATGCCATAGATAAATACTCTTGTTTTAAGACTTGAGCAATGTTTAATTTGAGCCTGAGTGAAAATACCTTTCTCCTCTCTTTCTCTCCATGTATGTGAACGTGTGTATGTTTCTATGCACTGTATTTATATTGGTTAATTTTATATTGCCCAGTGTGCCATAGACTGCCACTTGTGCTTTTAAATTCTAGAGGTTGTTTATGCTTGCAAGAATTCGTGAGCAAATAAATTGAATATTTTGGACCCAGCTACATTACAGGACTGAGGTCAGTAAATTCTATTCCATCAGGGTTTCTGAAGAAGTGTTTCTTCCAGGAGTTTTGTGACAGCATTGCCCTGGTTGGTCCTACCACAGCATTGGTTCAGTTGTTCTATTTGTGTACTAACTTTCAAATTAATATTTAGGAATTGTTTAATTATTTTTATAGAGTTACTCAAGATTCTGTGGATTAAAAGAGATTCAAGAAAAAGAGAAATAAAGTCCTATTAGACATTTCAAGTTGAAAAATTCACCTGGTATTTTCACTGTTAATAACATCTTCACATTTACAAAATATTAAGCAATTTCCATTCCATATACTATTGAAATAGGACTTCCTTTGTAATGTTAGTGCCAAAACATCTATTATCTATGCACTTTTGAAGTCACCTGCCATCATTTACTGTTTTAAACATCAATGTTGTAATTTGTTACAAGTAACAATGTGACTTAGAGTGTTTTAATTCGTTGGTTCTTGCTGAAACAAATGTATATTCTATAATCTTTCCCAAATTTACTATATATATTATATGACGAACATAAAGTCATAAAAATAGAAGGAAATTTAATTGCTGCTTCCAGTAGGTCAATCCCTCCACCTTATTCTTTGTCCCCACACAACTATCCAAAATGGTTTTTAATTAAAAATGTGTTAAGTGTAACATATGTCCATGTTTTTTTCTTCCATACAATGTACAGTTTCTGGATTTTGTTACTAGCTTTTAGCTGTGAAATAGGAGTGAAAAATAGTTTCAGCTAATAGCAAGCTCAGTTTTTTAAAAACAAAGACAAGGAATTGGAACACTAAGGATTCCTGCTCTGATCCCTCTGAATTATGTTGTGCTCAGAGAAATTTGGTGTCGTTCTTATATTATCATTTTTATTTCATGTAATGAGGAAACAATTCCTAAAGAGTTAAGAATTGTTTGCAAAGGACTTTGAAGTGCTTGGATGGCCAATGCCCAACGATCCCCCCTTGACCCCTTCATTGTGTTACGGTGCATGACATGAGAAGCATTAACACTCAGGAACTGGAACACTGGAGACAGTGGGATACAAAAACCACAAACCCTGAGCACCTGTGGAAGATGGAACCATAGCTCCCCTGGTGATCTTTGTCTCCCTGCTGCTGTCAGCTGCACCCTTGCATGTCAGCAACAAGGTGGGTGGCAGTTAAGTTCCTCAGGTATTTTAATATATCAGCAGTCTGCAAGTTTCACTTACCCCACAGCTTAATATTATGACTCCGTTAAATGTCCCAAATGATACCTAAGACACACAACAGTGACGTGATTGTAATTACTGCACTAATGGGCTTGGTGAGTTTGCCAGGCTCCATATCAGTAATGAATTGAAATAACAATGTACTAAATTACAATTATTTATTGGAATAATATCAAAAATACATGACTCATAAATGGTGTAAGGAAAAGTGACATGGGAATTCCACTAAGAGCGACAACACTGAGGAAAATACTTTGATTTTACTCAGCAATTTTGCAAATAACAAGACCATGTCAAAATTTCTAGTTTTTATTCTTTAAGTGTTTTCTGAAAAAAAAAAAAAAAAGACTGCAGACATTTTTCTATAGTGGCTCGTCCTCTCAGGAACACAGCCCATGGCTTCCCTAGGGCAAAGAAAAGAGCTGATGATCCTCTGCCCATACATCGAGAGGGAAACTACAGGGGTGGCTTCAGTGAGAAGCTGCCAGAAGCTTCCCCATGTTTCATGGACGCAGTTCCAGTCGACTTTGGGATTAACCTACTGATGGCCAAGGCCAATCCATCAGCAAAGCTGGGAATAAGGTTCACACACAGCAAGAGAGGAGAAATTCAGATTTGGTTGATTTTGATTATACTATTCAAGCTTGATTGGCAAAAATGAAAAAAATTTCCCCAAGTTTCTTATCAGGCAGAAAATACAAGAGTTTCACATCTAAGTTTCAGTTGTCTGGAAAAGGATACAACAGGAAAAAGCCACACCATCCCTTGGAGGTATTCCACTCTTTCTAAATCTAAGGGCTCTGGACATAATGAAAGGATGTTGTTTTTCCAGCCATGAATAGCTGTAGGTCAAGGCTGAGACTTACAGAACCTACACGGCATTTCTTTGCAGCACACCATTTTTAAGAACAGTGCCCACTTAGTTTGCTGGTAACAAGCAGGCTGGGAAGGAAGCAAGGTTTGCTTTTGCCTAACATGAGACAGGAAAGCAGTCAAAGCGGCTGGGTTTTGCCCTACCTGGGAGCTAAGGATTAAAACAAATGTGAAGGGCATTAGTGTGAAAAAGTCATTTTTTTAGACTTAGGGTCTAAGAGGAAAACATCCGTTTTACATCTGGACATGTAGCCTCTTTAGGGGAGCTAGAACAATGACATAGGAATTCTGCGTGAAATATTTGGCTAAGGAATTGCTGTGAGGTGCCCCCATCAATTCCCTTGAAAAATATTCTGGGGTTTTGAAGTTCCAAAGAAGGACTGT
>VZDJ01000063.1:6695718-6817743 GCA_008694505.1 Cyanoderma ruficeps | reverse complement strand
GAAAGGAAAAAGGAAAGGAGAAAGAATCCATCCCTGGGCCCGGAGGGATTGTGCTACAGGAGCTGAGGTTAAACAACTTCTCCCTGGCTGCTTCAGAACATGGAGTATGGAGAAGGCAGAGCTGACTGTCACCTTTGCACAGTCCTCCAGAAGAATCCTGTGTGTGGAGCAGGCTTGAGGTGCCAGGGGCTGCCAATGGAGAGGCCTTTTCTTCCCTGAGGCCGTGGGCCTAGTCCTTTGCAAGGCCCCTGGAGCTGCCTGCCAAGGGGCCTTTTTCAGTGGGATGAGAAATGTGCTGCTGCTTTTGCTGCCAGTGTGCCTCAGGAGAGCTGAGTGCTTGCAGGCTTGTGTGCTGTTGAAAGTAGTGAGGGAGGGAGCAGCTCTGCTGGGGGCAAAGTGGTTTTTTGCCCGGTGGTTTCTGTTTCTTTTTTTGAATGACCACTCCCTGGCAGGTCTGGGTGGAGCTGTGTAAGTGGATGTGCCACTTTCCTGCTGGCACTGTGGAAGTGGCCAAGGTGACCTTACCCGAGCTTTGTGCAGAGGGATCCACATCAGTCCCAGGCAGAGGTGGTCAGTAGCCGGTCAGTTTTGTTGAATGGATGCAGCTCTGGACGCTTGCATTTGGGCGTCTCCAGGGAGGCAAGGCTGGTGCTATGACTACTGTGATGTCACAAAGAGGGGGAAACTGCTGCTCCCACCACTGTGATGTCGCAGAGAGGGGCAAGCAGGTGCTGTCACTACTGTGGTGTCACAGAAAGGGGAACACTAGTGCTGCCAGCCCTGTGGTTTCGCAGAGAGGGGAATGCTGGGGCTGGCCTGCACCTTCGTTTAGTAATTTTGGGCCCGTGAAGTGTCTTCTGGGTGGTTGCAGTTCAATTGGCAGGGCTAAGGAAAGAGTGTGAAGCTATGGAGGGCTGAGGTGAAGTGGCAGGGATTTGGAAAGAATGAGAGCACCACATTACAAGAAAGAAAGGGAGGAAGGAAGAGAGGAAGAAAGGAAGAGAGAGAGAAAGAGTGAAAAAGAGAAAAAGAGAGAAAGAGGAAGGAAGGATTTATCCCGGTCTTGTTGTTACCCGCCCCTGAAGCCTGAAATCTGATATTTGTTGGCACTGACAGTTCCCAGAGGTTGCAATTTGCCTGTGCCATGAGTCCTTATCGTGGAGCATTGCTTGTGCTACTGCCATGCCTGAAACAGGCGGAACGCTGCAGGCAGCTCTGGGTGCCTCATAGCGGGATTCTGGGGCTTTGCTTGCAGCAGGATCCCTGTGTGTTTCCTGTGCTCTCCACAAGCAGAAAAGCTCATGGAATGCCACTCGTGCCTCTCTCAGCCCTGGAAGGCATTCTGCTGCACTTGGAGTTTTCCCGTGTCTAGAGCAGCCAGAAGCAATGCCCTGCTGCCTAGTTGCTTCTTTTCCATGGCAGAGCTGTTAGCAACTGCAAGCCCTCTTATGCAGAGAAAAGGCTGCACGCAGAGCCTGTGGCCTTGGTGGGGGATTCTGTGGCTTTGCTTGGAGTAGGAGCCCTGTGTGTTTTCTGTGCTCTCCAGGAGCAGATAAGCTCATGGAGCATCGCTCGTGCCTCTGCCATGCCTGGAACAGGCAGAATGCTGCAGGCAGCTCTGGGATTCTTGGGCTTTGCTTGAAGCAGGAGCCCTGTGTGTTTTCTGTGGTCTCCACAAGCAGAGAAGCTTGTGGAGTGCTGCTCGTGCCTCTGCCAGCCCTGGAAGCCATTCCCAGGGAGAGCAGAGCAAGTTCTGTGAGGCAGAGTGATGAGTGGAGAATAAGGGGACATGGTCTGTTATTCTGACCTGTTCAGAGTTTCTCTGGTCTTTAACCTTTCTCAGGTGGACTGTGATCATCTTCCCACATTTCCCCTAAAAAATCATCAGGTACTGCTGAGAGCAGATGGATCCACCAGAGCCCAGCTCCACATTGGTATCCAAGGACTCATATTGCTCATTTCACCAACCCAACAGCATTTTCAGTGTCAGAACACCTCTGCCTTTCCCTGTGGTTCTTTCAGATAACACAAAGATGCTACAGGACAGGTTTCCATCCTGGATTGAGGGTCCCAGCTTGGACTGAAATCTCAGGGAAACTTCCAAGTGTCCTTATGATGGGATTGGACTAAGGAAAATCCATCTCCTTCCCTGGCTGCACTGATAGCATTGTCCACAGCTGGGCACTGGGGACAGCGTCACTCTGAGCCAGCTGTGTCCCCTCCCAGAGCCCCCCAGTGCTGGACAGCTGCTCCCAGTCCTGTGCTCTGCAGAGGGAACTGGGCCCAGGGCTGCAGAGCTGCCCCATGGCTCTGCTGCAGCTCTGCCTGCACAGGAGGGGCTTCATGCCTTCGACCCTCTGCCCTGAGGGCAGAGGCTTGGCTGGGGAACAGGAGGGAGGGGGCTTGTTCAGAGGGAGAGGTTGCCCTGGAGGGGCTCCTATGGGGATCTCTAAACTCTCCCTGCCACAACATTTCTGGGTTTTCTTTTCTCTCATCTCTCATCTTCACTCTACTTCCTGGAGATTTTCCTCCTGCACATGTTTCCCTGTGCCTGAGCTCTCCCTACCAGCACTCACAGACCTCAAATCTCTGTGAACTCTACTTGGCCTGACAGAAACCTGCCTGTTTGCAGGGCACTGGCTGGGGGCAGGTTCTGTTTGCAGCTTGGAGAAAGGACAGCTCAGGCTAAGTCTGATAGGCACAGCAAAGGTGATGCCAGTGCTGTCCATGGGCAGAGGAGTGGCTGAAAGCACATTTGGAATCTCCTGCACACCTGCTGATCACTAAGAGTTTAGATGTCCCAGGCATTTGTCAAAATTAATGTAATCTTTATGATTTGTTCTCCCTCTCCCCCATTATCTAATATTAGGAAACTGAAAACAAAGTGTCAGGAAAAGTCTTCATTTTAAAATAAATCTGTGTCTTGCAAATATTTTGGTAGTGGGCAGAAGCTCAGTGTGTCAGAGCTTCATGAGCATTTCACCTCCCCATCACCAGAAATACTCAGAGTTGTACTTACAGAGTCTGTAGGCATTGGGATGTTCCAGCTTCAGATCACTGCAGGAGCTGCAGCTGCATTGTCCTGCAGCCAGAGGCTCCTGTGTCAAGGGCTGGGAGTGATTATCCCCCAGTCACTTCTCAGCACCTTCCCAGCCCTGAGTAATTGAAGCTCTCTGTGCCTCTGTTCTGTTCCCAGGGTGGCTGCAGGCAGTGTCCCAGCCCTTCTGGCCTGTGCACAGGAGCTGCTCCTGGGCAGAGCTGTCTCTCTGCAGTGCTGCCCTTGCCAGGAGCTGCCTCTGTGCCAGGAGCCCGGCCCAGCTCAGCACAGACACAGCACAAGGACTTTAATGACCTTCTTGGGGCTTTGTGCTGTTGCCCTGAACATCAGTCCCTGAGAGCGAGTTAAAGAAATCTCTCAAGAAGTGAAAGTCAGAATTGAACTCCAAAGTTCCTGATACTTTTAATAGATCCCACTGAGGACATGACTGAGAAAGTGTCCCTGGGTTCCAGTGAGAGCAGGAAATTGAAGGGAGTGATGACAGGTGGGGTCAAGGAGAAGCCAAGTCTTGGTGCCCTGGAGCACAGTAGCTCCAGGGCACCAAGCTCTGTGCCACCAAGGGCTGTAAGGAGACACCTTGTCTGAGGCCCTGGGGCCTCCTGGCACAACCCCAGCAAAGCTGGGCACTGTCACCCCCTTGTCCTGCACTCAGCACCCCCACACATCCCAGTGGCCTCAAGGATCTGCTGGAAGGAGTCCCTGGGGAGCCTTGGTCAGGAGTGGCCCTCGGGGGGCTTCCAAGGACTGCAGGTTTTTCAGAGGACTTTGGGTGGTTTTTTGCCTTGTAGTCTTTGAGAGGTTTGTGCAATCATGGCCTGCAATTATATGCTTTAAGAGTCCCTTGAGAGCTTTGCATTGACACTCAGTGGGCTCATTAATGCTTTGAGATACTCAAGGTGTTTAAGGTACTTTGGAGACTCAGACACTGAGTCTCTGAGAGGTTTTTGTGCAATCCTGACCTCCAGTTCTTGCCTCCAGTGAGTCCAGGAAGAGCCTGTGTTGGGGATGGACCTCAGTGGGACCCATTAATGCCTTGAGACACTTCGATTTTTTCCTCTGACTTTGGCTTCTGGAAAGGTTTGTGCAATCTCCTCTCAGGCCCTGAGGTTCAAGGACTCACCACCAAATGCACCACGGGGCTCATTAGGATCAAACAAGTTCTAACAAATCATGGCTCTACCTTGATTTCCTTCTGCTCTACTGCAGTTCATTAGGAAGGTTTCCTACTGCAGTTATGGAGAAATGTTTCAAAGAGATTCTAAGAAATACACATTCCTATTTGAAAGTATATATTTTAATACTGTTCTCTTTAGAGAAGAGGTGATTGCAGCATTCAATAACTGCTACTGATCCAGGGACTCTCCTAAGCAGGTCTGGCCTGGTCAGAGAAGGCTGTACCTTGAGGTCTGACCCAGTGTGGATAACCTTGCTCCACATTCCCCAACCCCATCCTGTGTCTTCTCACTCACCTCAGATCTGCTTTGCTCAGAGAACTGGCTGTACACAGGCAATGAAGGGTTTTCTTCTTTTATTTTTTGAAGCAATCTAAAACTTCTGAGTTTCCTCATTGAAAACAGACGCACTCCTCAAGGGTGTGCCAACCCCAAGCTGCCTCCAAGGAGGAAGGAGGTTCCCCTTCCTCAAGGCAGGACCATGCAAGGAATGATTTAGACACACAAGAAGTTCTGCAATAAACACAAATTCAGAGTTGGCTGAAGGCAGAATTAGACCAGCTCCTGAAGGACAGACATGTTTTGGGCTCCTTGCAGCTCAAAGCACCAAGTGGGTTGTTGGGAGGTGTGTGAGTGACCCAAGAGTGAGGGGAAGGGAAATGAAGAGAGCCCTGGAAGTGCTTCTGTGCAACAGGCTGTGGGGCAGGGCACTGCAGCCCTGCCCTGGGTCAGCTGAGGGTGGATCATCGTCCCAAGCAGCCCTGGGCCATTGCAAGGGGCTGTGGTCATGGACACTGCAGTGAACCCACTGCCTGGGCCCCTTGCTCAGGGCTGGTGTCAGTGCCCAGAGCCAGAGGGGATCCCTTGCTGGGGGCTGTGCCATGGCCACCTGCCCTGTGCCACGCTGGCTGCTCAGGTGCCACGGAACCAGCAGCAAATGCCACTGCCAGGGCCAAAGGCAGCTCAGCCAGACAGAAAGGGACAGGGCTAGGCACTGTTTCCATGGCAACCCTCACTGGGACACCACATCTGGACAATTGCCAAGGAAACTCCTTGTAGGGACTGATGCCACAGATGCTGGCACTGGGACTCTGCTGGGGACGGGTGCTGAGCACAGGGCTGATCACACAGAGATGGTTTTGTTCCTGCTGAGCTTGCACAGAGCCAAGGCCTTTCCTGCCCCTCGTCCAACCACACTGGGGAGGGGATGGGGGTGTGGGGAAGGTTGGGAGGGGACACAGCCAGGACAGGTGACCCCAACTGACCCCAGAGATACCCCAGACCATAGGACATCATGCTCAGTGTATAAAGTGGGGAGAACAAGGAGGAAAGGGGTGACATTTGGAGTGCGGTAACACTTAGGCAGGATGGGGCCCTGTTTCACCAGTGGGCAGGGTCAGCATCAAAGACACCAACTTAAGGAATTGTGTAATTTATATAATGCAAAACTGCAAAGAATTACAAAAGGATAAGCTCAGCAAAGCACATAATCATTAACAAATAATTACAAAAGAAGCTCAGCTATGCATCCAGTCATTACTACCAAAGACTGCCTGTAGTAAGTTAGATCTATCACCAATTACGCTCAGACTTTACCATCATCTTGATCCACACAACAGCTTGGAGAAGCCAAGGACTGCAGAGTCACTCCCAAACACTGGGAATTCTTTCAGGTGCATCCACCTTTGCTTCCAACCTCGCTGGAAAGGGCCCAGGTTTTACACCATTAAAGAAACAAGATGACATCACTGCTAGTGTGGGAACATCTGGTTTTATTCTTCTGTTGAGTTTCTCCCAAAGCCTGGCCAGGGGTCAGGGAGGAAACAAGGGAGTTGACTTGATCCTTCACCCCCAAACAAGGCCAGATGGGGCCTTGTCTGATTTTTAAACACAGAAAGGTAATCCACATTTCACCATTGAACAGATACAGAGACCATATTGGTAATAGTGCTTCATTAATGAGCGGATACAAAGATAACCTTTGGTTGGAAGGTTTATCAGCTTTGCCTCAGGGCCTCTTGTTTAGACCTCAGTCAGGACCTGGTGTACAGGCCTCAGTACCTGAATTGGTCCTTTGACCTACAGATGAACTACAACCTTCAAAACAATTCTTTCAAAACCAGAGGCTTAGATTTAAGTATTAGGTATAAAGGCATTGAGATTTAAGTATTAGGCATAAAGGCATTGCCTCTTGTCCTCAATTAAGTGCTGCTGAAGTTCATTACTCAGGGCTATAATTCGCATTCCTTTTAAAACATGCCTAAGTAATTGCTATTCTTTGTTATTTATCAAATCCCCTTTTTTTCTTGAGACTGTGTCTCTTTTTAGACAAGCTCAGTACTCCATTTTCCAGCACAAAGTCTCACAACAACTCTAACATGGAATCATAACACACCAAGTGCTCATACTGCAATGATTACAGTCACTGCCACAAATTCATTTTGTAGCAGCCTCCAATTTGGCAGCCATTAAGCCAATCCCATCAAGAAGAATTTTCTTCTTTCTGCCTCTCTTCTACTGCTCTTTCTACTGAGGTGATTCCTGATTATTGTCCCTCAAACCCAGCACTGACAGAAGTGAAACATTCCTATGCCATGATAGCCCAGGTTCCTCCTTGGCCAGCAAGCAGATAATCCAAGGCAATGCAGTTCTGTAGAGTCCCCATTCGTGTTTGTTGGAGCTCCTAGGATGTGCTATTGGATACTTTAACAGCATCATTTGCTACTTCTTTTAATAATCAATTGAGCTCATTAATGTAAACTCCACAGGACAAGGCAGTGCACATGGAGCACAGCGTGAACCAGAATCTTTTCCTTTCTGAAACCAAGGCACTCTTTGACAGGAAAAGTTTCTCTTGGCCCTAACTCTTCCTTGTGGATGTTGCTGAAGGACCCTAAATGGTGGCACTGCAGCTGGGAGTGGTGTAACACTGACAAGAACAAGCTCCAGCACCCCAAGTTCTACTGACATAGTGAATGATGTTAAAGTACAGAAATCCTTTCACACTGTGGCCTCTAACTGTAACAGGGTTCAGTTTCTCCTGAAGGGAAATCTTAGCGAATCCTGTAAAGCTGATAACTGTATTCCCATGTTCCACAGCACAGTTTTCTATAACTGTCCCTGCACTGACTCCATTACCAGTCAGAGCCCATTGACAGAGTTTTGGCCAATCCTTAGAGTAGTCCCTTCAAGGGAATCCCATTCCTCCAAACATCAGTTGAGAACATACCCCAGCAATTAGCTACACTGAATATTTTGGCTACTTTGATCTTTAAATTTTCAAAAGAATTTTGATGACTAATCCCTTGGTGAAACTCTAGAGGTGTTTCTGGCAAACAAAGATTCTGGCTGACTATCAACCACAACTTACAGATAAGCAGTACTTTAGTGACAAGGTTATTCATTCTTTTTCCTCAATCTCATTTGAGGTATAAACAATAATTCTGTTGTCCATGGAGCTGGTACCTTTTCAGTTCCAGAATAATGCCCCTAAGGTCCTTTGCTGTTCAGCTTTACTGTGGTGTCTGTGGGTAACAAGGCTTGGTGGGGTCCTTTCCCCTTGGGCTGGTAAGGTGCCAGATCCCAGTCCCTGACAGGCACCCAGGCTCCTGGCTGGAATTCGTGTGGAAGTCACTCAGTGTCACATGAGCCTTCACATGGAGCCATGTGGATCAGAGCATTTTCCAAAGGGACCACTGAGGCAAACAGGGAGATTTGCTCTGGCAGTGTAAGAAATAAAATACAAGTTTCTGAATTCAGTTGAGTGCCTTCTCAGTTGGATACTGTTTACCTTGCCTGGGGTAAGGCTTTTCTCTGTTAAGTACCGTTTAGCTCAGACCTACTGTTATTGTAATTGGAAATACCTTTCCTAAATGTTTTCTCTGTTAAATGTTAATTACCTGAGACCATATTGTAACTATTCAGTCCCTCGAACTACCCCTGCTGCTCTCTCCCTGCCGCTGCTTTCCGCATGGCAACTGATTATGCCACCCGACATGCAAATGAAAAAGCCCCAAGTACTCATGGAACGCTATTCGGACATAAAACCCCTAAAAACAATGAGCCAACACTAAACCAAAGACTAGAAATGACCACTCTGGGTCTGCAGCACCATAGGGAACCTCACACCAATCAGAGCTAGATTCCACCTCGTCATCATAGCTTCAACAGCACTCCACCAGACTGACACCCCTAGACCACGGGCCCCAAAGGTGTCTTCCCGGGTTCTATTCCAGGGACTCTTGTGAGGAGGAAGGCCCAGCTCTGCCCTGCGGCAAAGCTGCACACCTCCTTCTCTGCGTTGTCCATCGGGAGCAGCAGTGGAGTGTGCAACCCCTCGTTTCCCCACCTAGAGCTGATCTTAATAAAGGCATTAAAAAGGAGCTGGTCTCCTTGCCCATTCTTCTCAGCAGGATCTGTAAAACAATATCCTGTAACATCTACTTGTTCTCATGTAGAACACTTGGCTGCAGGGACGGATTCCCGTGGCTCCTGCCCAGGTTTCAGGATTCAAAGAGCATTGTCTTTCCCCAGAGCTGTTCCTTCAGCTGGCTTGTGAGGGCCATTTGGCCTCTGGACCCACACTCTGGCTCCACTGTTAGGACTGATGCATCCAAACCCTTTATCTCCACAAAGAGTGCTGATTGGAGGTGGATTGTAGCAGCGCATGGCTACTGATTTCATTGTATCCAGGGAGTTATAGCCGCATGCAGGGAAACATATGAGGAGAGAAGCGTCTGTTTTGTTAAGCTCGAGAATCCATTTTATTTCCCCCAGGGCTGGGGAAGGAGAAGATGAAGAGAGCGAGCAAGGAGGGGCAAGGTCATGGGGTTTTATAGGGTGTTGTAAGGGCGGGGTTTTAGGGTTTGGGTCAAAGAAGGAGTTAACAAAGGTAAGATTGAATTCCAGTGACCTTAAAATGGGAACACTCACAACTCCTCCATTTATATATTGGTTAATAGGTGTGTTGAATAACTCATAATAAGGGGATTCTCGGGAATATGACTTAATGGTTTGCAAAACTAAAATGAACATTATTAAGCTAAATTTACAAGCAATAGAAAAGCATTTGAAACTTAATTACAAAGGATAAAGTAACAGAAATTATGATACTTAATTAAATTAATACATTCTAACTTAATGGGTTAATAGTTCAATCTCCTTTGGCTTTTGATCTTCTCACCAGAAAGGGTGGAGTTCTTTGATTTCCTCTTCCACAAGAGGCATAGTCCTTAGTGTTTGGTCTCGGCTTTAGTACTGGTGTTATGGGCGTTACTCTGTTGGATTGATGATAATGACTGTGAAGTAAGGAATGGCAAAAACGGCAATGGTAGAGCTGGCAGCAACACGACCCGGACCTCTCTTGGGGCTGCCCAGCTCTGCCTTGCCTCCCCTGCCACGCGGGCCTGGGGCGGTGGCGGCTGCAGCCGCGGGGCAGGAAGCGGGGCAGGTAGGTGGGGGGGAAGGGCAGGCTCGGGACCGGAAAAGACAGATCCCGCTTCGGCGGGAAGCACTAACAGTGGATCTCCTTCTTTCGCAGTTCTTTTAAAAACTGACAATATCAATAATTGTGCTACCCTGTCATGGGTTTGAATAATGAAATCTTGTTCACTATTGCTTAATGGAATTACTTTAATTTCTCCTTGATAATCTGCATAAATTCCTCCTCCCATGATATGAACACTTTGCAAGGCCAAGCTCGAGTGAGCAGTTATCAAACCAAAGTGTCCTGGAGGAATCTGAATTCCTGTTGATAACTCTCATTTGCTTCTGATTTATCCTAATTAATTCTAATGCATGGAAGTCCAGCCCTGCAGCCTCTGGGGTAGCCCTGTCAGGGGCCATCATACCCAGAACAATTTCCCAGGAAGTCAAAATCTCACTGTCCATGGTTATAATCTCACTGTCCATGGCTGTATTTGCAAACTGAGTGCAGCTGTGCACACCCAGGGCGTTTCCATTTCCCCAGTGGGCCCATTGTTAAAGGTATGGAGGACATCTGGGAGATGGGTTCTCCAATGGGACAGGTTCCTATCTCCTCATTTTTTCAGCTGCTCTTTTAACAACCCCTTCATCCCTTTAACTAATCCTTCATCCGTTCAACCAAGCCTGGAGTTTGTGGATTGTCTGGGATATGAAAAACCCAGAAGTCTTCATCACTTTATTTCTCACAGTGATAGAAAAAGCATTCTGCATCACAGGATCAGCAAATCCTATAAAAATAGCCAGTTTCATCCCTTCCTTCTATATTTGTTGTATACAATCTCACAAAGTTGACCAGTGACTCTTGGGTCTTGGCCAGTCCTTTTCTGTAGGGTATTTAGTGTTACATCCCTGAGCAGCCAAAGCTGACACGTTAACATTGTCAGCTCTATTCCACATTATCAATTTTTAATTACATATAAACATATATATTATTGTGTTATCTTATATGTAACTATCATTATTAATTTTTTATTATATCACTTGCACAAATGAACTTAAACTCAAGATTAAAACCTTCTTCTGTCACTCCATGTGGGAGCATTCCAACAACAATTGTTCCTTCTGTTGGTGCTGTTTCCAATGTGCTGTTAACAAAATTCACCCTCATCTTCCAAACCCACAAGTTCTTTTCCTTTTCCAATATGCAATTTTTGGATGCATTTTAATACATCCAGTGCTTCAGCTTCTTTTAACTGACTCCCCCATTGCTTGCACAGTGCTCAGAGCTCAGCCCACTCCAGAGCCAGCAAACTCTAGAGAAGGTCTTCCCATCCCAGAATTTCGGATGGGACTGATTCCTTGCATTTACTTTTAAAAAGTGACATTTTGTTGTGTGTTGTGGTGTGGTTTTGGGTTTATGCATCTGTTCTTTGTTTTACAATGATTTGTTCCATGTACCCCATGTTAAACCCTTCTTTGTTTCCCCCGAGTGATTGACCGGTGTCAGTCACAATTATGGGTCCTGTCCATCACTTTACAGCGTCGCCCTGAGGCGCCCTGAGTTCTAGTGAAGACATCGAGGGATTGGCAGGGTCCCGGTTCTCTCCTCCCTTGATTGTATTGATTGGTTCTATTGATTGTCCTTTGTGTTCTGGGTCACTCCCCCCACCTTCTGGATTGGTTCCAGGCTGTCCCCTTCCCATTTCCCCACCCTCATACTTAAGGTGCTGTACAGAGAGAAAAAGTCACTTTTGTGGGCTCTCTCTGGGTGTGTACAAGTTTCACACGGACTTAATAAACCCCAGTTGAATTTCTCACAAGAGTCCTCCCTCATTCCTCACCACTGTTCACGCTTCTGCCGAAGGCAAGAACTCACAGGATCGGGGGCATATCACAGAATACGGAACTGTACCGATACTGCAGGGCCAGTGCTCGAGCTAGCCTGGATCCACCGCACCTCTGCAGCTGTGATCTGGGCAGACTATGCCAGTGTTGTTTTACCAGTGGGCAGGGTCAGCACCAAAGACACAGACACCACCTGAAGGAATCAGTGTAATTTACTACAGTTCAAAGCAGCAAAGGAGCACAAAAGGAGAAGCTCAGCAATGCACTCAATCATCACTACCAAAGATTGCCTGCGGTGATTAAGAAAGATCCATCACTAGTTACCCTCAGGCTTTACCATCACCCACATCCACACATTAGCTGGGGGATGCTGTCACAACCAAGGACTGGAGAGCCACTCCCAGACACTGGGAATTCCTGTAGGTGTCTCCACCCACAGGTGAGGCTCCAACCTCACTGTGAGAGGGCCCAGCTTTGATAGTGCTGAATAAACAAACTGACAGAATTTCTAGAGTGGGAACATCTGGTGTCATCCTCCTCTTGGGTTCCTCCCAAAGCCTGGCCAGGGCCCAAGGAGGAACCAAGGGAGTTGACTTTGACCATACAGCCACAAACAAGGCCAGATGTTGGATTTCATGGCCTTGTCTGGTTTCTAAATACAGAAAGGTCAATACATGTTTCACTAATGAGTGGATATATCTAACACAACACTAATGATCATGCGTATTTCATTAGTGACCAGACGCAAAGATAACCTTTGGTTGGAAAGTTCATCCAGAGGCCACATTTGAATCAGAGGCTGTTGTACAGCCCTCAGTCAGGGTTTGTTATCCACACTTTGGTACTTCAGGGACATGGTTGAGTGCTGGGCTTGATACTGCTGGGTGACCGGCTGGACTGGATGAGCTCAGAGGTCTTTTCCAACAGAAAATCATGATTCCATGATTTTATCTGCTGACTTCAGCTAGATCCATGTTAGCAGCATTCATTTGCTCAGAAGGTTTCCTCTTGCTTGTGGCTAAGGCTTCAGCTCCTTTAGCTCTTGGTGCTAAGCTGCTCACACTGAATGAGACAACTCAGAAGAATTCAGTTCATCCTATTCCTTCTGGGACACAGGGAGGGGAAGGTGTGGAAACAGGAGTATTTTTTGGTGTGGCCTCCTCTCTGTCCTTCATGCCTTTCAGCACTTTGAAACAGCCAAGAGCTTTCTCCAAGAGTGCAGTGAAGCAGCTGTTCCTTTCCCAGGTCTGGCTCTCTCCAGTCTCTGACCTTGCCTGGTTTTGTCCCTTTTGCTGTGCCCTCTGTTCCCCCGGAGCTTGGTGGCTGCTATCCAAAACCGTGGAACTGGCACAGATCAAGTGGTTGAGACCCTCATTTCTCTGCCCTTGGAGCTGCCTGGTCACAGCAGCCTTTTCCGTCTGGAAGCTCCACATGGAGAGGGAATCCTCACCTCTGTTCCTTGCACAACTCCCAAGACCCCAGGGCTGCCATCTCAAGTCCATGTTGGCCCTGAGGGCTCCCAGGTGCCTCAGGCTGCTGTGACACCCCTGCACATGGGAGGGAACAGTAGCAGGGGCTGTGCTGAAAGTCAGCTCCATTTGCTGCAGCTGCTGTGGAGGTAATTTGTCCAGCCCTGTGTCAGACTGAGGGATTAGATCCAGGCACTGCTGCTGATCCCTTGGGATCAGCCAGTTTGGTTGTTGCTGTCAGTGCCAGCAGAAGCCATGGCTGGAGCAGCAGGTGCTGACCATGTCCCAAGCCCTGGGGCCGAAGGGATCCCTGGGCTGGGGCTGGCAGGGAGCTGCCCCTTGTTCTCCCTCTGCCTCTCGCAGAGCTGGGCCGGGCACAAGTGGGGCACCACAGCAAACAGGGAGCCTGCCAGTCTCTTCCAGCTCTGTCTGCTCAGAGTTTGGGCCTTGGAGATTCAGGTGGACAAAAGCAGCTGCTTCTGGTTGCTGTGTCCCCGTGTTCAGCAGTGCTGCTCTATCAATCTGTGCACAGCAACGGGGAGAAACCTCAGCCCTGCAGGGCCATGAGCTGTCAGGCTCTGCCTGAGCAGCTCAGCCAGCGGGAAGGGAGCTGCTCTACATGGGAACCAGCAGCAAAAGACATTCCTTCTATAGGACATGTTATCTCTTTCATTAAAAAAAAGAAAAAAATCGCACACAAAATGTGAAAGATAAAATGGAACCCCAAGTTTTCAGTGGAATATCTTCTGCAATTTTGGATTAAGAGGTAACTGATCTTTTGAAAAAGAGCATCTTAATTACCTCAGAAGCCTTTTAAAAAGATTTTGGGGTTTGTTTCAACATTGTTGTTTTAAATTGTTATCAAAACAATAGGAAATTGCTTTGTGCCCTTCCAGCTCCAAGCAGGACTGGGAATCTAAACTCTGTAAAACGCCCAAATCCTTTAAAAATGACCTTCCTTCTCATCCTGTGAATGAGCTGCACACTCTTTGAAATTGTCAGGGCTTTCTTAAGGACAGAAAATCCTACTTACAGCTTTTTGCTCTGGTTTGGACATGCAGAAGGGCAATTCTTCATCCATCAACTCCAGACCGCACTGTCTCAGGAACACGGCCCACCTGCCAGGTTTGGCCCACTCGTGGCACTCCTAGAGAAAGAAGAAAGTGCAATTGTACAATTCCAGACAAAAAGGAAGGAAGAGTAGGACAGACAAAACATTCTGTGGAGATCCAGGCATTCAGCTGGGACTGTGGAGTGCTTGGGTTCTGCCAATTGGATGTGGATCCCTAACTGCAATCTCTTGGCCTGCAGGAGAGTCCCAGTCACCTGCAAAAGCAGAAAGTTTGGGTGGTGTGCTTGGAACAGGCTCGTCTGATGCAAAGCTGTCAGAGCAATGTGAGGGCAGAGCAAGCTCAGCAGAGCCCTGGCAGAGCCCAGAGCAGCCTCAGCACCCACAGAGCCCAGCTGCAAGGAGGGAAACCAGAAACTGCCCGTCAGGTGAAGGCTCCTGTGCCCTTGTCCCACCTGCCCACAGTGCCCAGGCCATGCTGGCCGTGCTCAGAGCGGGGCTCAAAGCTGCCCATCATTGCTGCCCTTGGGAGCAGAGCAGGAGGGCAGGACATGTGCCCAGCCTGCAGCCAGCCACGGCAGATCCAGCCCACAGCAGCTGCCCAGAGCGGGATGCTCCTGTGCTCACTGCCATTTCCCAAAAGCCCTTATCCCACCCATGCCAGATGACCCACCTCACGCCATCGGCTGCCGCAAGAAAAACTGCTCTCAAATTATGTCCTCAGCCTTCTCCAAGGGCACAGCTCGTCCACAGCTGGTCCCAAGCACTTCCCAATCCAGACTGGACACCACCTAGAGCGCTTCCTTTAGAAAAACCAACAGCAAATTATTGAAAATAGAGTACAGACAAAAAGGAGAAACAAGAAAAAAGGCAAAAGATCTTATCTCTGTCAGGGGCTTGAGGAAGGCCCAACTCCTACATGCTGAGGAAAAACCCATCCATGGGTGAGGGAAGCCCATGCTTTCTCCCATCCCCCCTGCACTGCCCCCCAATAGTATTGGTGTTCCCAAAGCCAACAAGGGGAGTGGAGCAGCCCATGCCCTTCCTTGCCTGCAAAGCAATGCAGCCATGCACAGGTTCTGCAGTCCCATCTCTGCTCCTGCCATGGAGGTTTGTTTGTGTTGGGGTGGCTACCCATACCCCAGCCCCAGCCCAGGGCAGGGTAGGGTGGGTGGTAGGGGCTGTTGGCAGGGCCAGGAGCTGACTCCCATTTTGTAACCACCCCAGCCCATGCCCCAGCCCTGCCAAAAGCAGTAGGGCAGCTGACTGAAGAAGCAATTGCATCTGACCCAGCAAAGGGGGAAGACCTTTGGTTCCTGGCCAGGCCGTGCAATGCCCAAATCTGGGAGCATCCCCCCAGGTGTGAAGTCATCTGCAAATTTGCTGTGGAGTCTGGCTTTGAAGAAGGTGCCAGAATCAAAGTCCATCATCTTCAGCTGTTGGTGGCCAGGTGGAGGAAGAACTTGTCATCCTTGCTGTCATCCTCAATGTCTCCAGCAGCAGCAGCAGCCTCACTGGGTACAGCTTCTCCAGGGGCTCCCTCCTCCCTGGGGGTGAGACCAGGCTGTCACTGTCCTGCCCAGGGCCTCAGCTGTCAGTGAACCAGGACAAGCAAAACCAGCCTGGATGGCGGCCACCAGTGCTGGGAAGAGCAGCTCAGCTCCAGCACAAAGGCTGCATGTGCCCATCCGATGGCCCCTGTGCAGTGCTATAGGCAGGACAAAAAAGTCTGGGTTTCTTTTCTTCTGATTGCCAAGCCATGTGTGGACCTGTAACTTACCAGGGCCCTGCATCAAAGTGTGCCTATGGGTCTCTCCCTTCTTCTCTAGCAGATGAATATCTTGCATCCAAGGATCACAGAACAGGTCTTCTAAAGAGGGCCTGTCCAAGGAGTGCAGGGATAAACATCACCTGATTAGATCTTGGCACTCTGAGGAGAGAAGCCAGAAACCACCATCCAGTTGGAGAAGGCTCCTGTCCCACTATTCCCATGCTCTGGCCATGCTGCATGGTGCTCAGAGCTGTGCCTAAGCTTTCCCATCAACTCCCTGTTTTGGAAGTGAGCATGTGCCACCTCCTCAGCAGCTGCCAGAGCAAGATGCTCAGGAGCTCACTGTTGTCTCCCAACACCAGTATTCCCTCCCGTGCCCAGAGATGAGGATCCACCTTGAGAGAGCCGTTGTGGCAGCAAGAGCTGGCTCCAGCTGACGTTCCGGCCGCTCCTGAAAGGGTGCTCCCTGCAGACCATCTGGTGCAGCAGGATGCCCAGGGACCAGATTGTTGCTGCCTCGCCACGGTACCACCCAAAGTGAGTCCATTCCGGGGGGGCTAAGACAGTGTTCCTATGGAATACAGATGGAGATCATCAGGGGGATGCTACTGCTCCCAGAGCCTGGCCCCAGCATCCCTGGGTGTGTGTGGGCTGCACCAGTGGGACACGGGGTGACCCGCTGCTCTCTTGCCAGCACTTGGGACTTGTGTACAAACTTGGGGTTATAAAAGAAGCCACTGGTGTCAGAAGAGGGCAGCGGAAGCCCTGGAAAGGCCCGAAGATGACATGCAAAGGAAAACTCACTCAGTGTTGGGTAAAACCATGCCCTCATCCTTCCTGCCTGCATTGCCCCAAAAACTTTATGAAGCCAGGGCAAACAAGGCAAGTAGAGCATTCCAAGCCCTTTCTCGCCTGCACACCAAACCAGCTGGTGCACTGGTTTTGCCCCCGCCTTCTCTGCTACCCCCACCCACGAGTGTTTTAGTCAGGATTGCTGCCCCAGCACCAGTCCTGGGCAGAGTGGCTGGCAAAGGCTGCCAGCAGGGCTGGAAGCTGGCCCCCCACCCACCCTGCTCAAAATCAACTCAGCTGAAGACTCTGTCCTGTGGCTGGCAGCAAAAGGGAGAATCCCCGCTGCCGCACCCAAATTGGACCATGAGATGTTGGGCCATGAGATGCTGGGACTGGGAGGAAGTACACCCCTGCATGGGCTCACCAGCAAAGTGAGTGTAGGCTGTCTCTTGCAGGTAGGTGCCACAGCCAAAGTCAATTACTTTTGCCTGCCCAATGGCCAGGTCAACCAGGATGTTCTCTGGTTTGATGTGCCTGTGCAGAACAGCTCCCACACCACCTCCTCAAATAGGAACCCCTGTGCCCGAATGAAATGCAGGAGGTCCTGAGACCACTCCAGGCACTCCAGCACCATCAAGATGTTGTTGGGGAGCACAAGCTCTTGAATTCCAGCAGCTGGATGACACCAGGGAAGCCACCTTGTCCAGCAGCATGATCTCCAGTGGTGTGCTGGTGCCATTGGGCTGCGGGAGGACCATGATGCTGTCAGTGGGGCTGAGGCTGTGCCGGGGGTGGGGAAGCCCTCACCCAGCCCGGGATGCTCTGTGCCCTCTGCTGACCTCACCCCCACTCCCTTTTGAGGTGTCCTGGCGGCTTCCACCCTGCTGGGCCTCGGTTCATCCCCACCCGGAACACTTTGGCTTCTCCCGCTGCCCCCCCTCTCACTCACCAGCCCGCCCCAGTGTCGGATGCGGTTCCGTGGCACCCTTTTGATGGCCACCTGGAAGCCAAGGGGAGCAGCGGGCTGAGCTCGCCACCCGCCCTGCCAAGCCCCATCCTCTTCATCCTGCGCCGCTGTCTCCTACGCCCGCTGCCGGCCCTGCCGCTCACAGGGATGCCGACTGAGAGCCGCGTCGGCGCAAAGACGCTGCAGAAGCCGCAGCGCCCCAGCAGCGAACCCACTCGCTACCACACCTGCAGAATCCTGCGCCTTCTCTGTTGGTGAGACGTGGCTGTCAGGGCTTGGCCCAGGCCCAGGAACGGCCCCCGACCGCTCCTCAACTGCCCCGGGTGGGGCATCCCCAGGTGTTTGGTCTTTTGAAACGGACGGCAGCAGCTCGGGGCCGGTGGCCGCACTGCCGAGCGACGGATCTCGGACAGGGAAATCCGCAGCAGAGGCGGTGGGAGTGGCCGCGCCTCGTGTGTCCTCCGCAGGCCCCAGGAGGAGCTGGGGCTGGCGCCGGGGCCAGAGTCGGGACCGAGACTGGACCCCCACATTGGGGCCGGAGCCGGGGCCAGGGCCGGGGGAGCCAAAGTGCGGTGATGCCGCCCCAGCCCAGGCACTGATGCCCGCCCAGCAGCCCAACAGCCAGTACGGCGAGAGCCAGGCAGCGAGACGCCCGGGAGTGGGGACGGGGCAGCCCGGCCCGGCCCGGCAGGGGAGAGAGAGGCCGGGAAGGGAGGGGGACACTGGGAAAGGGAGGCCGAGAGAGAGTGCGGGCCCGCAGAAGAGGAGAAGCAAGAGATAATAGATGAAGTAACTTCTTTTACTGCTGCCGCCGCTACTGCCACTACTGCCGCTGCAACTGCAAATGCCGGGGGTGTTTGTCCCGCGTCCGTTTGTCCTGCATTTGTCCGTGTGTCCGTATGTCCGTTTCCCCCGACTCCCGCAGCCGAGCCCCGTGCTCCCCAGGGCCAGCCCCTGAGTCTGTCCAAACATGGGAACTTTACCGTGTTGAGCCGAGACCCAGAGTCTTGACTCCTGCACAACGGCACAGGAATCCCCTCTGTTGCTGCTGTACCTTGTCCTTGCTGAGGGTCACTCTTGGGGCACATTCCCTGGCTGTAGGAGTCCTAGCCGACGCAAGTACTGCACTTGTCTCTAGCATTGCTTTCCAGCAAAAACGGGAAGGCAAACTGTGTGCAGCTCATGGTATTTCAGAGTGTCTAAAACTTGTTAAGTCATTGATCTTAGAGGCGAGATCTATTTAGAATTTATGGGATGGAGAAATAGTGCAAGATGGAAACGGAGAGCATAGAAATAAATAGAGGAAAATATTTTGGATTGTTTCTTTCATTTTCATTTCACTTCTGGAAAGCTGTTTCAGTTTTCCAGGAATCTTCTCCACAGTGTTCTTCTTCTCAAGAACCTTTCATGGAGAACAATGTTGAGCTCCTGTCACAAGATATGCCACCAAGTACAGCTTCTCTTGGCTTTCCACACTGTGTGTGGAGCACAACTTTTGCAGCAGAGCAAGACAAATGTTTGGAGAACTTGACAACTTGTCCTTTCTTTTCCTGGTGGGCTGGGAAGTAGTGACACTGGTGAGGTTTTCATTGTTACTGTTTTAACCTAAGAAAATAGGAGGTGGTACCAACAGTTGTTAGGGAAAGCAACCCTGATTGAATTCAGAGAAATGATTTCTAGAGTCTGCAGGTAGAAATGTAGAGTTGTGTGATAATCATTCACACATCTCCATAGACATCTGCAAAGTGACCGAGAACATGAAAATGGGCTGACAGAGGCAGTTTGTTTCTGTGTTCAGTTTACATCATTCTGCATCTCCTGTGCTGCTGTAAATCAAGAGCACAATCAGATCATGATAAGCACCAGAACAAGCTGTGTCGCAGAGTAGGTAACAGAAAGAATCTGAAAAGGAGAAATGCAGAGAATGACTTGGTGGACTTTGTCTGGAAGAAGAGGATTTTTTTCTAATAATTTCTAGTCCATTCTCTCTGCTTTCATACTTCTTACAAGGCCATTTGCATAGCAGATTCTTCATGAAATGAGAACCTTGAGCTTGTGGAACTGCATGAAGGATGCTCTGTTCCTCTGAAGGGACACTCAGGTTAAAACAGGAAACAATTTTGAAGCAATTGTATTAAATAAAAAACGGTTAAGCAGAGGTTGATGTCACTCACCCAGACCAACAAGCGTGGACAAATGTCTTTGACTCAGTCCTGAGCAGTGACCTGGAAGGGTGTCCCCACTGCAGGGAGGAATCTCTACACCTCCCCAAGGAGGGAAATGTCAGGAGACACTGCTGTTAAAATTTAAGATGGGGCTTTTCTAGTCTGAAGTGCTGCCCTGTCAGTCAGATATGCCCAGGCTGTGCCCACTCAGAAGCTCTGCAGAAGTTCTCAGTGGTGTCACTTGGTTTGTCCTTTCTCTGGGGATTTTACCGGCTTTGCCACAGCTTCAGCTCCCTCTCAGGATGCTGAACTTTGGGATAGAGGAGTCAGGCTGCTTTCAGCATTATTCACCCCAAAAGCAGTGTGACCCCCTCCTTCATTTCTCATTGGGGGCTTTGCAAACAGGACCTTCCTGGAGTTGTTTGAGCCCATTCCAGGAAGAGCCTCCTGCTCCAGCAGGAACTGCCTTTCATTTTCCTGTGCCATGGGCAGGGCAGACCCCGCTGCAGGAAAAGCCGCAGGCCAGCCCCAACTGAGTGAAAGCCTTGGGCACAAGTGCAGAGTGCCGTGGTGGGAGCAGTGCCAGGGAGAGTCTGAGGCACCAAAGGCACCTTGGCAGCAGCAGCTGTTTCCAGGGCATGGCCAGAAGCCTTCCATCTGCCAAGATGGGGTGTGGAGGCCTCATCACACATGTAGAGGCTGATGTCTTTGTTGTGTGGAGACTGAGAACAGAACAGGAGTAGCCTGAGAAGGGTTGAAAGGTGGTTCCACAGATGCTAGAGCGTTTTTTTCATTGTATAAAACAGCTTGAGAAGGAAATAATGGCACCAAGGGTAGCTGGGGTGGTCTAGACTGGACATGAGGAGAAAGGAATTTCTGTCCCAGGTCAGGCTGTGGTGCAACACGTCAGGCAGAAGAAGTCTGGAGTAACCCAAGGTTTTGTGTGCCCAGGCAGAGGCAGGCAGGACACAGAGCTGTCAGCAAAGAAGGGAACAACAAGGTGGGGCCGCTGGGGGATGACGACAGCCTGCAGGGACAAAGGCACAGGGCATGGACAGCCTGGGCTGCAGAGGGCACAAGGATGTGCAGCAGCTGAAATGCCCTGACAGAACCAACTTGTGCAGCACTTTGGCCGTGGCTGCTGACGCTGGCCCTGAGGCCAGGAGGGAAAAAGTGACCCTTGCAGGCCTGGGGCCTCATTGCCTCCTTGTCCCTGCTCAGCAGCCTGGCACCCCCCGCTNCCGCCCCACCCATAGTCCTGGCTTTGGCATTGCACATCCCCACATCCCAGTGGCCCGAGAAGAGCCCTGAGCAATGACGTGGGGACAGGATCTGTCTTGCCAGGGGCTGGGGCTTAGGCCTTGGCCCTTTGGATTCCTGAAACACATCCAGATTTGCTCAGCATCAGAGACACCTTTCCCTTGCTTGTCTTCAACTGTCATCACTGTCTCCAGTGTTCTGCTCTAACTGGAACTTGGGGACACTCTCTCAGTCCTGTCCCTCAGTGGGACCCATTAGAAGTTGAAGAAATTTTGAAGTTTGAATTTGAGTTCTTAGAGAAGTTTTTGAGTACACTCTGAGGGACTGAGCCTGACGTAAAGAGCACCAAAGCACCAAGAGGGTCATTAAAGTCCTTGTGCTGTGTCTGTGCTGCTGAGCTGGGCTGGGCTCCTGGCACAGAGACAGCTCCTGGCAATCAAGAAGAGCTTCAAAAAGACATTTCTTCTGAGGAGCAGCTCCTCTCCCAGCTCAGCAGGGTTAAGGGCACTGCCTGCAGGTACCTGAGAGCAATGATGCAGATGGAGGCTTAAAGCAACTTGAAGAACAATTCTGAGTTAATTCATGGAGAAATCTTCTCAGCTTTTGACACAGTCTGTCTCAGGCTGCAGGGATCTTCTGAAACTGACACCTGAGATGACTGCAAGGATGGCTCTGCTGCTGTTTGGGGGAGGATGTGCTCCAGAGCAGGGCTGCCCTGGGCACCATCAGAGGGACAGGGCAGGACAGCTCCTGCTGCCAGGGACGGCTGCAGGGGGTGAAGCTGGGGCTGCAGCCAGGGGTACCCAGGGCTGTCATGCAGAGCAGCTCCTGCAGCCCTGAGGGCTCTTTGCCAGGCCAGGGGATCTGCTACCTGCCACAGGCAGCTCTCAGCCTGTCTGGGAGCTTCCCATCGACAGTGGAGGGGAGCTGTGGGTGCGGGGAGTGACTCCTGCCAGGGCAGGTCCTGCTGCTGTGGAGAGGGTGCTGTGTGGGCCAGGGCTGCTCAGAGCTCCAGCTCATGCCTAGATCATTTCTGAGGAGACTTTTCTTGAGCACATTCAGGACAGGGGTTTCCTGCTTGGGTCTCTGTTTTCCTGAATCTGTGGTTCCAATTTTCCCTGGCTTAGCTTGCTGGGAATGGAAACTCAGCTGTGCAGGGTAGAGCAGGGGCTGAGGCTCTTAAACCATCACCACTGAATTTTTCTGGGAACCTCAGCAAGTGCCTCCACCTCCCCAGCCTCCAGATCCATCCAGCATCACCTTTCCATGGTGCCCAGGCTTGACTGAGCTGTTCTTTAATCCCTGCACCCCTGAGCTGCTGCAGGGCAGAGCTGGCTGGCCCAGGGGCTGGGCTGGGCTCTGGCAGCACTTGGCAGGGAAAGAGCCCAAGGTCACAGGAACAGCTCAGGCTGGGACAGCTCCAACAGCAGAGCTGTGGGCAGGGAGGGAGGGAAGCAGTGCTGAGGGAAACCCTGCTCCAGGGGAGATGTGGTACCTGCTGACCCTGCCCTGCAATGTCTTAGTTTGGAAAGACAGGTGTCTGCTAAGGAAGGCAGGAGCCTCTCTTGAAGATATAAACCCCCCTCCCTCAAAATTACTATAATTTTGAAATTAACGGGCTCTCAGGCAAAGATCTGGGAATAAGAATAACTGTTCTTTACTAGCAAAAATAAAATAAAATTGTGATAGTATCAAACAAGCAAACAAACAAAAACAGTGACAGTGTCAGAATACAATCTGACACCCTGTTGGTCAGGATGTTGGTAGCAGTCCAATCAAGTCCTCCTGCAGTGACAGATGTGGTTCTGTTGGAGCAATGATCCTGTAGAAGGGTGTAGTTTCCCTCTGAAAGTCCAGTGGTGGTGAGATGGGTCCAGTCTTCCTCTGGGAATCCAGTGGAAACACGATGTCCTGGTGTTCTGACTCTCAGATTTTTTATTCAGGTAGGAATGCTGGGCTCATCCCCCTGGGTGTAACATCTCACAATGCGATGATGTAATTTTATCAGTCATGCAGTGAAACTTAATGGTCCATTAACAGAAGATATCTCCCTGGGTGTAGGATGGGTCCTGGAAGAGACAAAGAACACTGCCCTACCTGCCCTTAGCAGGTGGTGATAGAATACATACCTCTGGTTATATCTTACATTGCAAGCCAAGACATGCAGACTTTGCCCTGAGCAGCACAGCTCATGTCCCCTCAAAGCCAGCACAGCCTTCAACCTGGGGGCTTGGGGCCCTCGGCCCCATCCTGGGCTGGCACAGCAGCAGCAGAGATGAAGGGCATCTCTCTGGCCATGTGCCCATTCCCTGCTGACCAAGGCCTAAGGGTGACTGTCCACTGGTGCAGCCTGGGAGGGTCTAGGGAGGGAAAGGCTTTTCCTCAGGCCCAGCTCTCTCGCTCCTGGTCTTCCTCAGCTGCTCCTGGCATTGCTGACGGGCTCTCTGGGAATGGAAGTTCCAGCTGCAGGCTCAGGCCCAGCCCTTGGGCTGCACTTGTGCAGGCTCAGCACAGCAATGGAGTGTCCCAGCTCTCTCTGCCCTGGGGAGCTCTGGGCAGGGCAGCTGCAAGGCTGCAAATGAGCCGACTCTCCTCAAGCAGCGCCATGGACAGGATCCTTGGTGTGTCCTCGGGATGCCATCCAAGCTGTGAGCTGCCCCCAGGGGACACTGGGGGACAGAAGTGTCCTTGGCCAGGATTAGGACTGAGACTCTGAGAAAGGGTGGGCCTTTGCTCTGCTGTGGGTCCCTCTGCTCTCAGCTGTGTCAGGCTGATTTTCAGGGGAACACAGTCACTGTCCTCGATCTCAGAAAATGCAGCAGGGGACAGATGGAGAGACAGAGCAGCTCCCCTCACCCTTCACTGAGTTACAGCCAATGCTCTTGCATTGCACAGTTAGTTCTCTGATCTCCCTGGGCAAAGCAGGAAACACTCTCAAACTGCCTTTGGCCATCACTGTTCCTTAACCCTGGGACAGGAGATGCTGCCAAGCTCCTCTGCCTCAGAAGCAGTTTGGGCTGATGAAGTCCAAGGACTGACCCTTGTCCCCGTTCCCATGACCCCACTGCTGCAGAGCAGAGCTGACTCCTCAGTGTCCACGGGCAGAGCCCCTGCTCATCACAGCAACGGGGCCATATCCCAGCAGGGCTCCAGGCACGGGGCTGAAAGAAGAGCTCTGAGAAAAGGGGATTTGGGTGGCACAGAGCACCAGGTGGCAGGGCTGGGACAAATGGCTTGGACACTGCTCAGCAAAGTCTCCCCTGACTTCTCACTGTCTCCTTCTTCAACAGGACTCCATGGCCATACTGAAGAAATATCCAACAGCAGATCCATCAGCCACTTCCTCCTGCTAGCATAAGCAGACACTGGCATTGTCAAGAACTAAAAGCTCTGTTTTGAAGAGAGAACACTGCTTTGCCACTCAGAAGCAGAAAGTCATGGAGGGGCTGGAGAGTGGTGCAAAGGAGGACAAGGGAGCTGGGGAAGGATGTGGAGGACAAGCCCAGTGAGGAGGTGCTGAGGGAGCTTTAGCCAGAAAAACTGCAGGCTAATGAGGGACCTTCAAGCAGACTTGCAGAAACCCCTACATGACAGGGCTCAGCACAAGAGCTGTTTCCCTGCCAAACATGCCCTCACTGCATCCGAGTGCTTCAGACACTGCAGGAGGTGATATTTTCATCTTTTGGTTTTTTGGCTTTTGTGCGTTTCACACTCCAAGGGAAGCCAGAGTCCTAAGTTTTGGTAGCCTTGGTCTGGGAGAAATCCTGCACTGCTCTTCATTTTAGGAGGAAGAAACCCATTCCCGGCAACAGACCTCTGGACATGAACAGTGGCCTTTTTCCATAGCAAACAATACCCACTCCCCAGGTTCATGATGTCAATTTGGAACAGTTGCTTGGCACACCAAGGGCAGCCAGAGTCCTTGGTTTTGGCAGCTTTGGTCTGAGAGAAATCCCGCGCCTTTCATAGTATTAGGAGGCAGAAGCACAGTGAGAAACTTGTATTTGCACCACTTTCAAGGGGTGGTCCTCTTTCATTTACAACTTGCAAAGCACTGCCAGATCACTGTGCTCTGTGCATGGTGCTTCTCTGTTTGCAGTACCACTGCACACATTGCAGCTTCTCAAGGACTAAAGATATGGAGAGACGTCTTGTACAGAACAAAAACGTGTCCTGCATGTCCCTTTCTAGTCACCCAGATTGTGGTGTTGTGTGAATGGCTTGGACATAAAGCGACTAATCCAGCAAGTGCTTCTCTCCTGCCACATTTTGCTGAGCCAGAGCTACATCAGCAGTGTAGACTCTGTGAAACAAAAAGGGTATGTGGATACTTAAAGCTGAGAAAAACTGTGCACAGCACACAGTGGTTGTGTGTAGTATATGCACTGTAAAGTAGAAAACCTGAATGCTGTAGCTGGGCTTCAGTTCTGTCTGGATCACACACGGCGAAGAATGAAGCCTTAGTGTGTGAGCAGTCACTGGTGCCGTTCAGTTCGGATTGTGACTCTGAAATAGAAGGCTTAGGAGGGTACCTAGAGCTGAGAAGGAAAGTGCCCATGGCAGGGTATGTGCTCATATCTTGATGGGTGCAGTTGAAATTGTGGACAGCAAGATCTTTCTCAGCTGGCACTTTTGTGAGCTGTTTTTGGCAGATATTTTCAAGTTGGTTAGCGGACACTTGAGAGAATGAAAAGCTTTGTTCACGCAAAGGAGCTCATGTTTCCCTTTGAGTTTGATGCAAAGAAAAGTATGGCATTAGAAGGAGAAGATCAGGGAAATCCTTCTGTGATGGCACTGTAGATTTATTTGAGAGCAGGGACGTTTGCAACTTTGGCTCTGCCTTCCAGGGGCTTTCGAGCCAGGGCAGTGCATTTACTTCTTTTGCGAGTCGAGATTGCCATCGTGTGGCTATTTTGACGGGTGCTGACAGCGCCAAGGAAAAAAGGCAAGCGCTTTCCTGGCCCGGCCCAGTCGTGTGGAGACAGGGCGGGGAAGAGCGCCGCTGTGCATCCTGGCACTTGGAGACTGGAAGAATGTTAGGGACTCACAGTGACAATCGATGCCTGGGGTCAGCCAAGAAAGCCACGGGGCAGGGAAGTGGGGATTAGGCACGCAGGAAGAGAGCCAATCCTCTTTCATGCCAAGAGGACCTTTTAAGCACCCAGGACTGCTGTGGGTGTGGAGCTGCCTGGAGTAGCCTGTGGCATCCGAAAGAGAAGGGTAAAGCAAGATGGTCTGTGTACCTCAGGATGCAGGGGCAGCCCCCCAGCCTGGACTTGGCGCTGCCCACACGTGTGGGAGCAGCTGGGCTGCCCCAGCTAGGGGGTGTGAAAGGCTCTCCCATCAATCATGTGGGATGTTTTCCTATGATTTATCAGCTGTTATTCCTCCTGGAGACATGCTTTTCTCATGGCTTGCCTCCTGTATGTCAGCTGTTCCCACTCGGGAGCTGATCTCTGGGCAGCCTTGTCTGGGTTCACTTTCAGGGAATGCAGCCTTTCCTTCCACCCAAGTATTCCAGTGCACGTAACACTCTCGGCTCCCTCTTCCATGACCCTGTTCTTTGTGTTCTCAGGCTGAGGTTGCCCCTGATATTTGGCTCCCTGATCTCCTTACTTTTCTCATAGTTTCTAAGAAGATGGGTGCAATGAGACAAAAAAAGTTAAAAACATGTTTTAAAAAAGATTGGACATGGCATTCAGTGCCATGATCTAGTTGAGGTGTTAGGGTTGGGTTGGACTCGATAATCTTGAATGTCCGTTCCAACCTAGTGATTCTGTGTGTGCGTGTGTGTGTGTGTGTGAAAAACATCAGCCCCTTGTATTTTGTGTAGGGGGACAAGCCTGAGCTGCTGCTGGGTTACACAAACCACTGCTATTGCCATCATTTGATGGGACTCCTGAGTTTCCCATTCCCAGTTCAGTGGTACTTTGCCCTGACCAGAACTGAACACCAACTGGGGCTGGTTTGTGTTGCCAGAATCCTGCGTTGTCAGAAATGTGCTGCATCAACATGAAATGCAGTTTTTGGGGTCTGACAAAGGGTTTCTTTTCACATGAAACAAGTAAAGGAATTTTCTCTGATGCCTGAGTGTTGAGGCACAGGGGGAAAATCCAGGGAGCTGCTGATAGACTGATGAGGGAAAAAACTCAAATGAACTGGTGGCTTTCAGCAAACTCTTGAACTTTTTGCTAAGGGATGAAACTTTTCAGGCTGATTTGGAGCTGCTGTTCCCCCACAGAATCCCACCTGGGCACCCTGCAGGCAAGACCAGTTGCGCTGAGCTGCCTGGCTCAGTTCTCCATCTTGCTTACACTTGTTTCCCTTCCCTGCCCATTCATTCTCTTTCTCCTGTTGGCTCCCTTTCCTCTGGACTTCAGCAGAAGGATCTGGGATTTGCAGCCTGTTCCTTCCTGCTTCCCAAACTTCCTTCCTGGCAATGCTGTTTCAGGAGCCCTTACGCCTTGGCCAAGAGAGACATCTAGTGAGGTTGGAGCTCAGAGACCTGGAGTTTGTCTTTATTTCTTGCATTTTTTTAATTAATTCATAATCATTATGAAGGAGCAGGAACTGAGGTTTCACATATTCCTGGTGGCCTGGCCTGTCTCCCTCTTTGTACTTGGACACAGGGAAGTGACTGTGGAATGGGACTTTTGTGGGAAGGTGCTGTGGTAGGTGACACTGCGTAGTAAATCAAAACCTGTCTGAACACACTTCTCTGTGGATTTGGTTGCACAGGGTTCACACTTTGACTTGGAAAATCATCTCCTGCCCTCTTCTTGCTTGGCCATGATCCTGCTGGTTGTGGCAGGATCCCTAAACTGCATGTAGGCACAAGGGAGAGAGAGTAGACACTGGATCTGGTGTTCAGGTGCTGGAACAGCCCACTGCAGTTTCCCTGGGTGCATGTGCTGGGGCCCAACTGCTGGGCTCTTTTCATGAACTCTTTCATCCTTTTGCATGCTGTGTTATGCCAGATACCTTCTGGGGACCATCATCCATAACAACTCATGTTTAGGGAAGATTTTAGTGGGCCATGTGTCTGGGGCCCTTAACTGCAACTGTGGGACACTGAAATGAAAACATTTGTACTTTTATTTGCTTAGTGCTGTAAAAGTGCAGCTGATACTCCCTGGGCAAGAGAATGACCACAGCAAATGCTTCTTTTTGTGTTGCTGTAGCACTGTGTAAGCACAGATCTCAAAATGTTCCTTAACTCTGCAGAGGTCTGAGGCACAAACCATTCTCCTATGAGCCCTTACAGCTGTTTCTTGTGAAGATTTATCCCCACACGCTGCGTATCTCTCCACCATAGTAGAGCTGCTGTGCACAGCAGTAGTGAGGTGTTTTAATGGGAGAGGCTCAGCTTCCCCCTTAGCACTGGGGGTCTGTGCTGCAGGTTTCTGTTTCAGGAACACTTGCACAGAAGCTCAGGAAGAACCACAGAGCCACAGTATTAGAAAATATCCCAGTTTATTGCAGCATCTCAGTTCTGAGGGTTTTACAAAACAATGTATTTACAGATGAGGAAGGGACTAACTCAGGTGGAGTGTGCTTTGCTGGGGCAGGAACAGACTACAGAGGATAAAGGAAGAAAATCAGCACATTCACAAGTCACATTTTTCTTTACAAAAGTAAGATAGGTGTAAGGCTGGTGTGCACAGCTGACTGCTGTTGTCCTTGTGGGCAGCACCCCAGGAAGAATTCAGTGCAGCCCTTGTGCTCTTCACAGTGACTTCAGGCACCTGGGGCTCAGCAGACACTGCATCAGCTCAGCTCAGCTCAATATGATGTTAAGGCACAATGTGGTGATGCGAAGGGCTCTGGCTCTCCTTGTGTGCCAGCAGCTCTGCCTGTGGCTTCCCTCACAATGAGTGATGGTGTTTGATCCCCGCCCTGATGGCTTTCTTTGGGGTGACTGACGGCATTTGAGCTCGGCCTGTGGCTTCCCTTGGGGTGAGTGATGGTGTTTCAGTCCAACATCTCTCTTTCAGGCCCCCAGCCCCGGACTTGGCCATGCCAGAAGGAGCGTTGAACAGGGGAGAGAAGGAGGAGACCATGGTGTGGGACAAGGGAATCCCCCCAAAACTACAGCAAGATGTCCCTTCAACCCCCCCTATGGCTGAACACCAGAGAAAGGGGTACGGACAGCCATTTGAAAACAAATGCACGACAGAATATACGCTGAGACCTTGTTTTTGAACTTGTCCAATAAAGTTTGTCTCTAAACACAAAATGTTTGTCTCTTTTTTTTTAAATTGATTTTTTTGAAAGTTTATTACTATATGTAATCTTGAATGATGGCTCATTCAAATTGTTCATGGGAGCTGCACTAGCTTACCCCTCAAGGGAAACTTCTCCAAACATGGATTTCTAAGACTAAGGGCTAAACCAAACCACCAGCTCTGGTTGCACATGGAGTCCCAGGCGCTTGCAGCGAGGTAGAGGGAGAGTTGAAGTTCACAGTAGAGGCTGTGCATGGCTGGCACTGCCAAGTGTCTCTAGCCAGCGCTGTCCAAGAGATGTCCAGGGAGGGATCCATCCCTAGAGGCCTGTGTGCTCCTGGATCCAGTCTCGCAGGCTCGTGAGCCGGGTGTACACCCCAGGTTTGTTCCTCTGAGCACAGCCATCACCCCAGCTCACCACACCGGCCAGGAACATCCGACTGCTGGGCTCCACACTGACCAGGGGCCCCCCAGAGTCTCCCTGCACAAAACCACACAGGAGCATAAGCACCAACCTCATAGATCACCCTCATGCAGTGTTAAAGTCAATCACAAAAACTGAGCAAGAAATAATCAATCAGTAAATCAGCTGACCCTAAGTCAGCTATCATTACAATTTTTCAGCCATTCCCTGAAGCAGATATTTAAGCATGGCAGTAAGAGCCACAGTGCCAGAACAAAGAGCTATAAAATACCAGTCAAGCAGCCTGGCTTGCTAACTAAGACTGAATAACAGCCAGAAGTTGGAGTACAGTTGTACATTCTACCTGGTGAGACAGAGTCTAAATCCTGTGGTTTTGGGCTGTAGTTTTGGAATCTTAGTCATGCATCGACACAACTTGCTGCTGATGCCTATTGTAATCTGTCCATTGTCTGAATCCAGAAGATTTCCATAGATTTGTTTTATGTTAAAAATGTAAACATAAGTGGAAGTACCAGAATGAGCAGGGCTGAGCAAAGGCCTGTCTCCCTGCCTAATAACCAGCACTAAATCCAGGTGCTGCCTTACCTGGCAGGCATCCACACCACCGGTCAGGATCCCCACACACATCATGCGTTCTGTCAGCTGGTCTGTCAGGAGCTGGTTACACACAGTCTGGTTGATGAGCCGGATCTCTGCCTTCTGCAGGATGGAGGCTCCCTTGCCTGTCAAGATGGAGGAGCAGCTTAAGTAAAAAACCACATTTTTAAGCAGCTCCCTGTTTTTTCCCCTCAAGAAACACAGAAATCATAGACTTGTAGACTCCCAGAATGGCTTGAATTCAAAGAGAACTGAAGCCCATCTCATTCCACCTCTGGCCATGGGTAAGGACACTTTCCACTAGACCAGGTTGCTTCAAGCCCTGCTCAACATGGCCTGGAATGCTTCCAGGGATGTGGCAGCCTCAGCTTCTCTTGGCAACCTGTTTAAAATACATCAATGCAGTCCCAAATCACATGCCAGTGCTCACCTCCTTCTGTAGTTGCTCCCCATCCGGTCACCCACAGGTCCTTGCCCACAGGGAAGTTGTGGGTGGCATCAGGCAGACAGATGGGCTGGACGACGGACGTGAAGGTGACGGGGCTCTGCAGCTCCAGCACAGCAATGTCATAGTCATAGGTGTAGTCATTGAAGAGGCGGTGGGAGATGATGCGCTTGATTTTGCGGGTTTGTACATTGGGGCCACTGCGGTCACCTTGGTCAGTCAGTCCCAGGTAGGCTGTCCATAGGCTGGGGTCTGAGTAGCTGCATGGGGGCCATGAAACACAGGGTGAGACCTCATCTTGGAGACAGCAACGCTCACTGCCTTAAACAGTTTTCTTGTAGAACGCCTCTCAGAATCAGTGTTGGAATATTGTGTGCAGTTTTGGTCGCCACGATGTAAGAATAATATTAAACTATTAGAGAGCTTCCAAAGAAGGGCAATGAAGATGGTGAAGGGCCTTGAGGGGAAGCCGTACAAGGAGCAGCTGAGGGCACTTGGTCTTTTCAGCCTGGAGAAGAGGAGACTGAGGGGAGACCTCACTGCAGTTACAACTTCCTTGTGAGGGAGAGGAGAGGGACAGACTCTGATATCTGTTCTGTGGTGCCCAGTGACAGGACCAAAGGGATTAGCCTAAAGTTGTGTCAAGGAAGGTTTAACTTGGATATCAGGAAAAGGCTGTTTTCCCCAGAGGGTGGTCAGGTACTAGAACAGACTCCCCAGGGCAGTGGTCACAGCACCAAGCCTGACCAAGGTCAAGACGCATTTGGACAATACTCTCAGGCACATGGCGTGACTCTTGGGGATGGTGCTGTACAGGGCCAGGAGCTGGACTCCGTGATCCTTGAGGGTTTCTTGCAACTCAGCTTATTCTGTAATTCTGTGAAATACCCAGAAGCACAGGGAAGTGAGGCTGGTACCTGATGCCTTGCAGTGGCAGGAAGCAGTGTGCCGCCGACACCAGCCAGCTTGGTGACACCAGCGAGGCCCCACAGATGTGGCCCTGGCCCTTGACATGCAGGCTGACCTGCCACGGCCATTCTCCCACGTCCGAGTTCTGCCCACCAACGATCCGTGACTTCCTGACATAGGACCGGAGCCCACAGTCTAGGGCAGAGAAGTAGAAGGGGTGCTTGGTTTCTCCTGTTCCCATCCCATGCCTCCCCTCTGTTCCTCTAGGACATCTGACAGCACAAGTGCCCTGTTACCCGTCTCAGGAAGGGCTGATGCTCTATGCACAGATGCTAAATTAGCTACAACATTTACTGGCCAACTCTGTAAAGGGGAGATAAGCCCCTGTATTACTCATCTAAGCCCTCCTGAACAACACAGACTAAAGAAAGTGGCTGGGGTATTTCTGGATCAAGCTCCTGCACAGAAACACCCTGGGGCTCTCTCTGCCACACTGGGGTGTTTCTCTGAGAGGCCCAGCCCAGAATCCCATGCATGTCTTCCCCCATTCCTCAGGCACTCACTGCAGTTGTCCTCGTCAGAGTGGTCCTCACAGTCCTGCTCCCCATCACATTCAGGGTTCTGTTTGCTGATGCAGCGTCCACTGCGGCACTTGTACATGTAATCCTTGCAGGGGACTGTGGTCAGGCCTGCTGCAGGCAAGATGGAGGCACAGGGGTTAGCCTTGGTTCTAGGGAGGTCACATCATCTTCACCTCTTCTGCCTACCCCTAGGGCATTTCCATCCCATGCAAACATACACACGAGGATGCCCAGCCCCAAGGAATTTCGTCAGATGGCAGTCACCCTCACCTGTGCTGCAGCTACCCTCATCGCTCCCGTCCTCACAGTCGTCCTTGCCATCACATTTCAGTGTGCTGGGGACACACTTCCCATTGTCGCACTTGAAATGGTCAGCTGCACAGCCTGGGGACAGAGAGCAGCTTCTGAGAGCTGGGCATGAATCCTGCAGCACCTCAGCACACATGACAAGTAAAGCCTCTGCAGCTCCAACATAGTGTGTCTCCAATCTCTTCTCCAAACTGCACACCACCACTCAGTTATTCAGCCCTTTCTATTCCTACACCTCTGCTCATCCTTCTTTCCTCTGAGCTCTCCTTTACCTGTACCAGGTGAGTCCTCGCCATGCCTGGGTTTTTTTTGCCTGCTCATTTCCAGCACAGCACTTGTTTCCCTCCATCCCAAGAGCCTCCACCACCCTCACTGCCCCCTGTGCCTGCTCAAGTCCCTCAGCCCTTTGTGCCTGCAGGGTGAGTTACTCACTACACTGTAGCTCATCGCTGTTGTCGCCGCAGTCGTTCACGTTGTCACAGACCCAGAACTTGGGCTTGCACCAGCCGTTCTGGCACCTGAACTGCTGCTCGGTACAGGCTGGAAGAGCGGAGTAAAAATCGCGGAATCATTTAGGTTGGAAAAGACCTCCAATAGCATCAAGTCCAACCCGAGACCAATCACCACCTTGTCAACCAGACCAGAGCACTGAGTGCCACATCCAGTCATTTCCTCGATGCCTCCAGGGATGGTGACTCCTCTGGGCAGGCTGTTCCAATGCTAGAAATTAGGGGAGAGGCCTGCAAAAGCACCTGTGGAGTCACCAGTAACCCACCCACCATGGCAGCTCTCCCAGTGGGTCAGCAAGAACTTGGGGACCCCAGCAATCAGCTCGGGACTGTGCACATGTACATAAATACACGACACACTCCACAGTACTTCCACTTTTCTGAAGAACAAAGCCATTTGGAGCTGTCGTGTCTGAGGCAGTGGAGGCTGAAGCTGACATCACAACAGCAGGACAGCCAGAGGCAATACTGAAGCAAAGCAATTGCTGCAAGCAGTGGGAAAGCACCTGAGAAACCAGGATCATGTGCCAGCAGCACACTCTTCACCAGATAACTACCCTCCTAAACAAGGGCATCTCGTCCTCTCTAATAAATTGCAGACCCTGGACAATATCATTAACTGTAGGACAGCTCTGCTAATCCAAGAGAAAAACTTGTTGCACAAAGAAACAACTCCCATGTGTCCCACGGGTTTTCCAGATGAGCTCTGCAAAGCCTGCCCAGTTGGGTAATGAAATGTGTCCTTCCACACCACTCAGCTCAGCCAAACCCACAACCAGCAGGATTATACAGAAAAACACATTCCCAGCTAGGAGGAACTGGAAAGGGAGGGCGATGTCACTGGGAGAGGGCTGGATTAGCAGGAACCCACAGCTCCTATGCTGAGAAGAGATCCCAAATTGTGCACCGAGTCTCACTCCAGCCTGGAAGAAGGTGGCAGTGCTGGTTCCAGGCAGCACTGAGTCACATCACCCAGAACAAGCATAACCACCCTGGGGCAACATGGCCTTTCCCATGCTGTGCCAAGGGGAAACAAGGGCTGGACTTACTGCAGGACCTCTCATCACTGCCATCCACGCAGTCCAGCCACCCGTCACAGCGCATGCTCCTGTCGATGCAGCGGCCAGTATTGCAAGTGAACTTGCCAGGGCAGGCTGAGAGGGGGAAAGGGACAAAAATCACACATGAGCCCTCTTGGTGTGCCCTCTACATTGTTTCCACCGAGTTCCCTATGCCTGCTTACAGCAGAACACAGCAGGAAGACCAGGAGGTTTGCAGGAAAGCAAGGCATGCTGCTATCCTCCTGGAAAAGGCTGCTTCCCAGTTTACAGGGCAGTGTAAGCACAGAGGAGCTCCAGATCTCAGGGAAATCACTTTCCCCACCCCAGCCCCACGGTTTCAACTCACGGTCACTGGAGTCATAGGACAGGAACTCTGCAGAGAAGCCTGTGTCTGTGTAGGACTGGTCCGAGTGGAACCGGAGCTCGATTTTGTTGGTGGTACTGGCCACCACAAATTGGGAGCGCTCCCCACAGTACCTGCAGGGAGAGAGCGAAGGGGAGTCAAAGGGCTGGAGGTCAGCACCAAGAAAACCTCCTATCCTTGATCTCCCTCCACACCCTGGGAGCTGAGGGGGCAGGAGAGCAGGTCTGATCCCAGCACAGACTGCTGGGCCTCAGGGTCTGAATTCTGCTGCTGCTGGCAGAAGGTTTGGGCCAGTTGTAAACACCAACTTGTGATCTTAGGAATGACTGGGAACAAGTTCTTCCACATCCCTGCTCGCCCCATGATGTGTCTGATCTCAGAAACACTGGACTCGTGCAGGATCCCTTCTCACCACGGGCGAGTGGGATTACGTACATGAATAGCACTGCAGAGGCAGGAGCTGACTCTGAAACTCTCTTTCTGAGGCAGGGTCAGCTTCCTTGTCCAAAACATTGTGAAACAAGATTAATCACCTGCCTGTGAGGTACCAAGTTCTCTGTCTGGCCCAGCTTATAGCAGGCTGGGGAATGCATCAGGAAATACATCACAGGATACGAATGTCCTGAGAATGGAGAGCTGCTTGTTCAAGCAAACCCACCCCAGATGTTCCTGCCTTCCCACACATAAGCTGTATGCTATGATGCTCCACAGCATCTGGCAGGGGTTCAGCTCCAGTACACCACAGAACCAAGTGTGGGGCTCCTCACTCATCATGGGGCAGTTCTGGGCACCCTCCTGCCTCCTCCCAGCCCTGACAGCACCAGCACACTTGTTCCCACAGCAGATTAAGGAAAGCACAAGGGTCTGTGTAACTAAACAAAGCCCCTCCATGGGTTCAGCACCCACCTCGTGCCATTGATCTGCACATAGTCTTTGGTGCAGGAGCTTACTGGGATGCCGGGCTCCAGCACAAAGAACATGTTGAAACGCACCTTCACATTCTTTATAGAGGGAACCTGCAAAAGGAAGCACAGTCAGAGGGATGTTGCTTTCTGGAGCAAGGAAAAAGGAATAGTTTCATAGAAAGAGGGTTGTACTTGCGGGGAGGACAGAAGATAGGTGAAAAGGGGAGGTCAGTTTTCTAGCAAGAAAAGAAACAGCTTCATAAAAGTGACTGAGTCACCTTGGCCCCAGAATCCCCAGTGGAACAGGTGTACAAAGAGGTGGAAGCCAGACCTCTGGTCAACAGCCAGTAATTGGCCTGTCCCAAAGCCCACACTCTCATCCTTCTTGTGTAAAGTTACAGGATATTTCACGGGCTTCTGTGGGGTTCAGGCCTTTTGCAACCTCTTCTGCCTTTGCCCCCAGCTCCTAAGAGCTCCTTCAGTCATGCCAGGCTTGGAGCCTTTGGGCCCCAGCTGCTGCAACCTCCCTTGCACCATGTCCTGTACAACCAGGGTCATTTGACAGACTTGTTAAGGGAAAGAGAGGGCCCATCTCACCTCAATGTTCCAGACACAGTCCATGTCCGGGGGGTAGTGTGCTGGGTAATAGGGAGTTGTGAAGGTGCCACTGTCTCCCTTCAGGGAGCCACCGCAGGCTAAACACAAGCAGGAAAGTATTGACAAGTTAGAGATTTGGATGTGGTTTTTCCAAGCCTCAGCTGGCTGTCATTGGAGGCAGAGGCAACAGCCTCTAACAAGATTAAGTCACTCTCTGGAGAGAGCAGCTCTGCTGCAAGGCTTGAGAGAACCCAGATCTACTACATGCTTCCTGTATACATCCATCTGCATGTCTAACCCAACACAGTTCTCATTTTTGCCTCCTCGGGGGACACCTTTTCCAAGCAGCCAAGAACACTGTAGGCAAGGCAAGCACCAAGAGGTGACTTGCTTCCAGGTGCTCCAGCCCTGGAAACACCCCTGACAAACTGACTGCAGCCACAGCCACCTCCCTGTTCAGCTGCCCATGGCAGAGAGAGGTGGGGAAACAAGCCAAGGCCTCACCTTTCATCTTTGCTCACCTTTTATCTTTGGGAGCTGGAAGAACTCAGCCTTAAAGCCAGGGAATCGCCCCTCCTTGTTGGTAACTAATGTGACTAGCATGACGTTCTGGGAGGACAGGAAGGTCAGGTTGTAGGATGGAGCATAATTCCCACAAAGCCTAGGAAGCAAAGGACAGAATCCTTATGGCACTCAAGGGAGCCTCAAGCAGCACAGCTCAGCTCTGAGCAGGGGCAGGAGCAGGATATCTCAGAATCACTCTGGACTTGGTGCCATACAGAAACACTCACCTAACCAAGGCGTGGGGCTCCACGGGGCTCAGAGAGTCGTAGACCTTGATGTAGTCACTGTCGTCTCTGCACGGCTCCAGCTCCAGGGTCTTGAAGGTGAGACTGATGCTGGAGCTGGCATCTGCCCTCAATGCCCAGTAGCAGAGGGCATTGTTGGGGTATGGGCTGTTGGGGAAGCCTGGCGTGGTGAAACTGGTGACTTCCCCTTCCTTGGCATGAAGGGAGAACATGCAGCTGTCTGCCCAGAGAGTAAGGAACAGTTAATAAGGCAAACAAGTCTTGCCCTGCCTTTCCCTGGGGATGCAGAGAATAATTCCTGCAGGTTATCAGAGGGCAGATGGCTCTTCCTGGATAACAGCAAGGCCTGTGCCACAGTCTGTCCAACCCCAAACCAGCTCCAAGGAACACACTGGGGTCTGCCTTGCATGCAGAGCACCGCTCTCCCATTCTGCAACCCTCCCCCATTCTGCAAGAGAAACACCACCCTAAAGAGACCCCTGAGATGGAAGAACCGTACTTACTGTCCCGGGCAGAATGAGCTATGCTGGGGTCCACAGCTGCAGGAGAAAACAGAGCTGGCATCACCCTTTGGGCTATGGAAAATCCCTGGGCACAAAGCTGAGGCTGTTCCTCAAACTGTCATCGATCTGGTCTTGCTTGTGGAGTCTCTCCCTACAAACTGGCAGGGCAGGCTGCTCTTGCCTGGCCTCTGGCAGCTGAGGGAGCAAACTTTTCCTTTGCAGAGGGAGAATTCATCCCTGTCCCTCTTCCCTGGGCTCAGAGAAGACAGAGCCTTCCAGCAAAGGGGAGCAGGTCTATGCAGCCCCCTTCAGGCTGTACATCACACATTAAGCTATGCTGTGACATCCAGGTCCTTACACCACCCTCAGGGCTGACTTTCCCATGGGAGGGCTGTGACCAGCACCTTCTCCTTCCAGAGGAATATCCCACCTGCTCCCACGCAGAGGCCCAGGGACAGCAGAACCAATACTCACGGAAAGCGATGACCGACTCCACCTTCAGCGTGGGGTTTCTCAGGCGGGGGTTCCACCTCTGCACCAGGCTCTGCTTGTCAGCCATTGCACTGTCCAGGCTCTCTTCCCGGTACTTGGGCACAAGGAATTCTGACCAGTAGTAGGCAATGACACTACCTTCACTGTGGAAAGGGCAGTTGTGGGGTGAGGGCAAGGACAGACATGGCAGGACTCAAATACCACTACAACAAGGGGCCAGACTACTTGATGAGCCATTTTTGGAGCCTGGCCACAGGGAGGAGAGAATTTCAATCACAAGTTAAGCAAACAGCACACTGTCTGCCAGCCCAGAGAGTCTCTCTCAATGCTGCCAAGGCACCACCCACTGCAGCCACACCTTGATTTTCCCAAGACATCTGGCAGAAAACAAAATGCATTTTCAGGTCAATTTTTACTGCTTATCCTTTCCTGTGTCACTCAGAGTGACTACTTGGGTGCTTCCATCCCAGCATCCTGGGAAGGAGGGTAAAAGGCTGGTGTAATATCCCGGCATCCTGGATGGGGTTCAGGCAGTGCCTAACACTCACCTGAAGGCAGTGATCACTGTCTCTTTGTGGTAAGGACCAATATCAGCATGATTCTTGTAGATCTCCTCCACCTGAAAGGGTTAAAAAGGGGTGTTTGGCATGTCTAAAAGTGAGGAAAAGGGAAAGGCTAAAGACAGACAGAGCTTCAAGCCTGTGAAGGAAAACCAGGGCACATACCTGTCATCCCTGGGTGCATGAATCTGCAGAGCCAAAGAAAGAAAGAAGGAGAGTTGAGAGCCCCAGAAAAGCCCAGAGCTGCCCATCACAGCCTGTTCTGACCCACTTCACCCCAATCTTCCATGGGGGAAGTAAATCCCCAAGTCTGAGCGAAGAGGCAAGACCAGTCACAGCCTCAGCCTCCTTCAGACACCCTTCTGGCTCAGTTCCTGTCCCTGACTCATCCAGTGATTCTGGGACATGCCCTGGAAGTTCCTATGGCACAGGGAGATGCTGTGGCACTGGGCTGGAGCTGGGATGTCAAGATCCAGCTCCAAGGAAGGCCCCTGCTCCCAGCCAGTGTGTCACAGCAAGCAGGGAAAGATCCAAGGAATCTTACATGGCATATCCCCATGGCCATGGGGCAAGAGAAAAATTCCTTGCTTGCAGAAGGAGGGAGGTGAGAAACCTCTTACCGTGCTCTTCACCTTCTTGGCCAGCATACTGAATTCTGGAGAGCTGGAGTTCTCATAGGCATCCAGGAATTCCCAGTTCAGAACTCGCAAATGGCCGTTGAAAACCTTCTGGATGGGTGTGTTCCTATCTGGAAGAGAACAGCTCAGGGTCAGGAAGGCCAGTAAGGGCTGGGACTGGTGTCACAACAGATGCCCAGTGACAGCAATTGGGGCAGGGAGGTGGAAGTGGTCCAGAGTTTAAGAGAGCACATGCGGGCAACACTGGGTAACTAAGCTTTCCCATGTGGATGGACACATTTCCAGAGTGTCACCCTACATGTCATCACCCACCAGATGTCACACTCACATTTGAAGTGCCAAAACAGGAGGCCAGTGGTGAGGGAGACAAGCAGAAAAACAATGATCAGGATGGTGACGACCACCTGGCGCTTTGGGCCACGCTTCTCCATCTTCTTGGAGTTCATGGCAGGGAGGAACTCCACCCCTTCATCCAGGTTGTTCATGTCCTGAGAGAGAAGGGAAGGCAGGACAGTGGGAAGGCTGCTCCCAACGCCTGGCATGGGGAGGTCCAGCCACAGAGCAGCCTGAAACACATTTGAAAACAAGGAATGCGGCAGCACTGAGGGCAAACCTCTGCATTGGCAGCTCCACAGCCATGGCAGGACAAACCCTGAAGGTTTCTTCTTTGCTTTTCTGCACACCTAATTCCTTTTTGAGCCTAATAAAAGGTCATGAGCTCAAGCAAACTCAGGGATAAGTCCACATACCCTCCTGTGACCACGGCAAGTCACAGGCCCACAAGCTCCAAGATCTGCCTCATCAGATGAAACTGCAGAGAAACATTCATCCCCACAAAGTGCTCACTGTGTGCAGGTATGTCACCCACAGCTCATGGGGCACAGCATGCTATAAATAGCACTTCCCTAAAAGAAGAGATCAAGCTGCTTCCTTCCTTTACATTGTCACAGTTCTCTGTCATGCCTCCTGGGCCACCAGTACACCTGTGCTTCTGCTTGGAATCTCCCATGCAGCACAAACACTTGTTAAAAAGAAATAAAACAAAAAGCCAAGATGAACACACAAAACATCCCCACAGCCCATCAGCAGCCATACTCTCGGGACAAGATACAGAAGAGAGGAATGACACAGCTCTTGCTGTCATCACTACCTCATAATGGGCTGGGTGAGGAAGTAGAAGATGTGTTGAAGCACTGAGCTCTTTATCAGCTGTAAAACCATTGGTGCTCCAGGGTTTCACTTTCTCTTACCCTCTGTTCTGTTCCTCCATCCTTGCCCTGCTCACGTATCTGCACCTCTGACACGGAGGGAGGGTTGGAACAGCTGCAGACCCAGATGTTTTCAGAGGATCCCACACAGCATCCTTGGTACTGCTGGACATCGTGGGGGCCTGATCCGCACCTACCCTGGCACTTCCTCTCCTCCCAGCACCGGCAGTGGTGTGGGCGGAGCTCACCACATCTGCTTCCGATCTGTGCCTCCCTTGGGCAGCAAGGGCACTGCGCCTGCTGCGAAGGCCCAAAGCAGGAGGGTCCCTCACCATCCTGCTCACCACCTTCCCATTTTCTCCTTAGCAGGCATTCAGCAGCTTCCTGGGCTCTGGAACCTGAGCATGGACACCACGGTGCAAAGTGCCAACTTGCACAAATCTGCAGCACTTCCACATGCCTCGTGCTCCGGAAGGATAACACTGTCTCCACAAACACAGGGTTTTGCTTGTCCTCTCTCAGGCCAGGGCTCACACAAACCTACTCCAACAGCTTCAGTTAATTTGATGCAAATGTCACAAGCCTCTAAATTCAGGAAAAATATGGACAAGGGGGATATGGCTTGATAGGACATGGGGGAATGGCTTTGAAATGAAAGATAGCAGGGTTAGACAGGATACTGGAAAGAAATGCTTCCCTGTGAGGGTAGTGAGGCCTTGTCACAGGTTGCCCAGAGAAGCTGTGGCTGCCTTATCTCTGGCAGTGTTTAAGGCCAGGTTGGACAGCAGCCTGGGATAGTGGAACATGTCCCTACCCATAGCAGGGTGTGGGACTCGATGGTCTTTAAAATGCCTTCCAACCCAAACCACTCTGGGATTCTATAAAAAACAACTAGCAAAGGGGATCCTGCCAACAGAGCGACCTCTGAACCTGCTGTGCAGATATAAGGAACAAGCCATCCTCACTGAATTTCCTCACTGAACTTCCAGTAGGTGCTTCATCTTATCTTTCCTCAGCTTCACCTGGCAGGAAAGCCCAGCTCCCACTTGAATCATTCCCCACTTCTTTTGCCCGTTTCTTCACCCAATGCCTGTGCTCTCCTCCCACCCTCCACACCCAACTGCAGCCTCTCCTCCTTGCAGTATTTGCCCGGGGCTCTTCACAATGGCAAGAGAAGTGGCAGGCACCTTACTCTGAGTTTTTGTCAAGGACTCTGTAAGTTTAATTGCCTGCAAACTCCAGAAGACCACCAAGACCAGAGCAACCCATCAGTTGCTCTCAGAATCCTCCCAGTTTATAATTTGGCGGTTCAGGGAAGGAGCCTTTGTTCATTTTTGAGTTTTACTGCCTAAGGTTAGGCAGAAAGAACCTGTTTCCATCCCCAAAATCCACCCACTTCCAAAATAAACAGACCTAGCAGGGCTGCAGAGGACAATCCCATGGGGAATGCTCTGAATCCTCTTTGGCTTCTGATCATACAGGAAAAGCCTGAAGATATAACCCAAGGAAATTCTGAAACAGACTACACATAAAATAAAGCTTCAATACATAGAGACATACTAAATCAAGAAACTCTTCAAAGTCAAAACTACATGGAGTTTGACGAACTGTCTTCCAAACATCCGTCTGCCTCCTACCGGTTTTCGAATCATGTAATAAATCCCCCCAAACCTGGTAAAGAGAAGAAACTGGTCACAAAATTTGCAAACACATCCTCTCTCCCTCCCACAGGGCTGCTCACAATGCTAAGCCTTCTCAGGACTTCCAAGACAGTTGCTGCTGTTGGCAGAAAGCAACGTATTTAATTCTTTATTAACATCTTCAGGAGCCTGTGGCAAGAAGATAGTCTGAGGGGCTTAAATGATCTAGCAGTTTCCCCAGACTTCCTGGAGCCATCAAGGAAGAACTGCAAAGAGAACCAATTTCCCTAAGAAAACCCTTCAGCTGCGGGGATCTTCAGCCCTCTGCAGAATTCCTATGCTTCAGTTTCACCAAACCGCCAGAAAAAAATAAGGCTCTGTGGCAAGCAGGACCTCTTGCTGTACAACACTGCACAACAATGTGGCTGATGCACTGTAACATCCCCTTTGAGCTGAAGATTGTCTTTGCAGGGAGAAAACTCTCCCAGGAAGAAAATCATCGCTGTGACTAAATCAGAAGGCAAACAAAGCTCCCTTCTGCCTCCAGCCCACACAGGCTCATGTACTGCTGCTGGGTGCAAGGAAATTAGGCAGGAAAGCTCACCATCTGCACTTTCTTTAGGCAATTTCTCTGCCTTTCTTAGGAACAAAAAAAAAAAAGATGAAAAATGTTAAACCTGTGAGAGTTTACAGCCTGCCTTTGTCAGTTTGTGCTTGCTCCAAAGCTGAGCCAGCAGCAGCTCAGGAGAAATGACAGGAGTGCAGGAACTTCTGAGAAGGTTACTTTTGTTTTTCCTCCAGTACAAGGTGCATACACATGCAGCCACTCACAGTTACTTGCCACAAGTTACCTGTGACAACAGGCAGATGGGAGACGTGATCCAAAGAGGCTTCCCTCCCTCCTTGCCCTCTGTGTTGTATCCCAGCTCTTGTCCTCTCCCTTTCCCACATCTTATGGATGCCACTATGTTCCTCAGCCAACATGGACACTTGTGTGAAGAGCCCTCACCCATCACAGCCTGGGTGAGCAACAGCCATTCCTACAAACTCTTCCCAATATCCAGTGAAGGATTTGAAGCATCCCCCAGGCACTGCTGGAATGAGGAATCAGGCCATGCAGAAGGGTCTCAGATGAGGCCCCATGTCCTGAACTCTAAGAGGCTGAAACCTCCCTGCCCACACTCAGCACAAAAACCACCTGTTTGACGTGAGGACTAGACTTGCCTGTGCACCACGAATGCAGCTCAGCCTCTGCCCCTCTCGTTCCCTGTGCTCCACATTGCCTTTGCTCCCAGCTCTTGGGAGGAAAAATAGCCTGTCACCAGTCTCTGAGCTAGATGGAAACCAGACAAAATCACATGCAAGAAAGGCTCAAAGATAACTGTTAAATCAAGAAAAAGACAACTGGAATGTTAATCTCCTTTAGTTGATGGCTGCTGCACATTTCCCTCACGTGCTCTGAACAGTGGCAGCTGTAAACCAGCGAGGAACTGAACATGTCTTGCTCTCACCTTGTCCATGGCTCCTCCAGAAATCGTCTCTAGCCCCAAATGACTCAAGGTTTGACTGTCTCACCCTTCTCAAGGAAACTGCTCCAATAAACATTATTAACAGAAAACCTCCCTTGATATTCTCTCTGCCTTAGTCACTGGAGCAGTTACTTCCTCTTGCTCCTCCTCACTCAGTCCTTGCTGGTATAGCCAGGCTCTCCACACAGAGTCAGAGGGATCTGGTCACTGATCAGCTGTGGCAGCAAAACCAATCCAGTGAAAGGATCAGACAGGCACTGCCCTAGTTCTCTCATGCCTCAGTTTCCCTTGGAGTATCAACTCCATGAAGAAACTTGGAAAAGAAGTACATATAGATGGATTTATTGAGCACTTGGAGGGCTCCTGCTCCTCCGTGCAGTCTGAGCTCAGTCCTGGGAAGAGCAGACCTCCCACTCCTTCCCTGTAAGCCACACAATGTATTTTTAGACAGTAACTGTGCTCTGTCCAACTGGACAAACCAGACGCAGAAGTGACTAATTCTGTGAACAGGAAATGCAGCCGGCACATGGGGGTGGTGGGAACCAGCTATGCACTGGAGATCTTATGGGAAAGCTGAGAGATCCTCCTGCAGTGGGGGATCATGGAAAGGCTGGGATATGCCATGGAGTACATCATCCAGCACGATGTGTGCAAAGCAGGGGTCCCTCTGGGATCAGCATCCTCCATAGAGCCTGATTTCTGCCTTGTCTGGCAGTCCCACCAAGACGGTGATGTGTCCCAGGCACCAAACCCCTCCTGTTCCCCTCTTCTCCAAAACAGCTGCTCCATCTCTCCCTCCGTGTCTGCACCTGTTCACAAGACCCTGACCCACAAAAGGACTGGGCTCCTGGCCATTAGTTTCACCTGCCCCTTATGACCACCACGTAATTTGTTCGTCCAGCACCAGACATGAGATTCACCTACTTCCTTTGATTTTCCCAACTCCAGACTCTGCTGGTCTGCCACAGGACTGTTCAGGGCTAAAGCTGCCCAGATCGTAGAAGGTAAAAGCAGGTGTGCAACCAAATCAAATCTCACAGCAAAAAACCATACCTGTCTGATACCAATGTACACAAACAAGGAAAGGAACCCATAAAATGCCAGGCTGGAGGAGGCGTAGGGAGGTTGGAGATGAAGCAGAGTCACTGAACTGCATGGTTTGACTCTTGAGGGTAATTACAACTTGCAGATCCCAGCCTGTTTATCCAAGAGGCAATTCCCACCTCCCCTTTTCCAGCCACACCTGCCTCGGGTGGTGTTCAATAAAAACTAAAACAAATACCACAAGAGAAATGAGAGGAATGAAACTTGTCGACTCAGCCACAACCTCAGGACACAGCCAGCAAGCCTGATCAAAGCTCAGGAGACCAACAGTGTGGGCTTGTGTGGCAAAAAGAGCCAGAAAAGTCATCTTTTCAAAAGCTGAGAATTCCTGGATCACCCTGAAAGCCAACACCAGCTTTGCGGTGCTGGTCTAAGGGGAAACAGCCTGTTTCCCACCAAAATAAGTAAAACAAATGTAAACAGCATGTGTAACTCACTTCACCCAAGTAGCTCAAGTACAGCTATACCACCCTTAAGTCAAATCCTGCACCAACTCTTGCAGCAAGGCCCAACAACTCTTCTGGAAAAAGATCTGATAAGATCTCCTCACTTCTCTTCAAATATATGGAAACAGCACACATGGGAGCAAAGCTTACGTAAGGCATATCTGTGCTGCGTTGCCCCACCATGGGCAGCAAAGCACTGAAGAAACTTTGCCAGCGCATTATTTCTCGTCTTCAGTTCTGTATTAAGGACCATGGAGTTATAAAACAATGACGTCAAAACTAAAAAGGGAATGTAGGGCATGAGCTCAAGGACAGAGTCCTCCAGACTGTATCTTCCAGGCACAGAGGGCAGGTGCAATAGTGAAAGATACAGGTCACACACACCTATTTCACACACTAAGTTTGAGCTTAACCCTCCACAGCATTTGACTGTCTTATGACCACCCTGAGTCATATGAGAAACCAAATTCCTTTAGGTTTATTACAGAAAAAAGTCATGTTAATATTTGCAGAGATAGCACAGGCTTGGCTTGCTGCCCCATCCAGGCTGAGCAGTGCAGCTCTGTCCTACATCACAGCAGCTCAGAAAAAGCTATGATGCTTCTGTGTGTCTGTGGTAGCAGAGAATTTTACACTTAAGTCTTAGCAACTCTTGAGGAGAAGCTGGGACTAAAGGTACCCTACAGCCCTGATCTGTGTAGCTATGAGCCATGAAATTCCTCCTTACAACACATTGATGTCCCAAGAGCAGCAGAATAACATGCCACAGATGCAAACAGCTCATTTAAATCACTTGTACATATTTCCTGGTACAGACAGAATTGTCTGGAAAACAGAACTGCCTCCAGCAGCTTAACCAAAGCAGCTGAGCCCCAGACCTTGACCTCCACAATCCTTGCAACACTTCACTCATTCCTACAGTTCTGAGGTGGATCAGGACCACAAGTCTCCAATGTCTGAAGTCAACAGCAAGGAAAACATGAGCACCTCCAACCAGGAAAGTCTCTGTCTGCCAAACCCATCCCTGTTGGCTGCTCCCTCCCCACCCCAGCCCATGGCCCAGATATGGCAGGACATTATTTCCCAGTCTGTCCATGGCGGCCTTTGGATGGAAATGATACATTCCACCCCGGGCAAGGGGAGAATCTTTGCTCTGATACCTTCCCCACAGCTAGGTTCTCAAAACACTCTCGCTGCTCCCTCAAGGGTTTTACAGAGTGATCATTCATTCACTGAGCAAAGGTCTGGCCTCAGCCCTTTTCTCATTGTGTCTGCTTTATCCCTGTTTGCTTTTGGCACCAACAGCAGCCAAACTCGCCTGAGCAGCACCTCACCTGCCAGCCACTACCCCAAGGTAACACTCTGCACTGTTCCAAGGAAGAGCAGCAGTTTCTCCTCAGCCCAAGAACTATGGCAGCTGCTTTACCAGCACAGGACGAGACACAAGACCTTGCAAAACCACTCATTTCCGCCACTCTCATGTTTATAAGGGGCCAAGTCCAACAACAGTCCACAGGGGACAAACTCCTTGGGTTGTTTCCTGCCAGGAGGGCAGGTACTGTCTTCAGGGAAGCTGTTCTGAATCAGATCAGCCCCTCTTGAAGTGGCACAGGGGGAAAACTGATCCAGAAGCAGGGAAGGGACCTGCTCAAGCCCCCAGTCCTGCATAAAGACAAATCAGAGCACAAAGCTACCTTCTGCCAGGAGAACAAACCAGGCAAGGAAGATCAGGTCCCACAAGTGTAATTCTGACCTGGCCAGGAGCAAGGAGCTTGAGCTGAACTTTTTCAGTGAGAGCATCTCCTTCCCACTCCCAGTCATGGCACACACACCAGACAATGGGACTGGAGGCAAAAGAAGATTTCTTGCTGCAGGTCAGCTTTTTGAGCAGTGCCAGAACCAGCAGCTCCTTTCTTGCTGCGAGATAATAACTACTAAAGCCAGGCCTTGGAGACAGACACCACACAGCCTGCAGGTGGGGTGGGAAATGCTGCTGTCCTGCTTTAATCCAAAACCCTGTGTTTGGAAGAGCTCTGTGACACAGAACAGGCTCCAGAGGTGCAACTCAAACTCAGCCGTCCCTGCCTGAACCTCAGCCAGGAAGATCTACACAAGAAGCTCGCTCAGGTCTCAGAACACACTGATAATGCAGTGGTTAATTAATGAAGCCCCACAGCCCTTGATTAAAATTGACCCTTACCACGCTTGAACAGGTTTAGTTGGATCTGTTGCTAAACAACCCAGAGACAGGCTCTGAGACAGCTCACCAGCACGGAGTTTACCTTTACTCACAACCCCAATGCCCTCAGCTTAAGCTGAAACCAAAACCCCTGGAGCAATGGCAGCACCGACACCAAGGAGATCCAAAGCTGGCACAGACAGGCGGAGATCTCCACTTCCCCAAGCTGGGGTATTTTCTGCTCTGCTAAGCTCAGCAACGTCCCCCAAACAGATGCTCCTGACCTTACCCAAGAGTGAGGTGGAATCCCCCCCTTCCCGAGGGATCCAGAGCCACCTTGAACCCACCAAGCTCGAAGGAACCAGGGCGAGCAGAGGTCGAGGCAGGCAGCTCAGCCAAAGGCTGGCAGGTGTTCTGGGAGCTCCCCGCGCCCAGGTATGCTCTCACCTGCAGCTGGGTGCTGTACCGCACGCCGGCACCGTTGGCCGGGGGGCCGCGCTCCATGGCCAGGGCAGCGCCGTGCGGCTCAGGCCGCCATGGTGCGGTGGCTCCGGCGCGGGCACGGCGCCCAGCTCCTCCTTCCTGTGCTCCAGGCAGGTGCGGGCAGCCGGAAACACCCCGCGGGCGCTGTGCCGCTCCCGTGTCCCGCTGGGGCTCCCGCCTCTCCTCTCCACAGAAATAAGGGAAAGCACCGTGCCCAAAAAAGCTGCGCCCAAAACCCCCACATCAGCTCTGCATCATCCAAGAGATCCTTCAGCCACAAGGTTTGCTTTAGGAAGTGAAACCAGAAAAATCTGTCTTTTACCAGGAGAAGCCACCCTGCAGTCGGTAGGAGGGCTGGCTGGCATGCGGAAATGCACAGTTCCTAAAGAAAAGCTTTGTGTATCCAGGGTCTCATCCCTCCTCGGGTGACGACATTATCATGCTATGAAACCCCGCTGCAAGGAGGGCACTCTCAGCAGAAACAGACAGAGATAAGCCTCATGCTCCCAAAAACATTTGGTACACTCAGAAGCAAAACATTCCCTTTTCCCAGCCTGAAACCTGCCCTCAGCAAGGCTACAGCACCGTAGCAATGAGCTTTTCTCTTGGCTAACAAGAGACCGGATGCAAAGTGAACACAGCAGTGCTGCAGAAACTGCACGTGCACCCAAAATGTGGCACTCAGAGGATGCTCACACAGCAACAGCCCCTGGTGACTGTGTAGTTTAGTATTAAACAGAGGGGGAAAGAAGGGACTGGAGTTCTGAGAATGCTCTAATGCAGGTTTGAAAGAATTTCTACCACGGAAAGCTGCATTCAGTCTTACTTCACAATTTACTCCTCCTTGAAAACATTGTTCATACACCCACACGCCAATATAATATTTAGGTTTCTCACATGCAAGAGCAAGTCAGGATTAAAATAGCTGGATCAAACTCACTTTTTCATGGAAAGATTCTTCCTTTCTCCATCTTACCTGTGAGGGTCCATATGAATACGTGATATGCCCATCAAAAATTGAACTGGCGACCCTACTGCTGATCCAAATCTTTATACACCAATTACATCCAGCCCTGACACTGATTTTTTAAACACTTGAACACTTAAAATTTCCCAGAACTCTGCTTCTGGTACAACAGGAGTTGGTGATCACACGCAGGAAATCCCTTGCTGAGACCCCTTTGTTTTCCCTTGATCTAAATTGTCTCCTACGGAGTAGTTTTGCAGGCTTTTTGCAGGTGTTTTTTGGGGGAAAAGACAGATGGAGCGAGGTCTCTGATCCTGCTGTGGTGAAAGAAACATAACTTCCGTGCTCTTGTAGAAACACCGCCTTCCCTGCCCCCTCAGCAGCTGCCAGAATTCCACCCACCGCGGAACACGACGCAGGAGGAAGCATCCCTGGATTTAAGGTACTCCCCTTGAAAAGGTGCTGTGTCAGTCACGCTGCTGATGTCAGGAGCTCTCAGCGCTCCCGCTGATGCCCGGCCCTGCCCAGCGCTGTTTTTACAGCCACTCCCTTACCTGCCTGGCTGCAGCCAGTCTTAACACCCCCGTGAAACACCATATTTTGCGTACAAGCAGGCTGCTCCCAGCTGAACTACTGCTCCTGCAATCTACACATTTTTCCTGTTTGGCACTTCCACTGGTCTCCTCCAGGCTGATGCCAGGCAAACACCCCTGCTCAGGGGGGATCAGGAGGGCAAAATGTGAAGATCCAAAATCCCTGGTTAGACACAGAGCTGTGAATGCTCTCACTGTTTCCTGCCATTCAAGCCACTGACATTTTACAAACTAATTCATGAGTCCTCTTTGAACAAGGGGACACAATCACCGTGGGGAAAACCAGCAAGCAGCACACGTGCTAAATGTAAATATTATTTAGCTGGGAGGCAGCTGGTTCGAGGCCTCAATACGAGGATTCCTGTTCCTCGGTTGCTGGAGCACCGGGATTTCCTTCGTGGCTGTGCTGCAGCCATTATGGTGTCACCGTGGTGGGAATAGGTCCCCTCCTGAGCACTGTAGAGCCCCAAAACACACAATAACAATTCCCAACCTGTCTGCTGCTTTTTGGTGAGAGACTTCCATGTCTGACAGAAGGATGCTGAGCCCAGTTGAGGAACGGTGAAAACGCAATAAAGCATAAAGTTCAAGACTCACCTGCGTGCAATGGCAGCAGTCAACCGCAAAGCCTGTTTGCTCCCGCTGGAACCACTTTATCCAATAAAAGCTGTGACCTCCTCCTCCTCGCGTGTTCTCAGTATAGCCACAACAGCATCTTGAGAGTAGACCCGAAGTTTGGGAGGAAGGAGAGCCCTGAAATCTGAGAACCAAGCCCGGCTTGGTCAGAATCTGTGCGCGTTGCAAGAGCTAAATCGCCCTGAGCTCAAACCCCAGACAAAGATCAGCTGCACAAGCAGCAAACACTGGGCAGGCAGGATCCTTCCGCATCAGCTCCCAGCCCTGGGAATGCCATGCACGTGAAAGAAGGGAAGAACTGCTTACATAGAGAATGAAGGCCGGCTGCCTGCAGGGGAAAAGTCTTCTGGTGGAGGCAGCTGCTAGGAATTCTAACAAAGGAGCACCATCCATCCACACCAGCGACGGGGCCGGTTTCAGTCAGAGACAAAGGCTTCTCCTCCCCGTAGTGTGGCTCACGGATTGTGCTCTAAGCGCGACTCTCGAATTCAAATTTCACCGACAGTGCCCTCCCACCCAGATTCCTGCCAGGCAACCCCGAAACCACCCCATCTCAAACGCTCAATCCAGTCTGGCAACTTCCAGAGCATTACAAAAGACTGGGAGAGAGATAAAACTCCCAGGTGTCCTGTTACTTTGCATTCCAAAGAGTAAAATAAAAGGCTGATTCAGTGGGAGGAGAGGAAAACGTCATCCAGCAGCGTTGTGCTTTCCAGCTGAACAGGCAGCCCCCAGAGCAAAGGCTGGGTACCGCTGGGGATGGGCACAGTCACCTTGGGCTGATCCAGTCCCTCCATCGGCAAGGCAAGGGAATAATTACTGACTGTGGAGAACGGGGGTTGGAAAAGTGCCGTGAGTTGCCTTCAATTGGCCACACGCTGCTTTGGGGCAGAACAGGGAGGTGCCACTCCCCTTCCCAAAGCTGTTCAAGGATTACTATGTCATTTGGATGGGAACTTCTTTGATCTCAAATGCTTCTCTCACGAGCTCGGGAATGAGAGCCCTGCTCCCAAAACATGGTTTTGGCAGAGATCAGAAGTAGCGTTGCCTTCCTGAGATCATGAAAGCTGGCCAGAACCAAGGGGTCTAGTGCCCTGCTCCATCACACTCATCCCATCATCATCTCTGGGATGAGCATGAGAGCAGCCACCAACACATCCCAGACAGCTCCTAGACTCGCTTCCAAAATCCAGGGGGGTCATTTGCCATCCCTGTGCTTCTGGTGCTAGCTATCTGTCAGTCATGGGGCTCCCAAATGAATACAAAGCAACAGGAAACACTAGAATGTAAGCTTGCTACCAGGACTGTAAAGACATCCAGGTCTCCTTGAGCTCTTCAATGGCTCGTGAAAGCAGAGAACCTCTTGTGTGAGCTCTGAATCAGCAGCAGCAGTGTTTGCCAGCCAAACTGTAAATGCAAGAGTGGACAGACCTGACCGCCTGGTTTCTGGCACCATGTGTTTTGAAACCACTGGGCACGCCCAAGGCTCCAAGTCAAGTAAAGTCTGCCTTCTAACGAGCTGCGAATGTGTAAACTGAGGCATTGACTTAGCTTAAAGCAGAGAGATGCAGACCATGTGCTGGAATTGTCCATTTCTTTTTGGTTTATTACAAACTGGCAGAGCTGCCTCAGCTTCTTTTTTCTGCCTTGCCTTTTTCTTTTCCACAAGTTCAGACTTTGTGTCGGTTTTAACAGCTAAAGACAAACCATGCAGCTTGGACTTTTCACTAACTCCCCTTGTTTCCCTCACTTTGTTGGTGCACAGGACCAGGGATGTAGGTTTTTGCTGTTTCATGGTCCGGCTCCTGCTGTCTTTCAGACAACAAACTGCCTGATGTTCCAGCTGTCCCAGGGTCCTGGATACTGCACATGCTGTTGATGTGCCCACCTAAAGCAGAAAAACAGGATGTGAGCTCTCCCCCAGATCACAGTCTGGCAGAGGTGAGAATCAATTTGTGCTCTCTTGAATATTGTTAGAACTCCCTGCTGGCTGGATCGTGCTTGCAGACCTGCTCTAGTCCATCTTCCACCCCAAAAGCAATATATCTGGGTATAATATTTCCCTGGAAACTCCCCTCCTCTCACAACAATCTAGTCTACCATTAATGTGTTTTTTGAGTTTTTGTAATATCCAAACTACGTCTCTCTCACTGCATGAAAAATTGGTGAACTTCTCTATAATTGGTGAAATTCTCTATAGTTCAAATATTTGTTGCTGATTCTCAAGGGCTGAAGGACAGCCCTCAGATTCCTTCCAACAGATGGCAGAGACACGTTGGGAAACCTGCCTCACCTTGCAACCCATCTCAACTCCTGAGAGAAGATAGCACTTCCCTTGGACAATTTATAAACTGAGACCACTGTTCCCACCCGCTGTTCCACTGTTGTTCTCTACGATGCTTGACTTAGAGCATAAAAAAGCAGGAAAAATATAAGCAGGGATTAAATCCAGTCCTAATGCAAACTGTGCAATTCTTGACAAAACTGTTAAAATTCAGGTGCATAAACACAGTCAGTGGAAGTTTTCTTCCCACTGAAAGGACTGCCTGGGTTTGCTAAGTGAGCAGAAAACTCTGCCCTTTCACAGCCCACTACCCCCCTATCTCTTTGACTCACCTCCACAACACAAGTTGAAAAATAAGAATACAATAAATACCATCAACCAGCCTAATTCGGCTTTGTAATAATTACAAAGGATTCATCCCTCTGAGTTGGGGCTCTCTTGGTCACAACTGTCTGAAAACAGACTAAACTTTCCTGTTGCCCTTCAAAGGAATAGGGTGCTATCTTTCTGCCAAGGAAGTACTTAGGGCTTTTTGGGAAATACTCAGCTTTGCACATTAACACTTTTCCTCCTCCCAGCTGTCCTAGCAGAAGCTGGAATAACAGTCCAGCTAAGTTTAGGATTTTTGGTAAAGTACAGAGGCTGCATATGACATTGCAATGATAAAAGTGACAGGACAGATTACAGCCTTTGCACCAGCACCAGCACCCTCACAGCCATTTCAGGGGCTATCCTAAACTGGAAGTCACTCTCAGTACAGGAGCATTGTCAGAAGCAAAAACTCAGCTTACCAAGTTTCTGATTGCCATTAAGCTACTCAGGGCATTCCCAGCCATGAAATAGAACTTACTTCTTTACACAAACAAAGGGAGTGCAAAGGGAGATCAGTCATTCATGAAGCTGCAGTGACTCGAGGGCTTGTGACTGTCTCATGCCCATGATTTCAATGTATAACTGAGAACACAAGAATAATTCTCACCACAGGCTGACTTACAAGCACTTTGCTTAAGCAGTTTAAAAGCCCTCAGGTGCAAATTCCTTTTTTTTTTAGTAATCAAGCATATTTTTCTATATATAGCACCATATTTTTGTATGCGTATATTCTAAATACCAAATGGCCATTGCTTCCCCAAGCACAAACCGAAAAAATTTCCATTGTTGCCATAAATTGCTTCAGAATGACAAACAGAAACGTTAAAACCACTTACCAAATTCCAAACAATGCTAGCACCTTGCAAGTCTCTGTTAACTCTTCAAGCAGCGTCAGCATGCAGGGAGAACACTGTGACCTCCAGCACATTTGCTTTTCTATTTTCCAGGCCCTGATGGCCTTGCTGTGGGTCAGCACAGCCACTTAGTGAGGCTCCTCCAGGGTCTGGTTGGCATCTTCTCTAAGTGTCATTAGAAAACCACATGGTCCTGGAGCTCTGAAGGACAAGCACGTTTCTCCTTCAAGGATCTTAGGTCTGGCAGGTGACCTATTCTGCTCCAGGTGCAAACTGGAGGACAGTGTGAAAAAGTAATGCTAGGAGATATGGGTGCAAGGCTCACCAAATTGGTTTGGTGAACACTTCCAGACATAAAGAAACGAATTGGTTCTTAAAATACTGACCTCTGAGTTTCAGTTTTCAGGCCTCAGTGCAGGATGCCATGTATAAAAATTAATCCAGGTCCAAATGAACTAATCCACATTGAATGGGTCACTTGACATAACCTGCGTCATCCCTAAATTAATAGCCCAAATTTGCACAACTCATGCAGAATTCCTTTGACAGTCCCCAAGACCAAATGGCTCTATCCAGAGGGTGATTCACCTTACCAGAACAGGAGGGAGGTCAAATGAATTGTTCTCTGGAGGGAGCAGCAGCTGCAAATGCAGTCTTGGGGTGAGAAATTCAGATTTATCTATTGAGAAATTCAAAGCTGAAGTTAAGAATGATTCCAGCCTACCACCTCTGGATCTACAAACATCTGGTCTATCCACATAACTAGGGTCCAATAAATCTCAGATTGAGATGAATCCATTGCAAAGGGGGTAAATACAAGATTAAACCATTTTTCTATCAAAGCCAGTTTTCTATCAAGCCAGCATGGACCCAGCAGTACAAATTCTCCCTTCCCAACAAACAACTGTGTTTGTTGCTCTACAACAAACTACTGTGTTTAGTGTTTAGGCTATAGGGAAAAATCTAAATTCCAGACTGCCATCCTACAGAATGAACAGCACCCACCCAGAAAGGTCCTGAGCTCAGGCACCATGTACACAACTTGTGGCAGGCACAAGAATTGGGTCTATTGTGAGGTGGTTCAGGTTTGCCACATGACAAACAAGTAACAAGGTTTTTGCACTTACTAAAAACAACGCCAGTGTTTTCAATGGTATTAGGAAAATGAAGATCAACTGTAAAACATTCCAATTAATGATTCTTTTGAAAGGACACCTGAGGTAACTGCAAGGTGAGTTCATGGGGTTATGAGGGTATCCTACTGTGGTATATAAATACAGATTTCCCCCACGATTTAAATAAAACAAAGCAGTTGTTAAAACAAAGGTTAGAAAGGTTTTAAGTGGCCTGTGGCTGTTTGTGTAGCATGCTCAGTTTTCTTAAGCAGGTTTTACACAGTATTCTCTTGGTGGAAATCAACTTCTAATCCACAGCCTTTAGGAGATAAACAAAGCTCTTTGATACCTAGTGAGCATCTCACTGTGACAAAAACAGGTTGTACTTAAACTTTGTAGCTAGAAAAGGTAATGGCAGAGATTCATCAGGCTGAATGCCCCTTTAGTTTCAGGCAGGACAGGAGGAAAATGGGTAATGTCAGTATAAATATTTTTTCTAGGCTCTCTCCCTGTCTGTTGCCCTTGCAGCTCTTAAGGCAGGAGTCATCCAGAACAGCTTGCAGGCTGCAGAGTGAGAGGATGTGGGAGCATACACCACCTCAACATGGCCGAGTTTATAGATACCCTCCCCCAGTTTCAGCACACCTCACAGAACCACTGGAACCCGTCTCTGCCCTTTTGCCTCATATGTAGAAGTTAAAAGTTACTGATTAAAAACAAGGGCTCTTGAAGTAAAGTAGCTTAGGGGTTATTTTTCAACCAGAGGGGAGCAGCTCATCAGACACGTGGCATCTGAATCATAACAGGCTGTACTTTGTTCTTGAAAGCTAGGAGTAAACACATCCTACTGTTTTAGACAGGTAATGCAATGGTTGGCTCTCACAATTAAGGGATGAATATTATGTGCATGTTAAGAGTTTTATTGATGTATAGTTACGTTGTTGCAACACGCTCTCCTCACAGCCCTCTTTCCCCTCGGCCCTGTATGGTTGGCCCTGGAAGGCCTTGGTAGTCAGGGCATTGGGGGAGGGCCGGCTTGTTGCCAGGGGGCGTGGCACGGCAACACCTGGCCTCCAATCAAATTTCGAGAAAGCAGTCTCCACCAATGGGCGGCAAAGGAGAGTTGACTGACGGACTTTGGGCGGGGCCAGGGTCACCTGATGCAGCATCAGGACTATAAAAGGTGGAGCAGCCATATAAAAGGTGGTCGAGCACATGGCGGTTCAGTCCCATGCTCCCAGTGCTGTAATTTTTCCTTATTCAGTCCTTTGGTCTGTTTGTTAAAGTTTAATAAACCTTCTAAAATTTTAAAGTGAGCAGTCATTTCTCACGCTATCCAAGCCAGCACATGGCCATTCAAAATCAGAAGCCCATGCAGTACATAGCACACTTTTCCCCAAAAACCAGACAAACGAACAGGAACCTAAGAGAAGCAGCCAGGTTCTCTTGCAAAGAATGCAAAGGTTGCTCAAAAGCAGGATAGTGATCACGAGCAAGACACTAAAAATAAGCAGCAACCACCTGAGACACACTAAACTTCTGGGAATAGATGCAGGTTTCTTGTTTTCTTAAACTTAATACTGCCAAAGCCTCCTGTGTGTCCAGCAAGACATTAATGAGGATTGACAGACATTAAAGGGTCGTCACAATGTAACCATCTTTTACCACTTGATTGCAGGTTAATTATTAATTTATTAAGTATGAACAGAAGATAGCAGGATTATCTTAATTATGTTTTGAATTTAGAGGCTCTTTCACATAAGCATTAACAGGAAATTACTTGTTGCTTCCTTAATTTCTTCTTTTAACTTCACAACTAAAAGGACTCTGGAGTGTCCTCACCTCCATCCCAAACCACAATCCTTCTGCTGGCTCCTGACTGATAAATGTGCAAAACATGTACAAAACATTACAAAGCGGGACAGAAAACCATTATCACTCCAAATTGTTCCTGAAGCATATAAACCATAATTCAAGCACTTGCTTTCAAATGCTGAACTGATGTATACTGCTAACTCAGTATTTATATCCAGCCACTTCTTTTTTTACTGAAATACCTGTTTTCCTTCAAAGCTGCTCTGAAGTGGGTTAGATACAGTACAGAAAGATCCACAACCCCAGCCTGAAGCCCAGCAAAAGAGAAACACACACACAGCTCCAAGCACAGCAGTCCTGAACTGTATAATTTGGTTCTTTAAATGTATTACATTCTATAATATATAACTTGGAGCAAACAACATCTTTAAAAAAAAAAGCCTACCAAAAAGACCAGGTTAAAAAGAACCATCTTACCAAGAAGATGGATGGGCTATTAGTCCTTGGCAAGGTGGACGATGATTGTACACAAAACACACTGTAGACAACCAAAAGGAGATGGCAGACATCTGTAAGACTTTCTACACTTTTATTCTTTTCCTGGTCCAACACATCTTTTGATCTCATTCAGCTTCAAGGTCACGTCAGAACAGTCACAAATTCATCTCCACTATGTGCAAAATTCAAAAATATTTACATAGACAGATAATACTGCAAAAGTAAAACCAAAACTAATGGCCAGGGTCACGGGTTAAAGTATTTCTTCAGAACCCAAGAGACAACACTTCGGGTGTATCTGAAAACATATTCCAACCTTTTAAACCAAGATACGGATAGTTTCCACTGATAAAAAAGGTTTATTTGTTGAGGAAAACTAAGAGGATCTTTCTTGTCAACATCAACTTTTTCCTTTCCACTACAGTCCCATTTGCTGACAGACTTGTTCACATAGTGAGTGACTTTCTCTATCTCCTGTCCCTCTCCCCCATGGTCACTCAATCTGTTATAGCAAAAAACCACCTTGACTGTCACCCTGTCTTTGACAGCAACCTGACATGGATGTGAGTTACAATAACTCTGGTGTCAAATACACCAGCCTGAGTCACTAGATAACAGTAGTGACAGCAGTAAAAGGAGACATCTTCTCCATTACTTTGAAAAGCCACTGAATAACCCCATCCAAGCAACTTCCCCTGCTTAATGAAGATCCAGGATAACTGCATTGTCTACAACCGAAAATGCACAGGAACTGTATTTGTGAAAAGCCCTTTGGATGGAAAAAGAACAGGAAGACATTTCTTAAATCATCAATTCCACAGAACCTTGATTTACACATCTGGATTGAAACATTTTGTTTTGCAGGTATAGCATGTTTTTTTTCTGTGTAATTTCTACCCAGACATCACAGTGCTGACCCTGGAGAAGCAAGGGCAGAACCCAGTCCAATCCCAAGCCATGGCTGGGGTTAGGGAGCCTCAGGTGGTTGGCTGGATGGAGGATGACAACAGACTTAGGGAAGTTCTTAGAAAGTGATCCATGTTCAAACCAGTGTTCACAGCTGATCCTGTGTCTGCTTTGGTGATGGAGCTGTTGTCACAACCACAGTAGACACTGCTTTAGTAGAGCCAGAGACTGTTCCCTGCTGGAGATGGGAGGCTGGAACTGTTTGAATTCGCACCTGAGTGAAACGGAAAGAAAAAACTCATCTGAAATACAACTTGGTGACACGGTGACTGAACCTGCATTGCGTTCTGGTGACGTACCTGCTTCTGCTGCCAACAAAAACTCAGTTACCAAGCACCAAAAATACTGCCAGAACAGAGTCTGTCAGAAGAAGATCATTCCATCCACTGCCCACATGAGATGGTGACAGGGGATTTCCAGATTAGAGAGGAAGGCCTGAAAACTAGGTTGAATAAAAACCTGATTTTCAGCTGCTTTTACACATTTTAAGAAGAAGGATTTGGATCCATTTATACCTCACTTCTACAGACTCATTACTATCAGCTGTCAATGCAGATTAATTATTTGGAATTACAGAACACTAGGTTTCCAGTGTTCATCCAGAAAGATGGATATCCAAAGCAGTTATGTGATTTCTTCAAGAAAACGTGACCCACAAAAGCCAAAGTACAAAGCACTACAAAGACTGCTGAGTATATAGAAAAATCTTGACAGAAGCTTTGGTTTTACATTAATTATACCGGTAGTGCTTCAAAAACATTTAAAAACTTTATTTAGATGGAGAGAAGGTAAAGGTGATGATGGATTCCATGTGCTTAATGCAGACACTACAACCAAGAGGCGTGCATGTTCTTTTTATGCAACCCGCGTATCCAGTGTAAAGCCCTCAGGGAGATGTTAAGTCATAAAAAAGCAAAGAAAATGATCATTCTAGGTGCCCTTACCTGTGTGGCTTGGCCTTGCTGTTGCAGCTGCTGTAGTTGCTGTGCAGTCAGAAAACTCACAGGCTTGTTCCCAGCAATCAGTTTAGTCCCTGCTGGCATTGTAGTCAGGATGATATTTCTGCCTAATCCACTGATGCTAGAGGAAAAATAATTGTTGAAAGGTTAATAAACAGAACAGCAGGCTCAATCTTTCCAACTCCAAACCATTCTTCAATTGTTAGCAGATTATAGTTCTACACATGTACTCACTATTTTAAGTAGTGGGGTTTTCCTCCCCCCACAAAACTGGCAAATACACTAGCGACAACTTTATGTCAGTACTTACGATGATAGAAAATTAATTTAGCACACAAATCACACCCATTTGCTCTGGACCATGCACATAATTGGCCTAGCCTCATCAGATGTGAACACTTTTCAATGCAAAAAACAGCTGAACACTTGAAATGTTAACTAAGGAAGACACTATAAGAATTTATGGAAGAATAAACAAAAAGCCTTCAGTATCTGAATGCCAGAGGAACTCTGACTAAGGCGTTTAACTTCTCTTGAATGGAGAGATGGCTTCAGATTACAGATATTTTTCAGTGTGTCAGTTCTTGCTCAAACACACAGAACTAATCAAACAGCTGGTTTCAAGGCACAGAATGCTTTTTCTTTGGTGTATTTGCTAGAAGCTGCATATCAAAATAAATAACTAAAAATTGCAATCTCATTGCAGACACCATATCCACTCAGTTTCTTACAGCTGATGGAGCTGTTAAAAGACAGCAATCCTATTCCAGCCTCTGCTTCCTTGCTCCCCAGGAACTAAGTGAACACAGACCTTCCTCAGCTGATTTCCAAAGCAGAACTACGAGATGCAAAGCACTTACTTGGCGCCAAGGTTGCCCTTGATGATGGGGGCAGTGACCATGCTCTTGCCCTTCACTGGCTGGCTGATCACTGACAGGGGCACTGTGATCCGTGCTGGAAGTTTGCCCTGGGGAACGGGAAAAACGTGTGAGGAGTCATGGGAAGCAGAACTTCAGGTATGCAAAGTTTATTTCATTCACTTGCAAGAGGAGATAAGAGAAGTATCTGACTTTTTGGAGGCATTTGGCTGCAATTTGAACACCATGAAATGAGTTGCAGACCCATACCCAGAATACAAGTTGTGGCTGCCTCATCTCTGGAAGCATTCAAGGCCAGGTTGGATGAGGCTTGGAGCAACCTGATCTAGTGGAAGGTATCCCTGCCTATGGCAGGGGGTGGGACTGAATGAGCTTTTCTGTCCTCCACAACCTAAATCATTTTATGACTCTGCCATATTAATTTGAGTCTCTGTAGATGCAAAGAGCAGTTTTCAGCCATGAAACATCAGTGTATTTTGCCAGTCCCCTTCTTTACCCACCCCCAGTGAGAGCTCAGCATTACTCACTGCCTGGGACGTAGATACCACTGTGGTGCTGACAGGCACCTGCCGCACAGCCGTGGCTCCTGTGCCAATGGTTATGGGGGTCCCTGGAGCTCCTGAGGCCACAGCAACTGCTTTGGATACTGTGGCACTCACAGTGGGTAAGGAGGTGTGGCCTGTGCCAGCAACGCTCACTGCCGAGGATGACGGCACCTGCTTAGCATGGGTGGCTACAGTGATGGTCTGCCCAGCTTTGGGGGGTATCACCCCCAGCCCCTGCACAATTCTGATCGTGGCAGCTGGCTTGGCCTCTGTGGATGCCACTGTGGTTATGGCTTTGCTCTTCTGATCTGCCACAGTCACGCCCAGGGCAGGCATCAGGCGGAAAGCAGAGCTTGTCGGCTCTGCAGTCTTTAAGTCAGGAGTCACTTTAACCATGGTGCCTCCAGCTGGGCTGGAAGAGGCAGGAGATGCCGTGCTTGTCTTGGCTGGAGACTCAGCAGTCTGGACAGGGTTGGATGTCATGTGCAAAGTTGCGGAGATGCCTTTCCCACCAGCGCTGCTTCCTGCAGCTGCTGTGAAGAGGTCCTGAGTCAGTTTGACAGTAGTGACTTGAGACTTGGCCAGGGTGGCCATCATGTCCGGAGTGATGCGCAGCACCGTCTGTCCCTTTGCATCCGTAGTTATGGAGGATGGTGGCAGGCGCAATACGTCCTTCCCTTGGATCCGAAAATTGGTCGCTGTGAGTGGGATGCCACTTCCAGCCTGGGTCTTCACGCCGAGCTGTCCTGTAATGGCCACCTGGGAGAGATCAGAGAAATGGTTCCATCAAACTAGGACAATGTCTAAGGCACACTCAAAGCAGAACTTCACAAAAGGATGATGTTTGCTCCCACTAGGATTCAAGTGGAATAAGACTAGCACGCAGTACATTACTGAAAATGGTTCTGGTTGTGTATCAGATGGCATTCCCAATCCCATCTGAAATAGGAAATACTTGTGGGGCTGGTTTCTTTTCCAAAAAAAATGAAGAAGAGATCACTAAAGAACCTGCACAAAACACATCTTTCACCTGTACGTGAAAACAGGGCTCACACACCAAACCAGCACTGCGTCAATCTGCACAGCCCATCAACTCCCACAGCATTACAGCTCCCAAATGTTCACATCTGCACAACAAGAAACAATCAGGTCCTGGAGCCCAATTCCTGGTCTCTCCCTCTCTCTCACCTGCTTGATGATGTTCTGGCCAGCCACATTCTGAATGACAGTGGTGGAGGAGGTGCTGGCAGCAGAGCTGCCTGGAGAGCTTGTCACTGGCTTCACAGCAGGGCTGGGCACTGCAGGCAGCCCCGTCACAGTGATACCTGCCTGGCTGGCCATGGAGCTTCCTGCTCTTGTCACCTGCACAGGGCTACTTTGAGCTTTTACAGGCAGAGTCATCACAGCCTGCGGAAGAGAGGAGGAAGACTATGAGCAGACTACCACAGTAGGAATGGTCTAGTGATTCTTCTTTGTATTGTGCCTTAGCTTGCGAGTTCATGGGAGTTCACAAGAATTCCCTTACAAGGATTCCAACTACTTGGAATTGTAACGAGGTGGGTGTTAGTCTCTTCTTCCAATTAACAAATGAAAGGAAAAGAGGAATTGGCCTCAAGTTGCATGAGGGAGATTAATTTGGATATTAGGTTGTTTTTTTTTTTTTCACAGAAAGGGTTGTGAAGCATTGGAACAGACTGTCTAGGGCAGTGGTGGAATCATTGTCCCTGGAAGTGTTCAAAAAAATGTGTGGATGATGCACTTAAAGATATGGTTTAGTAGTGAACATGGTGGTGTTGCTGTGTTCATGGCTGGACTTTATGATCTTGACAGTCTTTTCCAAGCTTAACAATTCTGTGATTCTAAGTTCTATGGACTTTTTATGTAATACGCAATTTAATGATGTCAGGTACATAAATGAACAGAGCACTGAACAGTATTGCATATGTAAAACAGTTTCTGTGCTCTTGCCTACAGTTAGTGCATGCTCCAAATGAGCACAGAATGCCTGTGCATCACACCAAAACACCACAAGTCAGATCAGATGTCAGAACTACTCTACCCTTCCAACTCACCTGAGGGAGCACTTTGGTTTGTGTGGCTGTAGCTGGAACACGGATTTGAGGCACTGATGTGGGCTGTTGCTGCTGCTGCTGTGTGACCACTGGGGCTTGCTGGGACATGGCTGGGAGGCTGGATTGGGCAGTGACCACACGGACCTGTGGCAGGCCTGAGGAGCTGCTGTGACTGACCACACGCGGGGTGGGCGCTGGCCCCAGCTGTGCCTGTGAGCTCTGAGTTGGGGACAGCAATGTCCCCAGCTGGGGCATGGTGGGGGAAGACACCAGGAGAACACTACAGAAAAGACAGAGCCAGTAGGTCAGCAAAGATGTAGAAAATTCACACAATCACAGAATCACTGAGGTTGGAAAAGAGCTCTGAGATCATCGTGTCCAACTTGTGACTGATCCCCACCTTGTCACCCAGCCCAGAACAGAGTGCCATGTCCACTTGTTCCTTGGACACCTCCAGGGATGGGGACTCCACCACCTCCCCGGGCAACCTTTCAATGTCTAATCATGCTTCCTGTGAAGAAATTCCTCCTGATGCCCTGAACCTCTCCTGGCACAGCTTGAGACTATGTCCTGTTGCTGTTTCCTGGGTGACGAGTCCAACTCTCATCAGCCTCCAAGCTCCTTTCAAGGAGTTGTAGAGTGGTAAGGTCACCCCCGAGCCTCCTCTTCTCCAGGCTAAATAACCCGAACTCCCTCATTACTGAATTATACAAATTACTGAAAACCAGCCAGCAGCATTCCCACGTGACATAGGGGACAGAAGCAGTACCTCTGGCTGGGTTTTGCTGGCTCTGACCCAGCACCAGATACACTCTTGCTGACCGCAGACACTGGTGGAGGTGAGATGGGTGTTGTTGGCAACGCAGGTGCAGTTGGTGTCACAGGAGTCACAGGTGTTGGTGGCATGCTGGAGTCACTGAGGCTTAGCTGACTAGGCTCTGCTGTGCTGGTGGGGAGGGCTTTCACAGCACCCTCCTTGCTACTTGACTTCTACAAAGAAACCACATCCAGCATCACAAAATCAGTAGGCTGAGCACTTCAGCCTGAGTTCTGTATGGTGGTGAATGACACCTTGCTGCGAAATCCTGAAATCAAACATGACTGACTGCCTTTCCCCATCTGTAGCCATGGATGAATTAGTGTGTTTGGCTGCTCCTGCTCTCAGGGAAAAGTGCATCTCAGTTGTGACAAACATTCAGAACATGCAGATTTCCACCTTGGTTAATGTGCCAACAGACAAGTACTTCAGACATATTTAATATCAGACATTCATTCCCTGATGGCTTCAGCACAGCAAAGGGAAGAACAGATGTGTTGCACACACACTGCTACGGATTAACCTCAAGACTAGATCTGAAAGATCATCCCTTTGACAGGGAGCACAAACGAGAGGACAGCAGTAGAAACTGGGTGGAGGAAAAGTTCCTTCTCTCCCTCTTCATTCTGACATTCATCTACATTATGAATTGCTAACTCAAATGTGGTAATTTTCATCGCCTGCTATGGATGCAGTTTATGGATTAAATTAAGACTACTCTGCTCAATCTCAAAAGCAGCTGTGCAACCCTGAGCAAAGAAATCTACCATTTTAGCTGGAGGTTTTGGCTTCTGAAGAGCTTTCTTGGCCTTTGCTGCAGCAGCTTGAGCATGATGGATCCGTTCTGCAAGAAGAAATTAATGGTTTGAGCTCCTGAAACACAAGCAAACTGATTTAAGTAAGAGGCTAAGTAAGAGCTGCAGATTCTTCTCCAGACAAGGAATTAAACACACAGAGTCATGTAACAGTGCAAAGAAAAACATCTTTGTAAATTAGCCGAAAAGGCTGAAAATAAGACACATAAGAGCCATACATCTGCAGTTCTTGCATGTGGGATGGTATTTTTCACACAAATTCTTCAAAGTGACACACTGCTCTAAAGAGTGGGTTTAAGTGCTGGAGGACTAACATGAGCAAACTGACTAGAAAAAAAAGCTAGATCAACAAATTAACGTTCATTATCCATCTTTATAAACATTTTCAATTTTTAAGATATCACCAACCAAGGCTTACCAAACTCTTCCTCGCTCCTGTCCCGGTGCAGGTAGATCCACAATTTCCGCCCAATATCGTATTTCACACAGGGATCTTTCTCATAATGCAGTCGATCCAGAGCACCACTAACAACAGTGTTAACCTGAAGTTCAGAATTCACAGATTACAAGATATCCCTTGCTGGACTAGCCAAAACTGATGAATAGAAAAGTGATCCTATTTGGTATAAAACCTGACTAAGCTGTGAGCAATCTCCAACTGAGTGAGGACCGAGGGCAGATGTTGCAGCACTGGATGGTGTTTGCCACCTTGGGTTAAATGAAGCTTCCACCAAAGCTCTGAAAAATGACTGTTCCTCAATCGAAAATGTGAGCAGCTCTATGACAGTGTTAACTCTGTGGCTTTTCTAGCTGATGTTTCATCATTCACGGTGCAGATTTGCAGCAGCTCACCATAGCTGTACATAGCTCATCACAGCAGCATAAAAACTACTGGGCCTTTGCCACTGAATACTGCCTGGGTCCATGCAGTGTATTTTTATGAGAATCTGAGGCCAGACATGACATCTGACTTACCTGAGCACTTGTGACATCTGGAGCTAGGAACTGGGAATCTTTGAGCAGCTCACAGATTTCAGCTCGAGTTCCCTCTCCATTAGGAAGGCGAGCAGCAGCATCACGAACTGAAACACAAAATCAGAGCTTAAACTTCCATCTGTAACTGGGCAGCAGTACTCAGGTACTCCTTACCATACTCCAGATACATTTTGAGACTGCTCTATTACCCTTGCTCTTACAGTTCCTACTTACTAAAATCTAGCCCCTAAAATCCCTCAAAAATATGAGGAGAGATTATAAAGGATCATTTTAAAGTACATCAACTGTGCCAACTTTGTGCTAATAGTGATGAGCTTGGGGAACAGCATTCATTCCCAATTGCAGATTCCTAAAGTTCTCATTTGAGGGGTCAAAGGAATGTTTTTCTTCTTTAAAAAAGCTTTTCTGGCCATGACCTTACCAAGGGACAAAATGGTGACATATGCTGGTCTGTCTGAGCGCAGGAGAGAATGTTCCCGTGCTTTGTTTAAAGAGGTTTCCTTGTCAAACACCCCCTTCACAGGACCAACAACCGACTCAAAGCCATGCATTCGGAAGGTGAAGGCTTTGTGGGGCTGGCTGTAACGGTAACGCTCCTGGAGGTGGACACAAAAGCACTGATATTACCAGGAAACATTTAGCAAAGCCTTATGTTATATTAGAAGGTAAGTTGTTATCATTCTCTAGAGAAAGCATTTTTAAACTAAAGGCTCAAATATAAACTTATTTTGGATCAAGAAAATCACAAACTACTTCATGCAAAACACAGTGCTCCACCCAAGCAAGGTGTACAGGTGCAATACATTCACTGTCAAGCAGCTGCACAGACTAGAGAGGTGCCAAACATACAAGAGATACACCTTCTGTCCTCTTCCCCTTCCTCTGTTTATCTGGCTAAAGAGAGATTTCCAAAATTTAACTTATAAATTCTGTCCTGCAGACAGCACATGGAGAGAAGGGAGAAGAATCCCCATCATGTGTTTTCCCTCTAATTCCCACTTGCATCTACTACAGACAAGAGAACTGAGTGGATGGGTGCACTTATTGACACTTATTTTTTGCTTGCACACATACATGCCCAAAAAATAAAGAGACAAGTCATCCTCTGATGGTGGAAGATGGCAAAGGAGACAGCGAGGTTGGTACAACTGACACTATCAATTTTGTTAATTTTATCCAATTACTTTTTACCAAATTAATTTTACCCACTGGAAATACTGATGATTTTGAAACAAGCAGCTAGGCTATTAGCAAGTTTTATGCAAGGCCAAGATACTGACTTCAAGGCAAAAGCAACATATCAATTCTTCACATTAACTGCATTTGTATAGAGTGTAACACTGCCATCCCACACAGATTCTCATGGTTTAGTGGCCAACTGTTTCAGCAAGTGCCTTTAAAATGAAGATTCTCTTCTTACCTGCTCTTGAAACACCCGTTTCTCCTCTCCAGTGCTAGGCCGGACTACATAGTCAGTCCTTCTGAAACAAAGGGCACCATCAGTTCTGAGCACAAGCCCACGAGAGTCCTAAAGGATGAATCCCCTCATCCTTCTGCAAATTCTTCTGAACAAATTCTGAAAACATTTATGGTAACAAAAGAAAGCCCTGCAGAGATCTTAAAATACGCTGTGTGCACTACCTGAAGACAAGTAAGGATTATAAATAATCTCGTTAGCAGTACCTAAGCTAGACTGCAGCTTTGCTCTGATAATATATGTGAACTTGGATAAAATCAGTTGACTTTAATTTGAAGTCCAGTTACTGCATTTATAAAAGCAAACTATCAAATTTTCTCCTGCCCCATAACGTAAAATTGTTTTATTTTAAGATCCAGAGGCACAAGGTCCAAATCTCACAGCTTCAGCAGCACTACAGAGGCTTTCACACAGTGTTACACACTTACACTCTGGGCAGTGGCATGGCATCCGAGCTGTCTTCATTTTCCTATTGAAAAACAGAGAAATGCCAGTGTTGGGTAGAACACAGTCAGGTTTCATGCTTCTAGAAGGTGATATTTGTCTGACTCACTTTGAAAAAAGTCTGGTCTTTGGTCTCCAACCAGAGATGAAACAGTGCTGCCAGTTCCTTCTCATGATCTTGGTAACTACCTAGTAAGAAATCACAAAAAGGTAAAAATAGAAGTATATTAATTGTTAGGAATCCAGCTGCTTGTAATTCCCAGTCCTCTCCTGTTCCCTTCCCTCATCGATGCATCACCAGTCATAGATGTTCAAACTGCAATATTTGAACACTTCCAGGGTTAGGAAATATTAAATCCCAGTGATCCCCCTGTGCTGGTAGAAAGGACAGTGCTTCAACTCCTAGCACAGAAGGCAAGTTGCTGTTTGGGACACAGTCACCTGTTCCCACTCTCCAAAGTGATCCCAGTAACTGACTCCATGAGCAGAAACACTTGCCTACATAACCCACACAAAAACTGTGAAAGGGATCACAGGAAAAGCTTCCTGACTCCAAATCTCTGCCCGTTTAAGCCTGAAAATATGATCACTAGAATCACCATAATTAAGAATGAAAAATTCTGTGTAGTAACTAAAGGAATGAACATAAACCCAAAACATCTGTAATTCAATCAGTTCAATAAGGAGCCTAAGCACACTGATCATCCATTTGCTCTTTGATTCCCACTTTTAAAAATGAGAATAGTATCAGTTTGCTCTACAGAGAAGCTTAATTCCTTTGCAATTGTAATAATCACTAATTACTCTGAATCATGAGAGGTATGCTCTGTAGAAGGAAAAATATGGAGGTGTTCAGACAAATTTGAATGCTGACAAACATGGTTAAAGCAGTAACAGAAAGAAATACAGCCCAGTGCCTTTGTTCATTTATGCTCTGTCTGCTGTTTATACTGACGTCTTGTGAACACCTCAAATCCAAAACACGTATTAGCTCAGCTAAAAGAAAAGAAAATGCTTAACCACGGAATTAACACCTCTGTTTGTGTTTCTCTGCAGGCTTCAGCAAGATGAAAAATAAAGTCCTGGAAAAAACAACAAACCTTTACTATGGTACACATCGTAGAAGAATAAAAGGTACTCACCAAGCAATTTCCACTGCTGAGTTTTTTCCTTGAATTCAACAAAAGGTGAGAAGCTGGAAGGAGCATCTACAATGACAAATGTGCATGTCAGGGACATTATACAATTGTCCAACCTCAAAATCCTACTGAGGTAATGCAAACTGTCAAGTTAAAGACCCACAGTGACAGATAGAGCATTTTAAATGATTATGTAAGTGCATCTCTAAATTTACCGTTGCCTAAAGGAAAGGTGAGCATCTCAGAGTGTAAGGGCAAGCACAAGGAAAAAACAGAACAGGATAATGAGCCTTCCAACAACAGGCTGTCAGCTGAGAGCCTGTTCCTGCTGTTCATCATGTTCAGACCAGTTATTTAGTGCACTGGGATGAGAAAATGGCTTGTTGACAACTTAATCTTCAAGCTGAAGAGGAAAAAGAAATACGAAGCCCCAGGGACTATTATTGTACAGTGAAAATTCATGGGCTCTTGGGAAGACAACTTGGGATTTACAGTATTCACCAGCATTATGGACAATATGCTGCAGGGCCACCCCAATCTACTCTGTCTCTGTCTTTAAAACTTCCCACTAAGCAAATCAGAACTACAGAATAATTCAGTTTGAAAGGAATGGCTGGAACTCAGCTGGCCCAAGCCCAAGGTGGGCCAACCTCATGTTTCAGTGGATTGCTCAGGGCATTATCTAGTTCGTTCTTTATTATCTCCAAACACAACTACAACTTCACACTGTGGGGGAAGAGGCTAATTCCTTCCTGCTTCAAACACCCTGCCTGAAGCCACAATCTGAATATGAGAAACTGTCTGACTAGAGGCAATTTCACAGACATTTTCACATCATTGGGAATCACATTGGGTCTTATCTACTAACCACATGCAAAACAAGTCGACCACAACCAAGACGTGTCGGCCAAACAGCCTATCACAGAACCGCTGCCAGCGATACAGGGATTTATTGTGGCGATGAATGAAAAGTTGATTTGAGCTCTAATGCAAACCATTGGACTAGAACAGTGTATTAGTATTTTTAACATCTCTTCTTACCTCTGCTGTCGCCTGCTAAATACTGCAAGGCAGGTAAAACCAATTCAGACCAATTAGGGGCAAAGGAGAACCAGTTATTTAGTGCACTGGCATGAGCAGATTGCCAATCGAGAACTTTATCTTCAAGCTGAAGAGGAAAAAGAATTATTTTATTAATGATCTCACACTTTAAACTATGACTGTCTTCACAGAAAATAAACCAGCTGAAGCTATTCCCCCCCCAGGGGACAAAAATGTTTTTATGTATGTAAATAACCACCTGATTTCTCAAGTAACCACAGCACCGAAGAAGGGGAAAACACTTCCCTATCTCTGCCCTTAATATATAAAATATATCTAAACATGATCTATAGAATGGGTATGGAAAGACTCACAGATTCAACTGACTAAACTCCTGAAACATATTAAAACCAGAATGTGGTAGCACTCCCAGAGGGTTTAACTTCGTTAATATGTAATCTAAACCTTATTATAATTTACAGCAAATTAAGTCTGGAGAAAAATCACTATTACAAAGCTATAAGCTCCTCTATTCTTTGATTTTGCTTCCTGCAAAGACTCCTAGACAAGTGGGTGGTTCCTTACCACAGAGAGGGTAGCAGGTCCTTCCAGAAACAGTATCTCCAAAAGAAGGAAAAAGAAGCTGGATGATATTTCATTTATTTCAAGGCATGGTTTCGTATCTTCAAGAGGTCTTCAAATGAAAGAGAACACAAGCAGAGTAAATTCCCTGAGGAAATATTCACCTCCATATACAAAGATGAATACCACACATTTCACACATCCCAAACTGCACAAAAACACAGCCTGCAACAGTCCCACAAAAATGTGAGCTGAAACATGTTGCTTTTTCCATCCATGCAAGGTGTTCAGGGCCCTCTGAAGCACTTACTCCTCTTTGACAGATGACAGAGGGAGGGGGGAAAAATCCTGAGACATTGATGAGAGTCCATCTGCATTGCCAAGAGAGTCAGCCAAATCTTCCACCTCAGATTTAATAATCTTCGGCTTCTTTTTTTTCTTATCTTCCTTGTCCTTCACCTTTTTCTTGAAGGTCGCAGGGTCAAATAAGGCTTTAGATACGATTAAAGTTAAAAAAAGAATAATTAGACATCTTCTTGTTATACCTTAATGAGACTCATAAATATTTAAGTATGTATCTAGAAATGTATGTTATGTGCACTCATTCACACCTCAATCATTCCATCTTCCCAGCTGCTGTCATAAACCTTTACTTTTCTCCTCAACAGAAAACCTCTAGTTTTTAAAGCAACATATATGAAATAAAAAAGGCAAAGTATCCACTGACTTGCTAAGGAACCTTTCCTGCCAGCATTCACTCGAGTCATGATGTCCTCAAGGGTCAGGTCTGTCGTGACTAGATCAGGGTGATCCTGCACAGGACAATGGGAGAGAAATTAAACTGAGAAAGGACAAAGCATTAAGACAGCAACAAGATGAAGAAGTACCCAAGTACTAAAATGCACCAAACTCAACCAGGTCAGCTTATTAAATTATTTACTGCAATAGAAGTTAGGAAGTCTTCTAACCCTGATCCAAAATTTTGTCTCCCCAAAACACGTAACTAAAATGACAAAATCCTTCTATCCAGATAAACATGGCCAGGAGTTGCATCTATACACTGGCAATTGAACCCAGGTTACAATAAAGGGCTGCTGGGTGGGTGCACACAAAAAATAGCAATCATTTTCTCACCCAGAAGTACCATGATCTTTATGGCAAAGAAATAAAAACATCAAAGGTAAAATGTGGTCCCACCCCCCACCGACTTTTTTAACATCTTACAGGCTGACGTTTTCGTTTCTCATGGTGCTTCTTCAACATCATCTTTAAATCGCTTTCCCCAAGTTCTATCTTGTCTGCAATGAAAATAATTATTTGCAGAGTTTTCCATTACTGTTACCTTCCACACTTCTTGGAATGCCATTTTCTATCCCTTTACACTTTCAGCAATCTCCAAGTTTCAGTAACTAATTGCTCCATATATGAATTTCTTTCATTATTTCAATGCTTCAATATCAGTAATCAGATTTCACTGCTGATGCAAGCATGAAAGAGAAAAGAAGCTAGAACCCGCTTGAAGAGTTTGCAGAATTGATTACAGTCACTTTAGGAGAGATTCTCAAGTATTTTGAATTGGACTATGCTAATGCTTCAACCACTAAAGGCAAAATACAACAGGGGAATCAGTAGTAATACAGAAACTATGACTCTTGTGTTTAAATACTGGCCTTGCAAGACGAAAAGGTTAAACTAGGAAAAGATCCAACTGTTGTTGGAGACTGCAAAAATGAAGCATTACAAGATTTCCCAATAAAACAACAGATTTTGAAGGTCATTTCTTGCAGGGTCTCAAGGTAATTCTCCCCCCTCTATCCATACTGACCCCTTGTTTGGTTCTTACCTGCAGTTTTCATGTCCAAAGTTGACAATGTGGGGATCACTCTCAGGGGAACTGGTGGACTTGAACAACGTGCTGGAGAACTTGGAGGCCAAGAGATTAGATCTAAAACAGAGATAAATTTACTTCTGCAAGACCCATCACCAATCTGTGTAACTATTACCATGTATTCATTAGATCACAGCCAGTGGAAATAGAGCCCAGAATCCAATCTTTAATAAAAGGCTCTGTCCTCACATCAAAAATGTGTCTTTTTCCATTCACACCTGGAGGCTTTAGTTCAGCCCAGGGCATTACCTTCTTCATCCGAAGACAAGGTAGTATCCCCACACTCCTCTTTCACTTCCCTCAGGATCTTCAAGTAGCGCCGATGTGTCCGTCTGTCTCGTTCTTCCGAGTCATATGTTGGTGGGAAGTGCCTTCTCCTTAGGGTCATGTCTGGGCCCCCTTTCCTGGCTAATTCCAGCAAGTGCTGAAAGGAGAGATTCATGTGACATCAGCTGTGTCAGCTACAGTGGTGTAAGGCAGGGCAGATACTTCCAGAAAGGTTACCATGCAGTGCCATCAGCACTTCAGATCTGTACAAGGGAAACCTCAGGAAGGATTTTAAACCTAGCATTTTAGACCATCATTTAAAGGGGAGAAAAAAACCAAAGTGAAATTTCTGCACACATAATACTATCTGTCAGTTTATGCAGATGTTGAGAAGAACTTAAATCATTGGTGTGAAGTGTAGTTTCCACACAAATATGTAACAATGACATAGAACACTGTCTCTTTTGAAAATCATTTTACCTCTCATGGCTACAGAGGAACTAATTTCCTATGTATTCCACATTGTTGCCCAATGTAGTTGTGGATGCCCCGTTGTCCCTGGAAGTGTTCAAGGCCAGGAGGAACCTGGTCTGGTGAAAGCTGTCCTTGCCCATGGCAGGTGATTGGAATGAGATGAGCTTTAGGGTTTCTTCCAACACAACCCATTCTGGGATTCTCTATTTCCCACAACATTGTAGGGCATTTTTTAAAGACAAACTTTCTTCTTCATCCCTACATGCCACATATTTCAATGTCTAAGTGTAGTGAAAGATAAATGAGCAACAAACACATTTCAGTTGGCAACAATTTGCTCACAGAAGTATCCACACAGAAAGACTCTACCAGGGATTTGCAGGCATGAGAATCAGAGGTATGGATCCACACATTTTCTAACTGTAACTGTATTTAGCAACTGTACTTGTTTCAGAAATGGTAAATGAATGAAGGCAGAATGACTTATAAACAAACTAGTATGTTGCTAAGGGGCAAATGCAGGAAGTGGGGCAAGGCAGACATGAAAAGAAGACAGTACACACAAGTGAGAGCTATGAGACTGACACAACCTGAAATCTGCAAATATAACAACGGGTCTGGAGTTCTCTCTGGGCCATGGGAAAATCCAGAAGCATTACTCATTCAGTTCATTAAAGGAAAGGCCTCAGAGAACTGTGACTGCACCAGGACACTTTTTATAAAGACAAGTTATTCATCCCAGAGCATGCTCACATTGCGGGAAGCGAGGATCTGCTTAAGCAGCCTATAGAAGTACTGCTGCTGGGCACTCAGGTAGCGCTTGTACTGTGACTTGTAACAGAGCTGCCGGTACTTCACCACCTCGGGATTGAAGTGTCCATCTGTAACAAAACATACAGCTGGGTTTTCAGCTGCTAGCTGAGAACTTGCCCCAAACCCGCAGGGAAGCTCACAAGGCTGACTGACCACGAAAGAGTTTCTGGGCGATGTGCAGCGGGTTCCCAAACCGAAAGTTCTCCCCACTGAACAGCGCCGAGATGAGCTTGTTCTGATGCTCTCGGTTGTTCTCAGGGAAGTGAGGCAGGAATTTTTTTAGATGCTCTTGTTGCTCATCTGTCAGGACCTCCTGCCACGTTGACAAGCTGACAACCTCAAAGAAGATCTCAGGCTAAAGAAAGCAAGAAACAACAGTAAAGAAAATGCAGCCACGTCCTTGGCCATTTTCTAGCCCTGGATGCTTTTTAAGTAACAGCAGTCATGAGACATTGTTTTATGAAACACAGGAAACAATAGAGCATGAAAAGGAAAGGTCAAGAAATTGATACTACTAACAACAAGAAAATAAATTCAAAGCTTGTAACAATCTTCTTAAAGGCAATTGTAAGATAATGAGAACATAACAGAATTGATTTAAAAGATATTATCCTGAAATTAATCAAAGAAGTGTCAATTCTTGACACTTGACACTTCTTCCATGGCAGTCAGAAACACCTCCCCTTTTCAGTTGGCTCTGTAAGCTCCCAAAAGGCAGTTAAACATGTCATTTATATAGAGGTTATATAAGATGAAGTGTCTCAGCACTACTCACATCCTCCAGGAGGTCCTCGGGCAGACTGACCCGGCTTGTCCCCAGCATGCAGTCCTCCATGATCCGTGTGCAATTGCTCTCCAGCTCCAGGGAGTCTGTGAGCATGTGATCCAGGGAATCCATCCTCCACCCCTCCTGCTCTGGACAACGACAGCAAAATTCTCAACAAACAAAAATCCCAAACCCAGATACATCCATCCTGATGTGAAGACTGACAGAGAAGCAACCTTTGATGGGTGGTTATTTAAATGGAAGCTGCAGAGTTGGCCTGCAATATCTGCTACATATATAGCAAAGTTTTTTTTATATACATATATATATATGTATATATATGTATGTATATATATGTACATGTATCACATGTACACACACAGACACATATAAAACCCATGCATACATACATATATAGCACATATATAGAAGCATTTACTCTTCAATTACAACACAGGTCATGCCAATGGAGAAGTGCTTTTCCAGACAGGTAGACTGGGAAGTACACCTGACCCATCTCACTTTTCTTCTCACCTGCAGCAACTCTTTTCAACACTGCTAAACACCAGGATAGACTACATTTAAATCCTGAAGGCAGTTTTAAGGTGCAGAACCGAAGGTCAGGTCTAAGGTGGGGTGTCTTAGGTTGAACGTGTGATACGGCCAGGAGCCCCGTCCCCTCCGGCGCGACAGAGCCGAGCCGCTCTGAGCTGCGAAGAAACGCATGAAACAAGCGAAATAAAGAAAAAGGCAATAAAAACCCGCTAAAACCCGGGTGGGACAGCGAATAAAACCGAGAAAACAGGTTTATTTCATACCCCTCACGCGGCCCAGCCGAAGGCGGAAGGCGGCGGCGCTGCCGCGCCTGCGCGAATGCCCCGCCTCGCCGTACTGCGCCTGCGCGCGGCGCCCAGTCATGACAGGCCGCGATAGCGCCGTGGCCTGCGAGAGGACAAGTTTCTACGTTCCTCTAAAAATACAGTAGTTGTGGAATGCTGAAGCCGCCTATCAGTCGCAGACTTATAGGCCTTGACTGCAGTCCTGGGCAGTGTATTAGTCATTGAGATGCTGTGCTAATATTACAGTGAAGTGTTGAAAGGCTGAGTATTTTGAATTTTAATACAGCAAATTTTCATACAGCAAAGGGACGTTCTTCCTGGGTCTCCACAACTTTACCCACTGACGTCCCCCTCCAAGGACTCACATTAACAGTTTCCAGAATAACAGTCATTTAATAAAATCTTGAAAGGTTAAGGTTCAGGATTGGAGGTGATACTGCCTGACAGCAACAATGTGTTCAAAGCAATGTACAGACAAGCTCTAATCTGTGTCAAAACCTGGCTCACAATAAATTATAGCGTGCAGGTCTAACCCAATGAGCGAGGGACAGATTCAGTGCAGATGTTACGATGGACTCTTCCCTAACCTCTTCCTGGTTTTAACTCGTTCTTTTACTTTCAGGTGGAGCTTGAGTGACTTGAGTCACACATCTTAGTGAGTGATGGTCATACCTTGGGAGTGGATATGTTAGGACAGTACCTGAGATAATCCTGGGATGGGGACAAGTCACTCCTAGAGGGATTCTGTCATGGTTTGCTGATCCATCATCCTTATCTCCCTCAGTTTTCCGATGCTGTGCAGCTGATCAGCTAGAAAGTAGTACCTTTTAAATTTAAAAATAGTTTTAAAAATTCCTTACTTTGCAAGGGTTTCAACAGAGGGAGCTCCACTCCACTCCACTCCACTGTCCACTTACCCTCCCTTGGATTGTGTTGTGGGAGGTCGGAAATTCTGTATTCTATCCAGAGAGTAGTAAAATGTATTTTTCCCAGTAACTTCTATACTATTATCATTCCATTTACCCACACTCCACTTCACTCACCCTCCACTGAACACCTTACCCCAATGAACATATTGGTCATCACAAGTGNAAAAAAAAAAAAAAAAAAGAGAAACATTTATTATTTTCAGGTTGGTTTGGGTTTTTTTTACACCTGCCAGGTTGCACGAGACTCTGAACACAACAACGGTCACCAAATGTACAATAAACATACACAGTTAAATAATAGATGGGGCCTGAGCAGTCCAAGAGGTACAAGATCAGGGTGCATGGGCTGGGATTGTTTTTTTCCTCCAGGAAAATACAGAATCTGACCCAAAACGCCTCCAAGGGGCAGCATCTTCAAACAAAACACAGACCTTGCACGCAATTGAGAGGACTCTGGATTTACACTTCTGTGGGACATGACAGAAAGATCCTTGGGTTGCTCTGGTTTAAAAACAATAATACATCCTATACCTTCTGTGCTGCAGAAATGGAGAAAAAAAATCCATCCAACCTTTACCATCTATACAATCACTGTAGTTCCTTATTTTGGAAGGAAAATCTCTAGTACTTCCATTTCCAGGCATGCTTCTTTCACAGGCAATTCATTCAACTTGGGACACTAGGAATTAACATCACCTGGAGGGAGGCCAATAACCCGAGCATGCTGCTTGTGCAGGGCAGAGAAACTTTGATGAGGAAGACTTGAGTTCAAAAAGGCTGTTTTAAAATGGTTTTCTGTTTTAAATAGTTATTCAGTTTTAAATAACTGGTACAACTGTCCTCATTCATGAACTGTTCCAAGAAAGGTGAATAGAGCAAAGTAGTTTATAAGCCCCATGTATGTAACATCATTAATGGGAACATTATTTGATGTTCATCTATTATCAAACTTTCAGGACTCTTAAAATTGCTCCTGCAGGGGAGTATCCCAGTAGTCACAGACTCCCATTTCCAAGCCTGCTATTTTCCTACTACTTGTAGCATTTCTGGCTTGTTATTAAATCAGCAGCAGCCTGAAGAAAGCCATTAACAAAATTCTCCCTGCTCTCTTCCCACAAGAACAACATGGCAAGGCCTAACACTGTAATTCCAAAGTTCTCAGCAACATGAATTGAAGTTACTTACGAGGCATTGTGGTTGCTTGGCCACAGTGTCACAGTGGCTGGGCTGCCAAATCCATAGAATTTCAGGTCACTCATCACTGCACTAGACCAAATCGGAACTCTGGTCCATGTTAATTCTACCTGGCTCATTAGTGCCCCAGTATGGCGGTACAGCAAAAGAGAGATCCCAGGAACGAAGTAATCCACATTCTGGCAAGTCAATTCAAAGTTACCTCAGAACAGTTCTGAGCTAGCCAGTATTTTGCCAACTGATTTAGCTCAATACTATTTCCATGACACATTAACAGATACATTAATACCAAAGGAATACCTGCTACAAGGCTTTGCCCACAAGGAACCAGATTTGCTCTTGTGCAGCCTGAGTGTGAAGTTCTATCATGTCAAAGAGCTTTAACTCCATAAAACCTGATATCACAATGTGTAGTGCTTACTGACATGGGTAATCCACACCTGAATCCATGGGAATACCTATGGAAGAGTCCCATATTCACACTCAGTGCAGTACAAGAGAAAACAAATCAAGAAAACCTCTCAAGTTCTTCTGTCTCAAGGGCCTCTAAGACACAGCACCCTTCTTTGTGTTTGTTTTATAAATAAATGTATTCTGTCATGCACAGATGTTCTGGGATGAGATTTCCGGCATTTAATGGAATTTCAGACATACACAGTATATCCCATCAGAAGTCAATGGAGTTCTAGTCATGTTCTTGCAACCACGAGAATGCCTTAAACAATCCACCAAGATGACCTGTGAAGGAGAACTATGCAAGGAAAAACATATTACATGGCCTTAAAAATAAACCATCTCTTTCCCTTTCTCCTGGTCCCTAGACCAGGTCCATCACATCAGGCAACCCTCATGGATGGCTTTCCATGTCCCATAAATAGTGGTCCACTAGCATTGTGTGTTTCTGGAGTCCAGGGCTGGTTCTTTTCTGGAACTGTCCAAAGGAATTACAGTGCATTGTTAACAAGGTTATTTGGAAAAAAAAAAAAAAATCAAAGTAACCAACTCTCCATCCAGTCTTGAAGAGAAGAAATATGTTTACTTTGAGGCGGCCACAGAGATAATGGCCCTGTCCCTTCAGAGGAGTGCTAGAAGTGCTCTGTATCCTCCTTTTCTCCTGGCACAACTATCTTAGATCACAGCAGGAGCCGCTGTGCAGATTTAGCTGAGCCTTTTTTGTTTTGTGTTGGTGTTTTGTTGGGTTTTTTTTTGTTTTGTTTTGGGGTTTTTTGTTTGTTTGGAGTCTTTTGGGTTGTTTTTTGGGGTTTTTTTTTGGTTTTTTTGTTTACAGACAAAAGAGCAATTTTCCCTGCAAACAGTGGCGGGAAAAGAAGTAACAATGGCTCTGTACTACCCTTAGGTGCTCCTAGGATTTCAATCAGTTTGTTCCAAACAACATGGGTTTAAGACTGCGCTTTTCCTGCTTTCTGGAACTGCTGGGTAAAACAGGGCGGGGCAGACAGCATGTAAACAGTTCTGGAGGGCTGGAAAAATAATAATTTAATGGACTGCTTCGGCACATCTTCACAGCTTCATTGTTCAGTCCATCCCCATATGGGGACATCAGGAGCCACCACTTGGCTGCTGCTGCTCCTTTCTGCAGGCAGTCTGTTCATACGGTGCAGGGACACTCCCCTTCCCCTTGGCTGCTAGAAGCCTCAGGAAGCAGTTCTGCCATATTCTAGTGATTTACACGATGTTCTCCTTTTTAATGGCTCCTGTTAAAAATATACATATGACAATCTTCCAGGAAGCGTTCAGTTAGGCAAGCTTTTTCCCATTCAGTTGAAATAAAATTATTTGCTGGAGACACTTCCAAAAAGGAAAAATAAGGGTCAGCAGACATGCCAAAAATAAAGTCCAGGGCCAGCAGAGGTTTCACTTCTGTTGTCCTTTTTCTTAAAAGCTGCATAAAAAGCATCCCAGAAGGATTCTGAGGGTATTTCATGGTCACTGTGAATTGAACCCTCTAAAAGCACTAAGAAGAGCTCCAAGATTTTAGTGGAAGGTATGTGAGCATATCCATTGAAACATATAGAGTCCCAGGGTACCCCCAACATCTGGGCTGTCAGGGAGGTGGCAAGGACAAGCAAATGGTACCATGAGACTCTTTCACTCATGCTCTGCTGAGAAAGTCCTGGGTTTGGAGATGTGCACTTCGCTCCCGCCACTCCCGTTGGTGGTGGTCGTGATGATGTACTGGGTGGTTTGCTGCTGGTTGCTTGTCTGGGATTCCAAGGGATCCGTGTGGGCTGTGGGCTGGGAAACACCCACCTGAACCTCGCTGGAGAGTGAAGAGTTTTGTTTACCATCCAGATCAGGCTGACCTTCAGATATCACATAGTGAGTCTGCATAGGGAATATAGAAAATAAATAATAACTACTGTATCTTCTGTAACTTCTCTGTTCTAATAGTCTGCTGGCAGACATTTTGGTGTGAACAAGGAACTTTTAAGCTAATCTCTATTTCATTTAAATGTATTTGAGAGCAACATAATGCCTGTCTTTTGATTCAAAGGACGTTGGACTTACTTGGCTTTTGGTTAATATACAAATGGTTAAACTCATTACACAATTAGACCATCACTACAGATTAAAACAGCAATTTTCAGTTCAACTATTCTGAAAGGTTTTTTCCTGTATTACACATGCTCTAGCAGAAATTGCACTTCCAGTGACCAAGATCAACACAGGCCAATGACCTGTCTCCTTATGCTGGATTGCTTACAAAGAATAGCAGGAACTCTTCTCATTTTCTAATCTTAGAGATAACAGAGAGCTACTGAAATGTTTCCAGAAGCTGTTCTGAAGTTTGGTTGAGTGGATAGTGCTTAATCATAAATATTTTTAAGACTAAGCAGTACCACTAAATAATTTTGTTCTGCAAATGTGATTAAGTGAAGATTTTAAGGTGGAAGGAGTCATACATACAAGAGCCAGATAGCATGAGCCTTGTAAATGGTTACATGCAGACTACACTGTGCAGTCTGCATCTCTTTAGGTACCTCCACTCTGTTCCCCAGTCATGATTTTGGCATTCTTTAAACCTTCAAGCTGAAGAGCTTTATGCCTGATAATATTCTGGAAGAAAAAAAGGCCATGATGGTTTTCCTTACCTGAGTAACTGCTTTCACTTGCCCTGTGTTGACAGTGGTGACCGGGGTACCCACAGCAGTCTCTGTGATCACGTACTGCCCTTGAGGGATGGTCATCATCTGAATCTCTGATGCTAAAAAATTGTAAATTGGTAATCAAGACCTCCAGTCAAAGACAACCTTCAAAGATCATGTCTTATGTCAGAAAAATTTAAAGTCTGAAACAGTGGATATTGAATAGAAATTCAGGTGATATAAGGGCTTGTAGAGCCCTACAGGCCTCAGCAGAATTATGCCAGATAATACGAGCTGGAGATTTGGCAATTCATGCAGAGAAAATACATCCTGTTCTCACTCAAATCATCACAGAATTACCATCCAGAACTGCATGAACATGAGAAGTCATCTTCATGTCACACTCCTCTTCCACACAATTCTTTCAAGCATGCATCCAAATTTGAACAAGTAGCTATCTAACACATGGATTCTTGCTGTATGCACGTCCTTGGAATAAAGGAGCCCAGTGTGCCTATCCCAACCACTTACTGGATCATTATGGATGATAGTGGAAGAGCTGGTACAACCATTTACATTTGTCTGACGCTATATCTTCTTGCTATCTTTGAATATTAACCACAAAGCTTAATGAACTGTGAGAAACTGTCCCATTTGGTAGCTAGAGACATGGGGCATGTGTTAGTCAGACACACTTGCCAGACAGACAAGTAGAGTTACTGCTGACACTTACAGTAGCTCCGAAATGAGTTCCAGTTGCTAGGGAGATATGTGTGCTGAACTGACGAGCCTTGCTGCTGCTGGAGGGCTTGGTTTGGTGTCGATGTAGTTGTCTGCATCTGTGAGGGGCTGAGTTCCTGCTGAGGTTGTTGCGAGGAAGGACTCAAAGGCTGACCCCCAACCTACAGAAAAAAACGGTGGAAGTGTTCTTGGTGTAGTAAGGATTGCACAATACAACCTTCTCATTAAGGGAAAACACAGGACAGGTGCCAGAGCATGCTGAACACAAGAACTCTCCTCTCTCCTCCAACTTGTCGTCAATAAGCTCAGACCAGGAAACTGAAATAGTGATATTGTTACTTGCCAATGTGAATCTATGGCAGAGACCTGAGATTAGAGGCTAAATTCTACCCAAGACATGAAGAGCTGCACTTGAAATATTTGAGGAATGCCAGTTTCCATTTACATCTTCCAACTGACAAACTTCATTTAACTGCAAATTTATCTGTTTCCAATCATTAATCTCTCCTTTGTACCTACTGTTGGGGGAAAAAGCCCCACACCAAAAAACCCACACAAACCCACCCAAACAAACCCACAACAAAACACCCCCAATGCATCCCAAGACATCTGGGCACTGCTTGATGATTTCAATGTGAGTGTCAATTAATGTGTGCTCCTTTAAATGACATAGAAAACACTATCCCCTGCATCAGCACATGCAATATGTCAGCTGAGCAGGCTGGTAGGGAAAGCACTTTCTAAAGAGAAGAGGGAAGTACCTGTGATGATGACTGAGTTGCTGGTGATGGCTCTGTGACCTGGATGTGCTGCACCTGGATGGCATGTTGGGTGTATGTCTGGGGGTCATGGAGCTGCCCAACATCCACTGTGGAGTGCTGGGACTGGTGAGGTGAAGTAGCCTGGGGAAAAAATTAAGCAGAGGTCTATACCTCAAATTCTTTACAAAAGCAGCCATGTAAACCTCGTCTGGGACACAAGTTCTGGAATAACAAAGTAGGAGCCTTAGTGGACACACCTGTTGAACCCTGTTGAGTTTCTTTGTACCCCAGGAGATAAAGTAAATTTAACAGGTCTAATGGCACAGACATGGTTCTAGCTCAGTGATACCAATGGAAAAGACTTGCCTAACATCATACAAGCTGTTTGTGGCAGTGGCTGGACTAAACCAAAGGTTCAAAAGCCAGGATTAGTGTTAACCACTGCTCTGTAAGCATCTTTCTGTACAATGTATACATACTTGAGATCTGCATATCCAATTTGGTAGTTTGACACAGCTCTGCATCAAGACAAGTGCTCAAAGGATTTTAAAGGTTTTGAGCAACACTTGCTAATGATACCAATGGCACTGATTGAATTAATAGTCTTGGATATGTATAAAATTAAGATCTTGCCAATATTACCTGCAAGAATCAGTGTTCATTGTCTTTTATCATTACAATAGCCACAGTCACTATCAACTGAGGCCATTGTTTAGGCCTTTATTAACCAAATTCATAACCTGATTTGTAATGAGAAGCCAGAGAGAACAAGGAATTTCAGATTAAAATATAAACACACTAGTTTCAGATTCCTCCAGTGGGTAACCAGTTTCTTACAGCTGCCTGAGATATCTTCCTCAGACCAGTTACTCTAGTTACCCTGAGATTTCATTTTTAGGAGGCTGTTGAGCATCAATAGAATGAATATTCTAATAGATGCTATGAAGGGAACATGCAACCACTCTCTGTACCCCCAAGTTTTGGCTCTGACTCACTGAGGACAACGAAGTACAAACCAGTCTTGAACTGCAGAAAATGGGTCACCCACTGACCCACCTTCCCAGCTGCTGGAAAACATTCCTGGAGCAGACTTGAGTAAGGCTGCCCAGATGGGTAGAACTAAATCAGGACTGTGTCGATGTGTCTCCAGCAAGCTGATCATGGCTGGCAAGGACTATTTATGCCCGGTACAAGTGCTTATGAAGGGAACCCTATACCTTATCAGTTGATTTATCTGTAAAAAGTAGCTGCAGCACTTTTTGTAACTACTCGTTATCACACTTCTGTGTGCTAGAGCCCCAGAAACACACAGGCTTGGTAGCTAAAGGGTCAAAAGCACAGCAAGATCCCCACCAGGTTACTCACCTGGGCCACCTGAACAACCTGCAGCTGTATGTGCTGAGGCTGCTGCAAGCCAGTTGTAGATTGAGACACAGGGATGTACTGGATGCGCTGGTAATCTCCCTGGGGAGTCCGGTAGTCTGTAGTGAGGGTCTGGGATATCTCTGTCATTGCTTGGGTCAGTAAATCTGTTGTCTGAGCAGAGAGAGAGAGAGAGATACAGATCATCATCATATTGATGTACTTCTTCGGGGCTGTACTTCTTTTATCTACACTTACGGTGGGTCTGGTCATTTATTTATGAGAGCTTAATGTGTACAGAGGTTGGGGTCATAAGTAGTCACCAGGGATCACCAACTAGAATTGCTCTCCTTTGTCTAAATCCTAGTCAGGACCATTAATGGCTAACTTAACGTATCATAATAAAAATAATTATTTTCATCTTGTGACATACCAGTATTCTGTTAAACAATGGAAGTCCTGTATTTGTGAAGAGCTGACTTGGTTTCCAAGTCAAAAAGTGGTTCATGGACATATTCCACCTTTCCTCCTCCCCTGTCAGAGTGACAACTGTATTTCTAATGTGTAAAGACATTTAATACATAACTTAATCAGGTTTATGAAGCCAACAGCATCTTGATTGAACCTCCCCATTTTCAAGCAAAACAGTCTTTTATCCAGTTAGTCTTTAGATAGGAAGTTTTAAATTGTGATCAACAGGACTTTTAAAACTACATAGTATCCCACAACACTGAAGGACTCATTTTTTAGTCTCAGCTTTCACTTCTGTGGCAGCTGATGTATTAATGGTAGGGAGATCAGCCACTGGAGATTCATCTTGCTCGGTGCTGTGCTGTCCAAAGGATTACAAAATTATCTGACTCCCTGAACAGAGTTTGATCCAGTTCCCAGTCACTGTTAAACTTGGCCTCTTGATGCCAGGAACTGCATCTCTCACTTAAGGAGAAAATTCCCAGTGAAAATCCATGAGATGTGCATCCCTGAGTTCATTATGTGGAGTCAGTAGGTCTGAATGAAAGAAGGAAATGGATCTGGGGATAAAAGACAAATCCTTAAAGCTCCAGAAAGAAATGAATAGTTCATGACTGTGCAAAACTGGACCACACAGGCTCAAAACCAGAAGTGATCTCAAATAATGTCCTAATACAGGTTTTAAAGTGGTGTCCACCAAATAAACCACGGTTACTAATACCAGAATGCTCCTGTTGTGTGTGTTTCCCTGCACTGCCCTTGTGTGCCTCCAGCCCCTACCACAACAGTTTCTCCGGTCGTGCTGTCGGTGGTGAGAACAGCTGGCGTGGAGCTGATGACGGCTGTCGCCAGTGGTGCATGGATTGCATTTGGGAGCTGAGCAAACTCTGGGTGCTTCTTGCGAATGTGCTGCACCATCTTCGTCTGCAGAGAGAAGCAAAGGATCATTGGCAGGATGGTCAGTAACTCTGCTCAGGGCCATGTGAAATCCAACAGCCTGGCCAAACACAGCTTTTAGTTTTCCCTGAATAAAGCAGCACAAAGATTCACACTATGAGACCTTCTGGCCAGCAAAGTTGAAAACAAGGATCACAAACCTGCTGCTCATTAGAGCTGACACTGAAGTACTATCCCCAACAGCCTTTTTACTCCAGCATAGACAAGTTTTTTATTACTTTTTCCAAAGGTCATCTTTTCTGTGTTTTGTTTCCCTGCTCATCTCCCCTGCAACTACCAGAGAGCAGTCTCCAAGCCCTTCCATTCACTATAATGCTCTGGTAACTTTTTGGCACAAACCCTCTGTTCATGGAATTTTTGGCCCTAAAACAAGCAGACTGTGCCTGCACTGTCAGCACACAGCACAAAATCAGCACTCTGAGAAGAAGAGAGCTCTGCTTGTGGACAGACAGGTGACAGAGACCATGGTGAAAGAGCATTCCCAGGGAGAGGCTGTCTGAGGCCAGAACCTCCCGTACCTTACTGCTGTATTGCTTGGAGCAGTGAGGACAGCACACTGGAGGGGTGGCGATAGTGCCTGTCAGCTGGGTGTGGGTGCTCAGCATGGGATCTGGCTCTCCCGGGCCGGCAGGACGCAGTTTCCGGATGCTTGGAGGTAGCTCAGCACCAGGATGGTTTTTCAGGATGTGTGCTTTGCGTTTGCTGGCACTCTTGTACACCTGCAAGGCAAAGATTTGGAATTAAAATGGTGCAAACCTGGTGTCTGCACAGGAAATACCTACCAGTTATCTTGATCTGGAAGATCTGCATGTTGCTTTAGAGAATACATTTAATTAAATCCCCAAACAATTACAACAAAAGGCATGGACATACACCTTCCAGTGTTTCATCAACCTGTAAAAGCAACTGACTCTTTGTGTAGCACAGAGAAGCCTTTTGAGAACATGTTGTTTGCCAGAACCAAACACCGAAGCAGGACAAGGAGGTGAGAGGAAAACCCTTTTTGCCATATTTGAAGATCAAATGCGCAATGTTAATTTGTTATGAGGGTTGATGTCTCTACTTGACACAAAGCATCAAACTCTTTTAGTTCAGTGATCAACATATCTTTTAGTTCTTTTTAGGCATGTCAACAAACAAATACTATCTAATAATTAAAACTATTTTTTCCTCCCCTCAAACAAAAGGAAAGAGGCATCACAGAAAGACACACTGAGGATAGGGACAGTCAGAATACACTCCCTGGTAAATAAAGGCCCCCAGGCATAAAAAACAAAGGAGAATAAGAGCAAGAACCCAAAGGCACTGCAGAAGCAGCTTCAGCTCCACTGACTGCTGGGAATTACTGGCACATGACCTAGTAAGCAGCTTACAATAAAAGGTGTTAAAGACTAACTTTTAGAAGTGATACAGAAACCAAAAGTACTTACTGGCCAGGAATTATACACAAACAGGATACTTAGTCCTGGGCTAACCCAAGACCTAGGGTCAGTGACTGTCTGCTTGATAACAGTATTCAAGTTTTCCAATGCCAAACACAGCAGGAAGGGGAAAACTGCAGCTTTCAATTAGCATTCCACTGCCTTGGCCTAAGTGCATTTTGTCTTCTCCTTTTTTTGGACAGTACTGCAGGAATGTTGCTCGCAAGCGCCTCAGAAAAGCTACAAACCCCACCAGAGATTTCTGTGCAGAGACAAATTGATTGCATCCAGGACTGAGACTGAGCTATCATCCAAGGGGTGATTTCCCACACACCTTATCGCAGTATTGGCAGAAGTAATCTCTGTTGGGTTTTATGATGGGCAACGTGAGCTCTGGCACCTCTTCTATTTTCATGTCTGGGTGTCTCTTTGATAAATGATTCACCTTAGGAGAAACAAAGAACAAGAACGTATTACAGCTGGAAGCTAAACAATTGGTGCTTCTTCCAGACATGGGTAACAGCAAAACCAAAACTGAATGATGCAAGCCAGCAGCACTGGAAGCATCTGCTGCTGCAAGGGTTATTGTGCACTCATATTTAACTGCCTGAACGGTAAATGTGGTCTCACTAAGTCTCATTTACAGTTTCTCTAACCAAAATTAGGTAGGAAGGGGTTAAATATTTTGCCAGAACTGTCTTGTAGCTGATATCTGAGAGTGAGGTAGTGCTGCAGAACAGCCTTTACCCAGAGGCAGTGACAAGACATGGCCAGAACAGGCCCTCGAGAAGGTGAAGAAACAAAGAACAGGAAAGACAGTCAGAAAAACTGAGGCAGTAAGGCTGAACAAGGCAGTATTTTCATCTCGTGTCCTGTTAAATACAGTACACATCAGTCAGCATTACTTAGTGTTGAAATGTGATATTGACAACCAGATGTACAGCACAGGCAGTAAAAATGTGCAAATTTGCTGAGGAGGTAAAACACACAGGTTTAAAAAAAGATATATCACCTCAACTCAGCTACAAAATTCGCCAAAATTCATTTCACAGCATCCTGGCTGGATAAGACCAGATTGGACAGGGCTTGGAGCAACCTGGTCTGGTGGAAAGTGCCCATGGCAGGTAGGTGGAATGAGATGTGCTTTAAGGTCCCTTCCAGCCCAAACTCTTTTATGATCCTTGTGTTCCAATGCTAGAATTCCATCTTTATTCCTTACTTATCCATCAGAATAGAATACAGAGGCTGTAACAGCACCCAGGCACTCACCAACATGCCCCTGCGGCGGAAGCCCATCATGCAGAGACGGCACTTGAACATGAAACTCTCATAGTCAGTGGACGCGATCCGAGGCTTGAAGGTTTTGGACCGGCTGATCCGATCAGCCTTCTTGGCCTCCCTCTCTGGGTTGTGCATCCTCTGCATGTGCTCTCGCAGCTTGTCCTTCCTCTGGGAAAGAAAAATTGGGGAGAAAAATGTCAGCAATGTCAGAGAAAATCCCATATTGCCTGTTATGCATAAGAGCCACAGTTTGAGTTGTTCAGGGATCTCTCTCCAGAAAGAGAAATCTTCCTCTCAGAAAAATGTGTTCCTTCACCTAGAAGTATCCTGTCCCTCAGTGTCCCATCACAAGCTCAGTGACAGGGAGCAGGCTGCTGCCATCACAGTTTACCTGCCTCACAGTCTGCTCCATCTGTTTTGGCAGGATTTGGAAAGGCATCTGGATGATATGTGCAGACAAGATGGATGCCATGGACACAGGCATCTTGGCCAGACACATTATTAATCCACTGGCATCAGCAAGTTTCTTAACTGAACTGATAGCAATGTAACCCAAAAACCTAGCAATGGAGGTGTATGTTGCCCCAATTCTTAATGAGGAGATAAAAAGTTCCTTTGCTGTTAAATTACTAGGAATAAGATCATGTTTGAAATAAGATGTTGAGGTGACCTTACCCCTTGTCCATCAGAAATGGATGCCATGGCTCACACAGGACACCAAGCAATGCATGCAACTCACAGGCAAGTGTAGTGTGTTTACACATGTTATTTTCTTTCACCTTTGAGAACATGAGCTTATCTCCTTGAAAGAGAGTAAGGAATAGTGGTTTTTGTACTAGTAATGATCCAGCCAAGAGCCACCTCACCTTGAACTGTTTGCCACAAGTGGAGCACAGGAAGTCTTTGCGGTCCGAGTGCCGCAGCATGTGGAGTCGCAGCTTGTCGGGGCGGCAGAAAGCCTTGTCACACTCTGTACACTGGTAAATCTTCTCAGAATGGAAACTGCGCACATGCTTCTTGACCTAAAATGGCAGATCACAGAAAAATGAAGTTTATTCAAGAGATAAGCGAGTGGTAACACAGTCTAGGAAACTCATTGCAATATGAAAGAAAAGAAAAATGTTTTGAAGGTGTCTAATCTGCTTTGGTTTAAAAAGTATTTGACAGAACAGTTGGTATCTCAGCAATAGTTTCTATAAAGCCATAACATCTTTATTACTCATCTGGATGGGTGATTTGATTTCCTCAAGACTGATTCTTGAAGGCATCAGCTATTGCACAGTTTCACTTAATGGCCAGTGAAAGTCCACGATGTACCATTTGCACAGAATCGCCCTCGAGTTGCCACATTCATCTGAGGTTCATTATCTTCCTTTCATTTATAAGAAACCAAAATATGGGGACTAATTCCTTTCAATCGGACACAATAAGCTTGCAATTACAATTGGCAAAGAAAAAAAAACTTAATTAGAAAGGCATTTGCACTCCATTCCTGAATGGCAGTTACTTCTCCATACTCTGGGACTATCCTTCACCTCTTCAAACATATAGAGGGTTTTTTTTTTCCTCACCCCAATAAAGGAACTAATGAGGTTTGACATTTGAAATGCAAGCACTACTCCAGAAATGGATCTCTAATTAAATCCTTACCATCTTCTAATATTGATCATACATGGAACAACTTGGCATCTCTACCTGTTCCACACAGAAGTATTGTCAGGCAGCAGTGACTAGTCTTAATTATTCACATAGCAAGAAGAGAAAAAAATCATTGTTAAAAGTCAAAAATTCAACTGAATAGTTGGAAAAAAGCCATGGGACTTCCAATAATTTGCATGGGAAAGTTTACAGGGAATTAAGTTGCAGTACAGCATTTCTGAATCATCAATATTCTTCCTTGTTGAACATTTACAGAAGATAAAGGACTTCTGCCAGGATGGAATTATATTAGTAAATCACTTCCCCCCATCCTTTCCTCTTTAGCCCAGTGGATAGTCTAGCTGTTCCTATTACTGATCTAAACTGGATTTCTACATTTCAGTTTCAGTCAGGCAGCTCAGTAAGACACATCATTTGCTTTGTCCCTAGGAAGGATAATGAATATGTGCATGGTCCATCTCAGGTTTTCTTACTGGACATGGAAATAGAATCTTTAAATTCTACTAATGACCTTGTCCAAGTGCTCAGCACAGTGCAGAGTAGCTGCATTACTCACTGCTCCAGTGCAGTGTGCAGGGAAGGAGAATAAAGTGCCCAGCTGCAGCCCAGAGGGAAAGTCAGGAAGCAGACTATCCTGATCTGTTCTGGCATTTCTTCAAGCTGTTCAAATGAATGATCCTGACAGAAAACAGGCAAGATGTAAAACTTGATTAAAGATGTAAAACCACTCAGATTTTTGTTCAGAGTTTTAATGACAAAGGGCAAGATATGTTCAAGCACAAGCTGAATACAGCAAAAGACAATTCCTTTTTGTGCCACGGAGATGTAGTAGACAGGACCTCTGCTTCAGGCATTTTTTGGGAATAAGGCACCCACCCTTCTGCAGTACAGTGCCTTCTAATGCCAGATTGAAGTATCACAACTGATGATTTAGTGGACAGAGCACTTCAGTGTCACAAGACAATGTCTAGCAGTGCTTGGTCATTCTTCCTTTTCAGTTTCTGACTGAGGTGGACTCCTGCACATTGTGAGAATGAGCTGCTGTGCAGTTATACAGGGAGAGCACTGAGAAACCCACAGCCTTGTGAGAGACCCCCAAAGCAGTGCTTCAAATCAGTACAACATCTCACCTGGATAAAATCTGGGAAGCGTTTCTTGCAGGTGGGGCAGGTGAAATAGCCATCACTGACATGGATGGCCACGTGATCCTTAAGCAGATCCAAGCGATCAAAGGACTCGGGGCAGAAAATGCAGGAGTACGTTTTCTGGTCCATGTGGAACTTCATGTGGCTCTCAAGGGCACCACTGTTGATGAAGCCCTTGTTGCAGATGTCACAGGTCAAAGGGCAGTTCCCTTCCCGCCCGTGGAACCGCAGGTGCTGGTCCAGCTTGTCCTTCTCCCGGAAGGCCTTCCCACACTGCAGGCATTTGAACGGGCGGAAGGATTTACGGATGAACAGGTGCTGCAGAGCTGCATTCTGAAAGAAGCATCCAAGAGACCATTAGCTTTCATTACCATGTATAGATTCCACATCCATAGATATTCGGGATTAAATATACTGAATGATTAATGAAACTAAACTTAAACAAATTATTTTCCATCATATGCTGCCTCCAATTTATAGCAGGCGAGGCTGTGACAGACAGAAGTCAGGGGACACACCTACAGCTACACCCTGAGTTAGCACAACACAGTGCAGGAGCTCTCTGGAGAATGTTTCAGGATCATCAGCCCTTGTTCTTGTAGGTGATTTCAACCTGCCAGACATCTGTTGGGAACTTAATACAGCAGAAATGAGGCAGTTCAGGAAATTTTTAGAGTGCATGGATGATAACTTTTTGTCGCAGCTGGTAGGTGAGCCCACCAGGGGAGGGACTGTTAGATCTGTTGTTCGCAAATAGAGATGGGCTGGTGGGAAATGTGGTGGTCGGAGGACGATTGGGGCAGAGTGATCATGAATTTATAGAGTTTTTGATATTTGGTGAAATCAGGAGGAACGCCAGTAAGACTCTTACACTGGACTTCCAGAGGGCAGACTTTGGCCTGTTTAGGAGACTTATTCATAGAGTTCCTTGGGAAGCAACCCTTAAAAACAAAGGAGTTCAGGAAAGCTGGGTGTTCTTCAAAACAGAGATTTTGAGGGCACAGGAACAGAATGTCCCTGTGTGCCGAAAGATGAGTTGACCAGGCAAATGTCCAGCCTAGATAGGCGAGGAGGTTTTGGATGAACTCAGGAATAAAACGAGGATGTATCATTTTTGGAAGGAGGGTCAGGTCTCTCAGGAAGTATTTAAGGGGGCTGCTAGAGCATGTGGGAAAAAAATTAGGGAGTCTAAAGCTCAGTTTGGACTTAAAATGGCAACTTTTGTAAAGGATAATAAAAAATGTTTCTACAAATATATTAATGGTAAAAGGAAAGGTAAGGCCAACCTTTGTTCTGTATTGGATAAGGGAGGGAACTTAGTAACTGCAGATGAGGAGAAGGCAGAAGTGCTTAATGCCTTCCTTGGCTCAGTTTTCAGTGGGAAGACAAACAACTCGCCTTCAGGACAACTGTCCTCCTGGGTTCATTGATGGTGTCAGGGAACAGAACGGTCCCCCCATTATCCAAGAGGAGGCAGTCAGAGAAGTGCTGAGATGCTTGAATACTCATAAGTCTCTGGGCCCAGATGGGATCCATCCCAGAGTAATGAAGGAGCTGGCAGATGAGCCTGCAAAGCCACTCTCCATCATTTACAATCAGTCCTGGCTCACTGGTGAGGTTCTGGATAATTGGAAACTGCCCAATGTGACACCCATCCACAAAAAGGGTGTGAAGGAGGATCCCAGTAATTATAGACCAGTCAGTCTGACCTCAGCAATGGAACAGTTTATACCGAGTGTCATCATGCAGCACTTAGAGCATGGCCAGGGTCTCAGGCCCAGCCAGCATGGGTTTAGGAGAGGTAGGTCACATTTGACCAACCTGATCTCCTTTTATGATCAGGTGACCTGCCTGGTGGATGCAGGAAGGGCTGTGGATGTTGTCTATTCAGACTTCAGCAAGGCCTTTGACACTGTCTCCCACAGCAGACTCCTGGATAAGCTGGCAGCCTGAGGTTGGACAGGAGCACTCTCTACTGGGTTAGGAACTGGCTGGATGGCCTGGCCCAGAGAGTGGTGAGGAATGGTGCTGCATCCAGCTGGCAGCCAGTCACCAGTGGTGTTCCTCAGGGGTCTGTGCTGGGGCCAACTCTGTTCAATATTTTCACTGATGACATGGATGAGGCTATTGAATCTTTCATTAGTAAATTTGCGGACGACACTAAGCTGGAGCGTATATTGACCTGTTGGAAGATAGGAGGGCTCTGCAGAGAGATCTGGAATGGTTGGATGGATGGGCAGAGTCTGACAAGATGAAGTTTAATAAGTCCAAGTGTTGAGTCCTGCACTTTGGTCACAATAACCCCCTGCAGCATTATAGGCTGGGGACGGTGTGGCTGGACAGTGCCCAGGAGGAAAGGGACCTGGGGGTTCTGGTCACCAGCCGGCTGAACATGAGCCAGCAGTGTGCCCAGGTGGCCAAGAGGGCCAATGGCACCTGGCTTGGATCAGGAATGGTGTGGCCAGCAGGAGCAGGGAGGTCATTCTGCCCCTGTACTCAGCACTGGTCAGGCCACACCTTGAGTGCTGTGTCCAGTTCTGGCCCCTCAGTTTAGGAAGGATGCTGAGATGCTTGAACGCATCCAGAGAAGGGTAACAGAGCTGGTGAAGGGCTTGGAACACAAGCCAAATGAAGAACGCCTGAGGGACCTGGGGTTGTTTAGCCTGGAGAAAAGGAGACTCAGAGGTGACCTTATCACTCTCTCTAACTTCCTGAAGGGTGGTTGTAGGGGGTTGGTCTCTTTCTCCAGGCAGCAACTGACAGAATGAGAGGACACAGGCTCAGGCTGCACCAAGGGAAACACAGGTTGGATATTAGGAGGAAGTTTTTCATGGAAAGAGTGATTAAATACTGGAATAGTCTGCCCGGGGAGGTGGTGGAGTCACTATCCCTGGAGGTGTTTAAAAAAAGACTAAATGTGGCACTCGATGCCATGATCTAGTTGAGGTGTTAGGGCTGGGTTGGACTCGATGATCTTGAAGGTCTCTTCCAACCTACACATTCTGTGAGTCTGTGATTCCATCCCTGATTTCTTTTGATTTAGCATGCCATTTTTCTGTAAAATAAAATTAAGTCCTCTCTGAAGCACAGACATGGGCCTGAGAAAAGCTGCAATTGCAGCTGATTATTGGGCATCACATCATAAGTTCAGCCACCACAGAAAGGAATGGTGAGCCAGCACCCTGTGTTTCCCTCAGGAGCAGGGCTTATGAAATTCCACAGCCCTTTACAGGATCACCTTCTTTATTAAAGATCACCACAGAAATGTGCAGCAGTGGTTTAGCATTGCCTGGAGAACTTCTAGTGGAACATAAATTCAATAAATGCTGGTCTGAACTCTTCTACTATTGCCAAAAAGAAGAACAGAGTTTCAAAACATGATGGTAAGGGCAGAATGGCAGCTTTAGGAGCAGCAGGTGAGAAGCTGCAAGCAATTCTCCATTCCTACTGTGCACAACGTCTCTTTTCAGCCCCTATTCTGTTCTGGTGTGTGTTTGCCTTCACTCTGCCTTTTCTGTAACATTTCATGATTGTTCTCTATCTGTTTTCTCCCTTTACCCTTTAGATAAACATAATACAGCCATCTCAATCCCAACCCAGCACTCTCTGCTGGAGGGAGGAACAGATGCTGCTGGATGCACTGTCTGTAGAAAGAGAGAAGGTGGTTCTGCACCTGCATTTCAATATTGGATGAGAACTTTCATGTTACATAGTTGCAAAGCTGGAATTGAGACCCATGAAATCTCACAGCACACTGTCACCCATACTGCACTCAAAGTACACTTCAATGCTCCATTCCTCCACAAGAAGTCTGAGCAATATCCACTGTTCTCTCAAATTTCTATAAACCATTATTTACTGACGTCTTCTCTTTTCACATCACATACAGAATCTACATCATGATAGTCAGAGAAATAATGTGGAAGAGCATAAGTTTTGGTTGCATATTAGGAAGAAATTCTCAGCTGTGAGGGTGGCGAGGCCCTGTCACAGGTTGCCCAGAGAAGCTGTGGCTGCCCGATCCCTGGAAGCATTCAAGGCCAGATTGGATGGGGCTTGGAGCAAGTGGGATAGTGGAAGGCATCCCCACCCATAGCAGGGGGGTGGAACTGCATGAGTTTTAAGGTCCCTCCCAACCCAAACCACATGGATTCCACTAGAATATTGCTGATGCTTCTGCTCACATGTGTTCCATATGACCCATTTCTCCATGAGACACATTCAAGATTTCCACAAACAGATTCCCCTGGTTTCCTGTTTCCTTTGCTTGTGGGAATGTGGCGGCTGACACAAGTGACATTTGCTGTGTCCTTTAAGTGCATGCCAACAGCTGACATTGATTAAGTAAAGTTAGAAGCGCTTCTGCTGGAATGAGGAAACAGCTTGGGAATACTGTGAAATGCTGTGGTAAGAATTAAATTTGTGAACCTGAAAGATCCTTTTCACCATCTGAACTGCAGAGGGAAACCTAGACTTTCATTCCAGGAAAGAACAGGAGAGCAGATGTTTTGCTACCAGAAGAAAACTAACACTTTAATACAGGAGCTTCAAATAGGGCTTCCCAGGAACTGTCATCATCACCCTTCTGCATTTTACAAGTGGAGACAATGGGAAACACCAGGGGCTGCTGTAAGTCACACTGGGAATTGGAAAGACAGCCATGTGCTGTGCAAAAACTGATGTGCTGCTTGGAGTCCAAAGGATATAATTTCCCCCTTAGCCACACGGAGACGCTAATAAAACATAGGTGAAAAGATATATTTCAAGTCTTAACTGCACTATTAATTTGAGTACCAGATCACTGATACCTTAGCAGGGAGCTGACTGCTAATACAGCAGGCCAGACACAACATAGCCCTGCTGTTATCTCAAGGGCTACAGAAGGTGAAATGTTTTACTGCTTTTCGCCTAGGTAATGTATCAACTATAAAAACAGAACAAAAGAACTAAGCGTTGTCTCATTAACTTGTAGTATTGATCCAGCACAAACAATTGCGCAAACAAAGCCGCAAAAACTTTAAGACTGATATTATGGCTCTTCATCCAAGCAATTTACTCCTATAAAATCCACCTTAAATCTACAAAGAACTGGTATGAAAAGAACTAGAAGAACGCAAATTGTTATTCAGGTAACACTTAGTTCTGGACATTGGTTACCTAAAGAAGAATGAATGTGACAGTTTATGGTGCAGTTTAAATCAGGAAACACTAAACAGGAGCTGGACAAAACAACATGGAACGCAGTGTTGATACGTACCATTGGATTAGATACAGCAAAAACCCAATAAAACAAAACCCCAAACCTACCTGCAGCTCCAGCTGAGCAGGCAGCATTGAGAGAGAGAAAAATACTTATGTTATGCAATGGACTTGAGAAAACAGAAGCCTTGACTTCTGCAGGTCACTACAAGGGCTCTTCCAACTACGGTTTACTGCATTGAGGTTTCTGCCTCAGGAAACACTAAACAGATCTTCAAGGTTTACTCTGTAGTTACTAACTACTCAAGGGGAGTTAAAGGGCAAAGATAAAAACCACAGATAATCTTGAAGGTGTTTTGTGACCTTTCCTGTTTTCCTAGGGCTGATTAACAAGGATGCAATGTGCACTGCAGAATCAGTGAGAATGGAATGCTTTCAGCAGAAGGGAATAATTAGGGCAGGATGACAACAGGTTAGGGATAAGGAGAGTAAAAAAGTTAAGGAGAAGGGACTTTTTCTAACTTCATTTTACTGGCTGTGCTCCTTGTTATACAACCAGTTGCATTTCTTTCACCATGAAGGAAGTGACTGTACTTTCCAAAGCATATTCCTGTCCCTCCTGTTTCTGGCATTAGCACATAGACACCCTACATACTGCCCAGAACTGAACTAAAAACAAATACTCATTTTGGCTGTGGACCACAATGTTCCTCTAATTTTCTACAAGAGCTCTTGAAGGGTGGGTGTATCTCTTTCAATACTAGCGACAACTGTCATAGTTAAGGTCTATCTCCAAGGAAACTCCACAGGCTGTAAAAGCAGAGGCTGAAAAATGAACTGATCCTAACAGGACTTGAACCCTGGGGCAGGACAGATCAGTGCTTCCAGCTAAAATGAAAACAGGCCCAGAGCACCACCGTCTTAAGCCTTAGAAAAACTGAAGCAATTCACAAAGAATGACTGGTTTTGAAAACTAAATCCTATTTAAGTAATAAGGAAGAATTAGAGCTGCACAGGTTTCAGAATCATAAGCAGGAGTCAGGACTTTCTACCTGTTCATTGGAAGTGAATAATATACAACATATCTAAAAACCAAATGCTTGGTTGCTTTTATTACGAAGTGCATGTTATTATAGGCAGGTGCTGTGAATAGCTGAGTTGAGTGAGTGTTCACAGGGTGATTTTTGAGTGCTTAAAAAATGATCCTTGCTGGTATAGTGTTATCTCAAGTGCTCATTGCTCACAGTCTGATGCAATATGGAAAGGTCTGTGCAACCATCCATCTGCCATTCTGCCAGTGCTTCTGGCTTGAAACATCTCCAGGACTCTGCTGAACATGAGCTGCCAAATACAGGGAAAGTTTGGAAGACTTGAGATACAAATATGCCACTGAACCACCACTGCACTCCTCTGAGCTGTCATCCATTTGTGATGAATTTACAGAGTACAAAAGCTAAGTTAAGACAAAGAAGTAACTTCAGAATTACTGTCTATTTCTTCCTACATTCATTATTTCAGAGGATCCTAAGTTATCGTCTTGGGTTCAAAAGTTCAGGGAAATGGCCAACACTTTCTTTTCTTACTGAGGACACTGTAGTACACTGTAAGCAGTACATCCTCATGCTCTGCCAAAACTTCAGCATCTCTCTCTTACTCTGTTATACACCCTTCAATGTATTCAGTAAAAAATCCCCCAAGCTTTTAACATATGAAAATTAAATCACTGATAGAAACTTGTCATTCAGAGACTGCAAGCATTTTGTATGGTTCAAAAGTGTGCAGTTTTGATCTGCCCAAGCCAAACTCTTCCTTCAAGACATTCCACAGCATTTTTGGGATAACATCACCATTGGTCTTGCATATATATTGCTGTAAACTGCAAGCAAAATTTGGTTCAACATCTTCCTATACAGTATAGTTACTCAACTCTTTTCTAATCCTTCCTCATCCACTAAAAATGAACACTTACCCCACTGCAGCTGTTTCTTTCCTTAATCCAAAGTTAACACATGGAAGAAAAAGATTTTAGGCTAAATAAACTGATCTCAGTTTAGCTGAGAAATAAACTGATCTCACTTTAGCTGAGAAAAGCTTCAAGGATTATTTGCTTGAATCATTTCCCTCCCACACATAATAGAGAAAAAGCAGCTCAGCCAGTTGACAGAGCTCAGGTTCAAAGTATTTGTTCTTAACACAGGTTTTGCTCTCAAAAGCAGGGTTTTCTACCCCAAAAAAGGATTTTATCACTAAATATCATCATCATCTAAGTGGATCCAAATGAAGGTTGTGGTTCCTCTTTGGCAATTACTTGCAAGAGAGTTCTGAGAGACACAGATAGTGCTGTGAGCAAGTCGTTAGTCTGTGCCACAGCACCATGATTCTGCCAGCTGTTTGAAGCACCCCTGGATGCCAACTTGGATGGACTGTGTTTCCAAGCAAGAATTACTGTGATGGAATGCAATCAGCTCCAGCTCTTGACCAGTTCTCACTAGCACCTATGAGATACTGGTCCTTTATGTGAGATTTGTCTTCCTCTCAAAGTGCAAAGAAAACTGCTAGGAATGAGATGCTTTATTTGGGATTTGGAAATGGATATGACAGTGAAAGGAGGACCAGCTGGCCCAGGCAGGCAGGCCTAGCATTCCCTGGGTTACAGTGGATATGATCTCCCATCCTCTGTGCTTACCCTGATGCGCTTTGCTCGCCTCATGTCATCTGCTGTCATGGTGCTCTGCGTGGGCACCGTGCTCCCCTCGTGCTGCGGCTGTACGTGGAGCACGTGGTTTTCCTGCTGCTGTAGTGCTGCCTGCGGCTCTGGTGGCACCGGAGTCTGTTCCTGCTGCTCCAGCCCATTCAATGGGGCTTGTCTGGCCTCATCAAACTGCCCCTTGCTGGAAAAATGCAGCAAGTCCTGAAATCGCAAATCACACAACCAGTGATTATTCCCCCCACCCACTGAAAAACACTTTGATAATACACAGCAGACAACATGATTTGTACATATTTAATCACAAGCTATAAACAAAACAGTGTAGTGTAGTGTCTACACTAACTCCTACAGTTCTACTGTGTCCACTGCTGCTTTCAGCACATTACCTTCACCTACAGCAGCATCACCCAGAGCACCAGAGAGGCAGTGCTGCAGGTGTGTAACTCTCCATGGGCCATCAGTTTGTCTGACCAGCTAGAGACAATCAGCATTATCTGCTGTTAACAGCCAAGGAGGCTCTTCAGCATTCAGGACTATTTCTGGTTTAACCAAAGTGACTAGGGCAGACTCAAGAAAGGACAGAATTTCTGTCTCGTGGAAACTGTTGTCACTTTGAAACACTGTGTGTCACTTTGCAGTGTCTTCTCCTTTCTAACAAACTATCTGGTGTGCTGAATCTGGAGAGTGATAAACGAGGTGATCACACTGGGCACTATGTGGTTTCTTATCCAGTTTCCAGCTCTGCACACATCACTTCCATATATCACACAAAGCCGTTTTTCCTCCCCTTTTGCATTAGCATAGAAGGGAGGTGGTGTGAGCAGGAGGCACATGCCAAAAATCTACATTTTCTCCCTTTAAGTTGCAATTACTCTTTTGGAATGGAATCATCTTTTGTTACATGAAAAAACACACTTAGATCCTTATTTGACACCACGTAATTCAACTGAAGAAACTTAAAGGCACAAGTTAGGAAACAGAGCATCAGACTTAATCTTTAATTATGTCAGCTGAAGGCTGGTGCTTTCAAAACAGAAAAGTGGTTGTGTGAGAAGAAAGTCAAGGAATGAGGCCCTTACTGACCATAAGTGCTTACCAGAAAGAGACCCTTAGTAAACAATACACCACCTCAATGTCCAGCCCAGGTCTGGGTGGCAAATTTCTACCTTGCTGACACTCAGCTGTGCTCTCAGCATCCTGATTCTCCAGTTCCCAGGCAGAACTCGTGCCCAGCTTTAGTGAGGTGAGCAGACCTCCAACAGCTTGTAACATCACCCTGTCCCACTGCACAGACACGTGAGCCAGCCCTGGGCCATGCTCCAAGCTGGCAGGACACAAGCCATTTCCAGTCCAGAGGCCACTCACACAATGGACTGTGCCCAGCAAGCGCCATCTCCCCCAGAGTGAAGGGTTTGGGACCAGCATTAGGTTTATTTGTCTAAATGAGGCTGGCATGTGTCATGTCAGCCTGTAGAGAGGGTGAGCTCGCAATAGCCTGCACCTAATGCAGCATTTAGGGCATTGCAGCAGGAATTCACAGGCAGAGTATACATTCCTCCCCCTGAGTCAGCACAGAGCCATGACACAGTGAGATGCCAGAGGAAAATTACCACTCCAGATATCAGCTTTCAGCTAAGTCATAAACCAGAGTGCTGATCCCTCCTGCTTATAAAAGGACTTAGAGGTAACCTAAGCATGGTCAGCATCACAGAATTTAGCTTTTTACTTAAATGCATCATGTTATATCCCTGCAGAATATAACCAACAGCTACAAGCAAAAGAATGTTTGGCAACAAGCCTGCCTAAAGGAGGCTCTTCTGTTAATATTAAAACATCATAGAGAATCGTATCTCAAACTGATTTAATTCCACCAGCAACAGTTGTAAGAGCAGGCTGATCTCACATTCCAGAAAGGACAAATAGGAGCCTGAAGTCCTATTCGTTTGTCTAAATTACTTCTGTGAGGCTGCTAAACTGCCACTATTAATAACCCACCTCATTTCTTAGTGCTTTGGAGTGAAACTTGCTGCAGAAATCCAAGTGATTTTAAAGGTTTTATAGACGGGAAGTAGTGTGCTCTCCTGGCAGAGAATTCCAGCTAGAAACCTGGAATTACTCTTGGAAGTCCAAAGCACACCCTCGGTTTACATTGATGCCCCAAATTCTTTTAGTCAAGTTTAGATTCCATGTGCTATTTTTTCCCTCCATCTCCAAAAATATACCTGTGTCCCTTCTTCACACTTTTCACCATTTTCACTGGTTACTTCCATGCGCATGAATTTGGGAGGGCGCCCAGGGCGTCTGCCTGGTCCAAATCTCCTCTTTCCTCGCCCACGACCTCGGCCTCTGGCTCTGCAGAATATAAGAGTGCTCCATGTTAGATACAAAAAGAGATGAATTTGGATTCTCCACTGATTTTACGCTTTTTTTCTCAGCATCCCTAGCCACCCATTCAACTCAGCAACAATGATGCAGTAAATAATAAAATGCATTAAATAATAAAAACTGAAGAAATTCTGGCAGCAAAAACAATGGGTTTCTGGCTGGTAGCTATTTATTTTGTGCTTTATGAGAAACCAAGGTTCAGAACACATTAGAATTTCTATCAGCAATCAAGAGACCAAGAGGACTACTTGCTTCCATCCAGCCCTCTGCTATGGCAAGCCTCCCACTTCAACACCCCAGTTTATGGTGTACTGGAAGCATTTTCAGCATGATGGAACAAGTCTACAAGGAAACCCATTTAAAATCTGAAGCCATAACATCCCTCCCCAAAAAGCGCTCAACTGTTGATGTCAGGCACTAAACAAAAGGGAACAATTTTGTGTCAAAGAAAACAGAACGAAACAGAGTCACTTGCTACATTTCAGGAGAAAGAAGGCACCAATGTCTCCTGCTGTGTGAGGGGTGTTTTTAGATTCAGTTTTTAATAGGTCAGGATAAACTCTCTTGCCAGGCTAATGAGGCACTAGAAGCCTTGTTTTCCAAGCTCTGTACTGCCGTATCTCTGAGAAATGTAGTATTTCAATACTGTGATACTGAAACATAACAAGTATTTAAAGTCTTTGTCAAAAAAAAAAGGAAACAAAAAACCTCACCAGTTTTAAGAGAGTATTTATTTCTCTCAAACTACTTCTTTCACAGAGTCTCTTATACCAGTCAGCCTCCTACTGTCATGATTTTTCCTTCTGGTGCTGAGTTATCTATCCTGAGCTGGTCACTCAGATTTGCAGGACAAAGCCCCTCCTTTCTGCATGTTTGGGGAAGCACCACAGAGATCCACAAGCAAAGCTAAGGCTGTCAGTACCTGCTGAAGAAGTCCAGCTTCTCATCATGGGAGTTGAGGTGCTGCTGGAGCTGCTCTGAGCTCATGAACCGACGATTGCACTCGTAACACGGCCAGTTCTTTTCCTGCTCCCTGAGCACTATCGGAAATGTCAATAACACCATTTCATTCATCACCAATTAAACATCTAATTTTTTTGCCCCCAGCCTCTATCCTCTGTGGGGCATATTTCTCCCCTGAAGGTTAGACAGGCTGCAGAATACCCAGCTCTGCTCCACTGGTCTTTGCTTTTATGCTGTCTGCACTGTGCCATGACCACAGCTCATCACAGAGAAACAAAGATCACTGGGGACAATTCCTATGGACTATCAACACTGTTAGAAATTCAGGGGGATTCTGAAATTCACCCTTGTATGGATAGCACCTACAGGACTGTGCCTCTGGCATAAGTTAACGGAGATCAAGGGAAATTTCTAAACCTAAAGCAGTCGCACCTCAGTTTATGACACACAGTAGACATTGAGTACAGAAAGGGACCTCTTCCTGTGAGGATGCAACTTAATGCTTCCCAGAAACTGAGGCAAAGGCTTAAATTAAGGTAATATTCTCATGACAAAAGTTATTGGCAATAAGCCCCAATAATACAATCTAGATCTCGTTTAACTTTTCCCAACCTAGTAGAAATTTGGGAGCACTATACAGGCCATATACTTGAAAGTTACAAGTGCAACTTGCAACCTCCACCACCACACTGAAAGCAGAAGATCCCAAGTTACCCTTCCTTTCCTCCTCAGTTATGTCATGGATCTTCTGGTTCACAAACTCAGCATAGGAGGCAGCATACCACACCTGCAGCAGGAGCACAAGGTAACAGGACACTTAGGTGGAGCCAAAACTACTGGAAATCTACTTTAAAATGGGTTTTAAGCAATACATTTATTTCACTTGCCTCAACCACTAACTCTTATTGCTCCTTGCATCCTCAATAATAAGGTCCAGTAGGATCGATGTGCTCCCAATGAGGAATGAAAGAGCTTTGCTCAGGAAGTACATCCATTTAATTTAAAGGTCTAGCTTCCTAACATGTATGTTAAATCTTGCACATGACAACCAGCAGCTCTAAAGGAAATAAGGTTACTCTCTTCAAACCCAGCTCCATGACTGTAAAGGATGTCAGAAGAGTACTGATACTTGTACCAAGAGGAATGAAAATGTTATTAACTTGGAGGATTTCCCATTTCTTTCCTGCTCTCCTTACACAGCCAATAGGCAGCACCATCCATATAGGCTCACTTAAAATGCTTCTGAGCTTCTCAAGGATTAGAGCAATATGCTCCAAAACAAAGATCTGCTAGGCACCAGCATGCTAGACCCACTTTTGTCATACAAGGAATTCAAGCCTTCAGCAAAGACAACAACAAGAGGCAGGAAGACAAAGTTTATTAAAGCCTAAATGCAGATGCTCACATTTGGCTGAGAACTCTTCCATCATTTCATCTGTTTGATGAAAAAGAAGAGATTTCTCAAAGACGGCATCAACAGATTTTCAGCATGAAAAACTCAAACAAGTTTGAACTTGCAGTGGGCCACAGAGGTGGATTTCAAGGACTCTCCAGCAGGTGTGTCACTCAGCAGGAATCTCACCAGCTGGACAAAGAGGAAAACCTCGAGCTCCTGGCCTACATACCTGGCAGGCAAATCAGAACTTCCCAGCTTCAACTACTTCCATCTCTGGACAAAATGTGCATGAATGCCCTACATCCACTTGGGGATGGAATCACATTACCCAGCCTTTCAATTAGCAAACCATTTTACCCCAAAAGAGCTACTAACACATAAAGTAAGAAAAATTATACTCACACATGGAGGTCTGTACAGATTTAAAGTCTGATTTCAAATTGTTTTAAAAACTGTTGAGGAAATGTTGTTTGAATACACCTAAAATGGATTTGTAAGATTTCTAGTAATTCAGCTTAAAAAAAAAATAAGGACTGATTTCAGATAGTCTTGCTCTTAAACAGTGTAAAGTAGGCTTTTGCCCTGATTTAGTAAGTGCACTTACTAAATAATTGTTTTTCCAGACAAATTGTTGAAATGTACATGCAAGAACAGATTTGAAGAATAACAGAATTTCCTTATATCAAAATTTTTTGGTGTCGTTCCCCCACCCCCAGCCCCCAAAAATGCTGAAAATTAAGGCCATCTCAGCCAGCCACACTGCTTTGAACTCAACGTAATCAATAAATATTCAGAGTGAACAAAAAGCAAACCACAGGGAAGTCACAATAACCTGTATCAGTTTTCACATGCAAACTTTCAAAAGCTTCAGGAAAGTCAGGTGAAGCGCGAGACCATATTCACTCAAGGCACCAGAAAACAAGTTGGGAACACACAGGGCTAACTGGAAAGGGCATCCAGAATTTAAAAAAATATGATTGCTGCAATGAAAGTTAGATTGTATCAGCAAAATATATGCTGTGTAAGGTGTAAAGTATATGCTGTATATGCTCGTATGCATGAGAGGGAGAGGCAAATAATTTACATATTTTTATTTTAAACTTCCTCATGAGCCAAAGCTCATTAAAATACCTGTGTTGGTGACTAACTGCTTACTGACTTCAGTGACATTCAATTCAGGCCATCAGAGGAAAAAAGCTTTAAAACTATTCACAGCAGCAGTTTCTGTCACTTATTAAGCAGGAACTTCTAAGGTACTATTTAATCAGTAGAAAAAGAGAACCCTGACAAACAAGCGATGCCATACCTTGAGTTCCTGCTTGGGCTCCACATTTTTAATGGTGGTGTAATAAATGTGGTGGCCATACTGATAGGCCACCAGGTTCTGCTCCAGGTGGTTTTGAGCTGGACGCACAAACATCATCCAGTTACACAGAGCCTCACTGGAAAGTTCAAACCACAGGTCCTCTTGCAAATCTCTGTCTTTTCTGTCACCCTTATCAAGAGAAACCTGCAGCAAAATCCAATTACATGTGACTGTAAGTGCCTGGCAGCACAAAAGAATTTGAGTTACTAAGAAAACTACTGTGCCCATGCAACTGTTACATTAGGGGAACAACGAAAGCATAGCTAATTTTCTCTCTGTACTAACATGGATCCAGAAACAGGCAGAAAAATATTTAGCCACAGGTAAAGATTAAGGAGGGAGGTACAATGGATCCTTCCAAGGCTTTCAGGGACAAGAATAATTCGTTAAAGGGGTCAGGCACAGTATGAGCATGTGACTATAGCAAATGACACACTAAAGCTGTAGTTTTAGTAAGCTAAAGCTGTAAGCTGTAGCTTTAGAAGGCTACAGAAACATCAGTCAGAAGTTTCTAACACTTTTCCTTTCATTTCTTGACTCATGACATTGCCTCAAGCAGGAAGCAGTTCTCTAGGTGAACTTTGCTTGGTTGCTGAATCTGCCTATGGTCACACCTTGCTTGTCAGACACTGACCATCACAGCCCTCCTAAGACTGTGGATCTAAACTCCAACAAATAAAGGATCAATTTTTAATAGTAAGACCAGTAAATAAATGGATAAAAGTCACTCAAAGCCATTTTACCCTATGCCAATTACTTGGCAAAAGAAAGGGAACAAAAATATCTCCTTTCCCCCACATCTTATGAACAGAAATGTAAGAAAAATATTTTGAAGTGAGGTTACAACATGACAGAAGAATGGCTGCAGAACATCCTCAGAAAGGGCTGCTATTTTTATGTCCAGATGTTGCTTCAGCTCATGTGAGAGTGATTCACAGCCTTCCATGTTATGCACCCAATATATACACATATAAATATATATCCTATCACCATAATGCCAGAGCATTCACCAGGATTAGTGTGCCACCCTGAATAACAGAGCAGATTTGAAGCCAAAGCAATGTGGGCATTTCTTAGTTACATTCAGAGATGGAAGTTACAAAACATCTCTAGCGAATTGATCAAGGTAGAGTGACAAATTAATGAAAATCAAAGCTTAGGCACAAAATGATTCCTCCTTTTCTCACCCTTACCTTCAAATGGATATAGCAGTCTTTGAGCTCAGTCTGTCTGACCAGGGGTCCTTCCACAGGCCCAAACTGTGTACGCTTTGGGATACGCCTTTTGGAGAACACACCTCCCAAAAACCTGTCTATATAGAGCACCAGGGGAAGGCTGGCCCTCGCCCTGGTCAGCACAGGCCGGTTTGGGATGGGATGCAAAGGTCCATGTTTCGGGCACACTGAGGGATGCGCGTTATTACACTCTTCACACCCTGCAGCACAAAGGCAGAGAGGATGTGACTTTCAGGCAGACACACACACACCAGTTCAGAGACAGCCTTTAGAGACATCTCTCTCGAAACATCTTTGGTTAAGCTGTGGGAACACTGATGCCAATAGTCTGTCTACATTTTAAAATATTAGACAGGCCAGTGTCCAGCAAAATAAGAACAAAGTAGCTCAGAGACTTCACTAAAGACAGAATTTTGTCTTTTCAGTAAAGTAGCCCAATTAGAATTCACATTTCTGGGAATAAAGACTCACATTTACTCATTACTGCTAAAATCTGAATGGTTTTTACCTCTCTACTAAAGGGCTGATGGAGAGGGAAGAAAAAAGGGTGGGGAGGGCAGGTAGTACACTACATATTACTGCACATGCTTACACAAATCATTGGGATCAAAGGGTCGAGGTGGATCTGGATCCCATTCATCCATGTCAGTGTCTTCCCCATCCTCATCCTCATCTTCATCCTCATCATCTTCCTCTTTTGTTTCTATCCTTTCCATTCGATTCTGCAGAGGTCCCAAAGGATCAGAACCATCCACAGCCTCCATAGGAGGTAACACCTGGTTATGCACCGGTAATGATGCCTGAGGACAGAATTCACAAACAATTTAAGCTGATTCATGAAGAACACCACAAGGACAAGCAATGAAGGTCCTTGCTAGTTTACCCTTCCTGCTGCCTCTTGTAATGGAGAGGAGAACAAGGGAAGGTGCTAAATGGCTGCCAAAGGATGTTTTACATGGCTCACTGCTGCTCATGACTTCACTCAAAACACTTGTATTACTCCCTGGCTCTACCCTGCCAAGGACTCAGTTTTCAGAAGAAACTGAACTCAGAGGAACTTCTGGACCCTTGCAGGAAGTTTGAAACAAAGTCCAGGCTCTATGGATACTATCTAGAGCCTAAAGCTGTATTTTAACTTCTTTTGTACAAGTGAGAGAATCCTGCACTTTGGCACATGATCTTCTCTTTACAATCCAACAAAACCAATCCCCAGAGTAAAAAGGTAGAGGTCAATAAGGGGTGAGGTAACGTGGAGACTATACATAAACTGTGGGACATGAAGGAAAGTTGAGGGCGTTGCATCTTTCCATTAACTTTCATGTTTAGCCTTTTCCTCCCTTAAAAGAACCACAACATTTGAAGTTTGGTGCATATATTCCATCACCCACACAAGTTTCTCAGGTAGAGAACAAGAAATATTACGCCCAGCAGAGCTGCCTGAAAACACTGACAAAGAAACCCAGTGGATGTGTCAAGTCAGCATTACACCTTCTGTTAACTTCACTTTTCAGCACTGACAGAATTTTAAGGTGGCTGCTCACAGAATCATCTGTGAAACAGGTTTCTCTCTATATTAAATACATGATCTCTTAAACCCCCATACATTCCATGGTCAGACTATGGAAGACAGTACAAATTTGGACTACAGTTTTCTCACATCTCCTCCCAGATCACTCAGCCACATTTTATCCCCAGAGATGATGGAGCAATGGAATTGGTGCACATTGGTGTACATGGAAAAGGAAAGAGTGCCTGGCAACTTACTCTATCTGCTTGCGGCCCCTGCTCCTGAGCCACTGGCTTGGGGGGGTCAGCAACGCTGCCGAGCACGGACAGGTTGGTGGGATTCATGCTCTGAGCAGCAGCAGGCAAGAGCACCGTTACCTAAAATCACAGGCACTGATTTTAGCACTGCAGCATGTCCATCAGTCACTTAACACACAGGCAGGGCCCGGTATGCACAGCTCCCTTGAGCCCTGCACTTGCTCAAAAACCGTGGCATTCCCATGATTTTTGGGTTCAAATAGGGGTGATGGGCTGGACAGAACCTGCAGCTCCTGGGACGAAGGGAAAGGCTTCAAATCTATAGACCCTGCAAATTCTGAATCACCTATTACACATTTTTAAATTAAAGTCGTACACAGACTGGATTCAAATTGCACTAGAAACAGATGTTAGGAGCTCTTTAGCTCTTGGTAAATCCAGTGATATGGGGTCTCTTTTCCTCTATGCTCAAATTTACTTTCATTTTCAAAGGAAAATGTAAAGAAGGACTAAGAAACATTTCCTCTTTTTTTGATTTTTTTTCCCCCCTCAAGCAAACTCTGAGGGGTTGGAACTAGATAAGCTTTAAGGTCTCTTCCAATCCAAATCATTCTGTGATTTTACGACCCAGGATCCATTAAAAAACCAAGATGGTGTACTGACCTCATGAGAAGCTCAAGCTCCCAAACAAGAGGATCCCAACAATTATTTTTCTTTATCTTTGGTCACACTATACATTTTTGTTTACATACTCATTTTTTGTGCTGTAACAACCAAATTAATGCATATTATCACACTACTCCATTCAGCAATAAAACAAAGCACAACTAAGACCCAAGGAATCACCTTTACTGCCTTTTGTTTCCTGCTTATCTGTACAGGAATTTGCACCATTATTCCATGTGACTTTTCATCCTTCTCTACAGCTGACATCATGTGCCTTCTAGTTTGTGCCTCTGACTGTTAAGCAGCTTTTATGACAAAATCCAAGCTCTTGCCTCTCTGTGGAGTGCTTAATAAATATCAGATAAAACTGAAAACAGTGAATTGGGCCAGCAGTGAGGATGCAGACAACAAAATCTGTAACATAAGCACTCGCTCTTAGAACTCCAAACTAGTTGCTCTGCTTAAAGACGTATTAAGAGTAATGTATGAAACTCTTGAAAAACAATAGCAAAAAGACTTCAGGGAACAGTGTGATGGTGAGGAGGAAACCACCATGACAGTCTGGAATTGACACTTCTGATGCCAAGTGGCAACAGAAGAGGCATCATTATTCCCCCAGTGTCCCAACAAGGAGAGGGTCACATGGACTTGGATCTATTTGTACCCCCTATCAGCATTGCCTACTACTATTCACACCAAACATACCCTTACTGGCATTTCCATGTCAGGCACTGCAGGGATTTTGGGCACTATTTTTATAAACCTTTCACTTTCTTTCTACAATAGTTTCTTCTGAAAGACAAGAGGAGCTTTAATTATTATTTTATCATTAGTTGTCAGTTCAGAGATGTCCCACCTGAAATGCTGATGTAAAAACAACTGCAAAGGCAGGAGTTGATATAATGAGGGATTAACTGTTAGCCAGCAATTAATATATGTGTTAGGACTGCTGTCAGACAGTGTTGGAATGGAGGACACACAGACAAGTGCTTCTGGGATAGTAACAGCAGATCACCTCACTTGTCACTGCCATCTGCACTGCACACAAGTAATCTCCATATTTAATTAATCATATATTTGTTGAATGAGCTTTAAGACAATTAAATAGGAGTTTTTGGCTTTTTAATGCAGGGATATTGATGGAGCAAAAAATTCCAGAACAAAACTCCAGAGAATGAGATAACAAGTAACACCTTTTTGTGTCAGTCATTGCTTCTCATCTGTGCCTCAACCATTTAGGTCTTTTAGCAAGAAAATTTGTTTTCAGCACATTCAATGCCTCACTCTGCCCCAAGACTGCCAATAAACACACATTTTAAATGATGGCTTTGGTGATGATTCAGATCTAACAAATCCATTTACACATGTCATTAAAGACCCACCAAGCAGTAATGATTTTGAGTCTATGACAAGCAGAGAATTCCAACCAGAGAGATCTGAAAGCACCTGTCTACAGCTGATTACCACAGTGCAGTTCCCAAAGATACCAGTAAGAATTAACAACAAAACTTCCACATCCATGATGGATGCAAAAAGAATAAGGAAAAATTATCATAACCTTATAAATACAGGCTACAGTTTTACTGTCTTCCCAGCCCACCTCACACTGGCAAACCCAGCACACCGGATAAGGGAGCCAGCCACTGAACTTCTTCAGGTTTTGCACTTAATTTCCTGTGACATTTCTAGTAAACCTAGAATTTATTCCCATTTTTCTATCCCTCGAGAGCCTTTTGTGGACTTAAAGGCATTTGGATCAGAACCTGTATGAGGACAACTGAAAACCCAGTGTTTCCAAAATGGCACATTCAGATGACATCAGCCTATCTGCTGTAGGGACACTGTTGAAAGGTTTTTCATGCTCTCTGGGGCAGTAAATTAGAATTCTTGTTGAATATGAATTAAAGAGAATAAACCCAAAACTATTCTTAACTTTTATTGTCATTCATGCTCAAGCTGGTCATTGGTCTTGATCAGAGTGACAGCACAAGACTAAGATTGTCACTGGATAACTTCAGTGACAGCTCATTACCCTCCTGCACCACATGAATGTCCCTCTACCTTCCCTAACTGTTCCCTCACAGTTTTAGGCCCAAAATGAATAATATCTCTTTCTTACCTGCTGGGTGGTAGCATCCTGTTGGACGTAAGCCACTTGGGACGGATCTGTAAACAGAGCCTAGACAAAGTAAAAAAGGCTTGCTTATCAAACCAGCCCTGAGGTTTTTACTCCCAACTCACACAAAAATTACCCTGCCACCATGGAACAACCCACATTTGAGCCTTTGTCAGCTTTTAACCTGCCTGTTATCACAGCAAATTACTTCAACTTACCCAAGTAGACCTACACACATAGAAACTAAAAATCTGGTAATGCTTCCTAAAGAGTTAATGTATTTATGCGGCACTTGGCATCTGTACAGGTAAAGTATTTCACAGGGTTTATTTTTTTTTTTTTTTACAAAAATCACTTGGTCAATTGCTGATTTGATAAAATCTACAGGATGAAATTCAATAGCTCTATCTATGGCCTTAATGTGTAACACTTTAAGGCAGGATAGAAGGTAACTGAGCTTTTTCTTCCTGAAAATTCACAAGACTGCTGCATGCTTTCTTTTGAGGAACTATCATGCACATCCTATATGGGACTTTGATATGGCCAGGATGCTGTTTAATTTTACAGAAGCCATGCCAACTTCAATATTCTGCAAGAACAGCCCTGACAGAATCCCAGGAAAAGCAAGACCAAGAATTGACTCAGGCCAGTCTTACTTAACCAAAACTTGAAATATCTGAGTTTGTAGCAGCCTAGCTACAACAAAATAAAGCATAATATAACACAAAATCCTTTAGCACTCTGATAATTCCACCTTAGATGCAGAAGAGTGTCTGAATACTACACATCTTTTGACACAATGGTAGCATTCAGAGTTTTGGAGTTAGTTGGCCAGTAACTTCCTGGGAGATATCCTCTCAGGATATCCCTCCACACAGAAGCTGGTTTTTTGGGACAGCTGAGAACTGCCCAAGACACACTGTGTCACATGAGGCCCTGCCAGCATGATGGGGGTGTCAGGTACATCCACTCTGCAGCCCAGCTAATCTGCCCTGTCAGCAAAGGTATCATAAAACACTCTTGACAAAGCAAGCCTGTTCCTTTCTAATCTGCCCACACAAAGAGAGGCAGAGATGCATGGCATATTGACCCCATATAAACGTGTGCTAAGAGGGAATAAAAGCTATATGATATGATTATGCAGAAGAAAAAGAATATAAGCGGTCTATAAAATCAGCAACTCCACAGAGACTACAAAATTATGTTGAATAAACAGAGATGCTCTGCAAAAAGACACAACTGTTATTGTAACTATCAGTTATGACAACTGTACTACACAAAACAGACTTTTCCAGAAGGAACGTAGATGGCTCTTAGCTTTTTACTGGATACAAGAGGCAGAATTTCTGGTGAGATTATCCTTGTTCTGGAAAACACTTTTGAGTAAATTATAATCTCATCCACCTTCCTTGAAATAACCAGCATTTCATAATTCATAGCCTCACCATCTTTTGATAAGCAGATTTGCACATCAGACAAATGAACAGCATGAAATCCCCGCTCAGCAGTGGGCAGAGAAAACTGCTGGGAGCAACTGCCTGCTATTTTCCAGTCATACCACTTGGCTGGTAACTGGCTTTCATCCCAAACAAGATTGTTGTGTTTTCTAGGTGCCAAAACCAGGGAGGGCTCAGAATCACACATGCCTGCGTAGCTTCCACGGGGTGGATGTAAACGAGGGTGTGCTCCGAGGTGTCCACTGAGGTGTAGGAGGTGCCGTCAGCTGTGTAAACCACCTGCTGTGCGGGGCCGCGCTCCTGCTCGTCACTGTACATGATCTGGGCCACTGCTCCCCCCTCGGGGACAAAGTGCACCTGGGGAACAAACAGATCCTGGACTCGCACCAACACAGGCCAGCGGGACACAGCACCAGAGTCACAGGGTGCCTCGGAAAGCAGAGAGAACTTGTGTCCCAACTAACCTGCATGCAGTGAAAAACATACATTTCAAATCTCACTCAATTATTCTACCAATAGAAATCTGGACACAACTCCCACCAGTCTCTAGTTTTACTCTTTATTGCAACTCAAGACATAACTGCTACAAAGGGCACCCACCCACACTTAGATCTTGCATGATACTTTGAAAATTTGTAAGGGAACAAGTTCATATTTGAACTGATGCATCTATTAAATTTATTGGGATATTTTTTCCTTTATGCTCATATCGCTTTCAAGATTTATGATAATAACTTCATTCAGCCACTTCTGTAGTTGGAGGTAATTTTTGCTGCCTGATGAGAAGCAAACAGAACTTATTAACTCAGATACTCCTCATGTTATAGCATTGCGGTTCTCAGAGGCAGCAGTAGGGCATATTAGACTACTTCTCTGTAGTATGTATGTGCAGCATCAGGTAGAAAATTCAACTATTTAAACAGGCAAACCTATACCTGAAAACATTAAGTACAGATTCCAAGGACTGCTGGAATATGTCCAGGGCAGCACTTTAAATCTAAACAAGTCAATTTTACCAGAACATTATGATCATAACTGATGATTATTAAATCAGCCAGAACACTGGATTCCAGTGAAAACAGGAACGTGTTTAGCTTTTGCCATCCTTTACATGCTGAAAAGCATTTTCAGTGTATGGCAAAAACAGGACAATGAGCAGAAAACCTAGTTTGAGTACAAGTATTCAAAGCCACATAAAATTCCTTCACAAAAAATGATGTCACAGTTACATATTTTGTTTATTTTGTTTCACTTTTTAGCTTATGCTTCAGAAGACACCTGGTACTCCCACATGGACGCTCAGTGCTGATTCTGTACAATAAATCCTCTCACAAACACTACAATTTCACCTTTGGAGAGCACTCTGCAAATACCCATTAAGCCTTAAAACTGCCACGTGCAAACAGCAGCATGGTTATCCCACTGCAGAGAGAAGGGAACACAGGACATTGAAAATTGCCTTTGCAAATTTCAAAGCTGGAAATTGCTAAGAGAGGCAGAATTTCTCAGCTTGTGGGTCAAGCACCATGCAGCACCCTTTTCCTACCCTAGTTTTTGAGTAAATCAATTAACAGAATTCTAGAATTTCCAAGCTGCATTGTCTCAGAGGCAGAGGGACAAGCTGCATAGAGCAGAACCTGACTGCATTAGTCACTTACAATTAACATTTCTCCCTTCTTCACTACCCAGATGTCTGGCTGGAAAAAACTACTCGTATTACTTTCCCCAAGGTCCACTCACAGTTCAAACTGATTCGAATGATGCCATCAAAAGCGGCCGCCACAGAGCACAGATTTTTTTCATATTCATTACTCTGAACAACCTTTACTCTCTCCCACATGGTTATACATATATTTGGACACTGAAACTTCTACAGCCACTGCCTGGTTTTGTTCAGCTCATTTCAGAGCTGTGTCTTCACTGCTGCAGTTTGCATAGCTCAGTTTCTGAAGCTTTAACACCAAATCACCACAGAAATGTTTGTATTTCTGCTCAAATGAAAGCTGAGCTTCCAGACTCTAAATCAGGGCAGAATGGGAACTAACCCTCCCCACCAATCCCAATCCAACCCAAGCAAAGGCAGAGCTCTGGCTAATCACCTGAGCAGGGTTCTGTTCCTGTGCTGCAGACTCAGTCCACACCTGAGGACTTTCCTCTTTCAAGTCCATCTCCTCCCTGCCTGGGTGCTCCATGAGGAGAAAAAGATCTGCTAGAGAAATGTCTGGCTGAAGGGATTCATCTGTTCAATGTGTCTCTGCTCCCAGAAGACCAGGCGATCCTCAGCAACATGGCTGTAAAAAAACCAGAGAACAGAGACATTAAAAGCAGCATGACATATGGCATGGAACTATGAGTGATTTATCAGCTACTATACTTCAGCAACAGGGTAAAGCAGCTTTGGCTTTACAAACACTTCCTACAAGACCCAAACACCTTATTTTATGGGAATAAAGGAACAGAAATCTTATCTCACTGAGCATGGTCACGTCCTGCTGTTCACCATTTTCCATGTCCCATTAAGGAGGAAACAAATCAACCATTGCACCAATTGCACTGAAAAGATTACACTGAATTCTTCTTGCATGTCTTTCCTTGGCCACACCAGCTTCTCCTCATTGTCCTGGTACCTACAGGCCTAGAAATCAATAAATAATGCAAAAAATGGACCTGAGGCTTCCAACAAGAAAACACTATGTTCAGAGATGCATCACCAGTTCCTCAGTTTGCCTGAATTGTTTGAGCATCAACTGGTTTTCCATGTACAGACAGATTTGACCTTGGAAAAATCCCAGTCCCAGGTTAGTACGGTATTACAACAGCCAACTACTAAAAAGTAACAATGAATGCTAAACTCTCAAAGATCCTAACAAACTGCTTCCAAGCTTGGTTTTATTCACCTCCTGTGATTTTATTGCGGCCTCTCAATCTGCCGTTGCCATCCCAGAAGGCTAATTTAAAGCTCTGGTGATTGGTTTAGTCGGCGGTTCAGCACCTTCCCAATCCTTCGTCTCCAATGTCATAGTAAATCATAGGCCAGGAATTATCATGAGGCTTAGCCCATTTCATTTCTCAGCTACTCCAATTAACTTTATTTTATATCCAGTGCCTTGCTGAGCTGATCCAACACCAGTACCCATCTGTGTACCAGGAAGGAAGCAGAAGGCTCCTTGCTGATGCTTTCATTCATTTGCATTTTAAATGCAAATTATTTTAGTCATAATTTATCCCTATAAATGCTAGCATTTGGCTTGTCATTGACAAACTGAAAAATAGATAAGGAGAGGTTAAAAAAAGCAGCAGGCACTTTCTGTCTCCTCCTAATTTTGCCAGCAAGGACTAAGCTGGGCAGACCTCAGAACTGACTGATCCACTGGCCTGGCCAGCATGAATCAATCATCAGGGCAGGGAAGTTTTGGGCTAACCTCACTGAACTGCGTGGTGGAGCAAAAAAATTGTATTACTTACATAGAGACAAAGAAAAACACTGGGAAAGATATTTCTGGGCATTGCTAGACACCAAGTCATGCTGCTACTGGTGACTGGAGTTAACATTTGCTGTCTCACGCTGAGCAACCCAGCATATGTGGACCCCACAAAAGCAGACACTGAGGAATTGTTCTGACTTTCTCTTATATCCAAACATCTCCAGTTATGGGAAGGCAGGGACAGAAATCTCATCTCCATTAATATTGCTTGATACAAAACATCCCCAAAGAGCACTTAGGAGAAAAATTAAAATAAAATCCATGTACCAGCATTCAATGACTGATCTTAGTGTGAACAAATTAACTGCAGCAAACATTTAGAAGTTATAAACACCAGCCTTGTTCTCCGAGTGTGGAAAGTCAGGGCAATTTACAGATAAATATTATTTACTTATATATCCAAGTGGACATGTGCTCTGATCTATAAATAAATACCATCCATCCCTACACAGAACCTTTCTCCTAGCTATCGCTATGTTATTAAGGATTAAATTAGGGATTTTCTCATATCTAATCCTACCTCATTCACTGACCTCCTTCATTAATTTTATCAGAATATATAAATATATACATATATCAGGTGTATGATCACCTCTACCCAAGTGAAACGTGACAGCATTTATGTCAGTAACACTGTGAACAATTTCTTTGCAAAATATAACACCTATCCTGTTGATATTCTCAGCTGGTTTATCCACAACAGCTCTTTTCCTAGACTGCCATTATTAATCAAGAGCCAATTCAAGTAATTGCACTAACAGTAGCTGGTAGTTTAATCAATTACCTAACTGCTTAGAAAACTAAAAATAAAAACAAACATTAGAGGTTTCAATTTGGGGTGGTTTGATTTTTTTAAAAATATAATTACCCTGTTAAAAAGAATGTAATTACATTAACTACTAATTGAATTAAGGGCAAGGCACAGTTCTGGCTAACTCCACATGGTGCAACAAGTAGCAGAATTTTTGGCTGACCTTCCCCACCAGTAGACACTGAAGGTCTGAAGGAAGATGCTGACTCACTCCTGCAGAGTCATTTTGGCACAGATAACTTACAACTTGAGTACAAAGGAGACTGAAGGGTTCAGGCAGGATCTTTAAAAGACAAAACTGGGTATTAAGATTCATCTCTGAAAAAAGAAGTACCAAGAAGTTGGAAAGGAAAGCAGAAGACAGTCATTTCATGGTTCTAAAAGTTGGCACTAACTTAAAATCTTGTGGGGGAAAAAAAGCAAGGCTGAGCCAAATTCAGTGGCTCAGTGCTGCAGATTCTATAAACAGTCTGGTTATTGCTGTTCTTGACAGAAATGAAAATAATAAACAGCTCAGCCCAGACAATTGTGCAGCAATAATGGACAATAGTAGGAACAGCAGGATTTGCTGATGCTTTCAACTTCTGTACTTCCAAATTCATCCTTGGATCTCCCTCTGGTATGCATTCCCTCAGTACATCTGTAATTATGAAAACACACTAAAAAGCACATTTCCCTGGAAACATGAATGTGCTGAGAGCAAAGGCGATTCAGGAGGAGACAGGCCATGCCTTAGAGGGGTCCCAGGGAAAATAAAGAAGGGGGGGAGAAGGGGGTGTGGGGCAGGAGCAGGTGTTGAAATCCACCTGTGAAACAGGCCCTGCAGTCAAGGCCAGGAGCTGGAAAAACCTTATCCAAAGTCACTGACAATAGAACTGCCACAAAACACCAACACCTGAGCAAATTTTCTGACACTGATGACAAGAAAACCAAACTAACTTTGCTCACTGGTCCTCCATAGGATGCCCCTTCTTGTTAATCCTGCCCAATCTTATTTCATTCCCTAGATCACGCTTGTTGCCTGCAGCCCGAGCAACACACGCTCTCAATACCCATTACAGCCCAGACACTGCCAGCCAGTGTCTTGAAATTTTAACCATTTCCCTGTGGTCTTCTCTTAGCTTTGGTAGTTTTTTAGCAGAAATAAATGTGAAACTTTGGACACAAGCATTGCCAAATCACTGGCACGCAGGAAGCGCTCTCTGCTTGTGCTCCACACTGTTTGTTCACGGATTATCCTTTGCAATTGTTGATTTTTCTCACAGTATCAAACACATTAGACATTTTCAGACAAGCTAAATAAACACCAGGACATGCATCTCTACAGGAAGCTCTGCTACATCCAAGGGATTACCATAAGAATCTGTGTAACAGAAATTGAAACTCAGTTGCAGAAATCCTAAAAGAAAAAATTATAATCAAAGATAAAAGGCATTGTGATAGAATAAACTCAGTTTTTTCTTATATGAAGAAAGCAGGCTACATTTTGTAATAAAAATCCATGTGGAGATTCAGTAAAACAGTAATCCAAACAGCTTGCTTAAACTCATTTTAAATTTATGTGTTATGTATGTCACAACTACATTCTCTCCACTGTAAAATATAAGAGGCCTGGCTCAAATTCTATCCAGTATACCTTTTCTGTTGTTGTTGTTTTGTTTGGTTGGTTGGTTTTTGGTGGGGTTTTTTTTTTGGTTTTTTTTTTGTATGCTCATAGCAAGTACTTCAGTAACTTGAAGATGAAATTTTACTTTTCTGGAAGTTGAAAGATTAGTCAATTTTAACACGTGACCCAACAGTCAACCAAAATTCCGCCAGCACTCGCCAGCTTTCATACAACCCCATAAGCATCACAAACGTGAGTAAGAAGCAATGCCAGTGGGAGATGTTAAAGCATTTACAGTAACTGCAGACACAGGATTTTCCTCCTCAAGTAATACACATTCCTCACCCTGTCCATGCTGGGTGATGACACAGCTGAAACAGTAACAGGCACAACTGGAGAGCACAAATGTAGCCCAGTACCACTCCAGTATGGCAGCGGTGAGGCAGTGATAGTCCTGTGTGTCACTATATATTGTGCCAATTGCGACACAACGTGATCCAAGAACCAGCACAGCTCCTGTGACTTTGGAATATCTCCTCTAGTGGAACACTGGCTCATTCTGAGCTGTGCAAATAAATTAACTATCCCTTCAAGACAACACAGGTTTGTCTCAGAACACCATTCACATTTACCTTCCTTTTCTCAACACCTTCTAGGACCTGCTGCTGTCACAGACATACAGCCATCACTCTTTAGTTTTGCCTTTTACATTCAATCCAGAAAACGTCATTAAAGAAAACTCCTCCTCTGTTGCTCCTGGAAAGCATCTTGGTGTCATTGCCTGATTGCCTGACAGTTCTTTTTTTTTTTTTTTNTTTTTTTTTTTGATCTTGCTTAAAATCTCTTTTTGACCTCTGCGACACTCTCCAACTCCTCCCTCCTGATCCTGTGGGATGGTGTTTTCTCTGGAGCTGTTATTAAAGCAGCAGCTCCCCCGTGCATTGCGTTCAGCTCCAGAAGATGGGAAAGCACTGCTCAGAGGGGCAAAGCGCTCCATGGCCTATCCAACAGCAATGTCCTTGTTAGCTTCACTGCCTCAGCATTAGACACCCTGAGCCACACCGCTCCGTGTGCGGCCCCTCACCGGTGCATCCACGATCCCCCCACAAATACTCAGGAGTGAACGGTGCTGTAAGAGAAAACCACTAACAGCAAAGCCACTGCTGCTTTGTGTTTGGTGTCTAAGCGTTTTAAACACAAGTTAAACCCAGCGAACTCACCTAGGGCTTCAAAGATAAGCTCTGAAATCAGAAAAAAGCACCACCAAAAAATTAAAATCAATAACCATATTTTCTTGGCAAACCTGCTGTTAAAGAATGACAATTTTTTTCAATGCTGCGACTACACAAGAAGCTACAGGGATAAAATCTCTGGAGACTTCATCCGCAGAAACCTCTGCGAGGCTCACTAAAGGCATTCTGCTGAAAAATTAAGCCAGTGGCTGCCAAACACTCAGTTTTGTCCCTTGTCTGGGATGAGAAAGGGAGAATATTAAAGCTGAGCAAGAGGAAAAGACCACCTCCCTGCTCAGGGAGCAATAAAGCCACTCAGTATCTCAAATGAGAACCTACTTTAAAATATGATAATGGTGCATAAACCAGTTAATGTGATTTACTCCCCAGAGCCTTGCTATAGCCTGAGGTTCCCTGCAGCAATAACAGCAGGGACTATTGGCTTAATCCTCCCACAACTGAGCTCACTGACAACTGTGTCACCCCAGCCATGTGCAAGGGCAGCAAGATTGGTACAAAAGGGGTTTTACGACTCTGAGTCTTCCTCCAGCTTTTAATATGAAAATGATTTATTTTGCCTGCAAAAAGCTTTATCCCACACTTAGAGTTAATTATTCCAGTTTGCCTAGAAGGCAGAGCCAGTGCATTTCCTGAGATCCTTTAGCAGGAACATGCCTTCATTGCAGCAAGAACGTTTCTAACCTCATTGAGGACTGAGTCAGGATTGTCATCACTTCCTCTGCATTCCCATCCATCACAGGCACATACTGCTCCAAAGAACTCTGGCCCTGGTGCATTTTGCATGAATGTTATCAATCAGGTCATGTAAAACCACAATATTTATGTGTTACTGGTGAGTTAAAAATGGAAATCTAGGGCTGGGACAGCAAGGATTATTTATTTCCACAAAGGGAAAAATGGCTTCAATTTATTTTGTTGTATAATAAATAGAAGAGCTCAGCCAAACACCAACTCACTCTTTACTGCCATTGTGTATAATGAATCTATCTATATCCATATACTTATGGCACATCCACTACCAAAGCAACAATGAGCTGGAAGAGATCCCTAAGACCAAGGCCAGTCCTCTGCTGCTGTGCCCATCACATGTTACAGTCCCTTTTCTAAAGGGACCGTGCCCATGCACTGAAGGTGACAATACAACAGTCTGATGTAACTATTCTCTCACAACTTATCAGGTAAGTAGCTAAAAATCCATTTCTACCACAGAATACAGGAGAGAATCCAGCCTGAGCACAGGTTAACATCCTCCTGGGGACTACCTAGGCTGGGTTTAGACACCTACTCAGAGATGCTCCAAGGACATCTCTCTTCAGTCCCAGTTCTTGTATAATAAAATGTTTCTCACACTGTCCTCTCTCTCAATGGACAAAGAGTCAACTTAATTACTTTCTACATATGCAAATCTCTTCTTTAGTCGCCTCTCTTCCCATTTGCTCAACATCTACATATCTACTCCAGCAACTGACTTCTTCCTCCCACCCTCAGATTCCTGCATCTATGGCCATGTTCCTCATGTTGTCTTCCCAATGTTTCATCCTCTGAGGTCCCTGTGATATCATGGCCTGTTGAATCACGTACTGCAGTTCTTGGGCTCCAGCTGCTCGAGGCAGTGATCCTGCCTTACTAAAGGATTTGGCTTATAAATCACAGAAAGAGAAGTCTGATAAAGCAAGGAAGCAGGGAAAACATGCATTTAAAATACAACATGATGCAAAAGGAAAATAAATGTCTGTATCAGTGTCTTCTACAGTTCTGCCCACACAGCCCTCAAGATGGCTTTGTTAGGGGTTACTGAAAGAAAACAAACCATTCCCCTCCAGCTTCTTCCTGCCAATTTTTGGTGTCCCATCCCTCCTCCTCCAGTACACTCCTCCCAAAAGAACTGAATTGGAGGGGATTCTTCCCCTTCCTACAGGCAGGTGATGCTGCTTCCTCTCTTCCTCTCCCACCCCCCTGCATCTCTCCTCTGAATTTTCACCTGTTGTAAAATTCGAAAAAATAAAACTACCTTGTTTCTGCACATAAAAACACATACCTAAGATGGCTCCTTCAGAATAGTTGCTCCTTTGTGCTACCCCAGAGAACAAATGGACTATCTGCACTTTCAAACAGGTGGGGATTGACATATAGAGCCATTTCAGGGCTATGATACAACAACTGCATGTTTTACTAGCAGGAGATAAAAGTGACAAATAGACCCAATCTCATGTTCAAGTCCAAACAAAATTCACCATACAAAACCAGCCCCCTTAATTAGATACACTTAGACGTCCATTAGAATTCAGTGTACACAGCTGCCAGCAGCTGCAGGAACACACTGGAAGCAGCTGCTCACTACAGAGCAATTTACCCCAGGAGAGCTCATCTAGGGATTTTCTGCAAAGGGTAGGACTAAGGGGGCAGAGGAGAGCAGACAATACTACAGACCCATTTCACTTTAAAATCAAATTGTCAATTATTCGATCAGATAATGATAATAACAATTACATCAATATCTCATCCTATAAACAAGGTAATAAGGCTGTCTCTTTTCACACAAGAGAAGCATCCATGTAGCAAAGTGCCAAAACTCCTCACAGTTTCAGAGAAGTTTTCCATTTAAGGACAGACTAGAGAAATACATGCTCCTGTACTACTTTTCCTAGAAAGGAAGGCATTAGAAGGCTCTAGACTGACAATTATTTTATCGTGTCCAGAAAAGGTGCAAAGAATCCCCTTGTAAAATCAGCTGGTGATTCATTAGCATCTCATCTTCTAACTGAACTACAAGAAAAAAAATAACTGGATTATTAAAAATCTGACAGAAGAACACAAAATTTCAGTATAGACTCTACTCCCATTAAAACTCACAGGGAAACATTGATAGGCATTTTATACACCCAGCTTTGAACTTGATCATTCTTTAAAGACCTGTAAGGACCATAAATATGTAAATACATAGTGATACACTAGACAGGTTGATGCCGAGGTACCAAAAAGTGCATCACAAATACCAACCCTTCACTGCACTGTCAGGACTATGACTACTGTCAGCAGCCTAAACCAGGCTTAAGTTTTAATTTAGGGACCCTTGTAAGAGCCCTCCTGAGGCTCTGCAATGTACAGCTGAGAGGGAAGAGGTGACCACACATAGCTGTTGTACAGGGAAACAACCATAAAAAGGTGGATTATCCCTTTAGGATGAGTAATTCTGAAAGGCATAGCATCAGGACATCCTTCTTCCATTCCAACTCAACCATTTAACCAACTCACATCGACTCACTTTTAATGCAACTGGGGCACAGGAGGGGAAATGGGACAACTCAACACCAACACCCACAGAGCAAGACAGCCACAAGATCCAAGTATCCACTTGCTACAACCATACCAGAGAACACAAGAAGTGGATTTGGAACAAGACCACTGTCAGGACAGCAGTGAACCCCACAGCTTTCACCTGCAGCAACTGCTGCTACTCACACCAGGACCCTCATGAATAGATGAATAGAACCACCTCAAGTCAGTGGGGAAGGGTCTAACTTCCCTCCACACCAAGCCTCAGGGCCACCCAGCCAGAAGCCTTGCCCTGCTAGAGCCACACGGGTGCCCTGGGCCCCCCAGAATCGCCCTGGGGCAAGAGAACCTCGTGAGGGTGGGACTCCCAGAACATGCCCCGCCACTGCCCCTCACAGGGCAGACTGGGGACCCTCCCCTACATCCTCTGATATAGTCTCCGCGGCCATCAACAGCCAATCCGAAGACGAGGTGAGACGCCCCCTCCCCTAACTAGGCCAATAGGAGGAAGGGGCGCGAGGCACGCATCCAATCAGCAGGCGTGAGTGCCCCCACCCCACTCACACCGCCCGCTTCCCGCCGCCGCGCCCCAGCGCGAAGCGACGCCGCGCCCCCGCAGCCGCCCTCGCCTGAGGGCGGCGGCGCCATCAGCCCTTCACGAGAGCGCCCGGCGGCCAGCCAGCCCCAACCACTGAGCGCCGAGGGGGGACACGGGCGAGCGGCCAGGCCAGAGGCTGAGCAGACGGGCCGGGCCGGGCTGGTTGCCGAGGGTGGGGGAGCTGGCCTGAGCGCGGGGCGAGCGGCCCACAATTATGGTGGAGAGATAAGACCCCCACATTGCTGAGGGGGCAAAAATATGGCTCCGGCACCCCCCCCCCCCCCCCCCCC
>VZDJ01000063.1:6568405-6695585 GCA_008694505.1 Cyanoderma ruficeps | reverse complement strand
GGGGGGGGGGGGGAAGGAGAATGAGTACGCCCTACTCCCCCCCCTCCCCCCCCACTGGCAGGGGCGAACGGTTTATCCCGGCCCCGCACCGCCAGCTCCGGGCGCCATCTTGGGTGCGACTAAAACAACAAGTCTAAAACCCCCGGCGGGTCCCCGTGGCGTCCCTGGGCCGCGCTGCCCTCCTGGACCGTCCCATCGCGTTACCTGAGGGGGTCCCGTGCGGGCGCCGCGCCCCGGCCGCCGCCGCCAACCCCGCGGCGGCCCCGAACCCCCCCACCTGTCCTCACCTCACAATGGTAGCTGCAGAGCGGGGGGGGGGTGTGGGGGGGGTGGCCACCCAGGCCTCATTACCATAATCTGCCTGGCAACAAGTTGCGGCATCGCGCGCTGATTGGCTGGATCTCCTCCGCCAACCACGATGGGGCACAGAACTCCTCAAGGAAAGGCTCGGAGCGCGCAGGTCAGGGGGTGGGGGAGGGTGGGGGGGGGGAACACCCCAATCCGCGAGGAGGGGAGCGGGGTAGGGGGTCCTCTGCCCGGGTTTTTACTCCCACCTTCGGATGCTGGCGTCCAATCAGAGCCCCGCTCTCATACCAGCAGGGGTATCTGCGCCAATCAAGACGCGCTTTTCATCGCGTCGCTCCGCCCCCCTGCTGGGGGTGGCGGTGTGGGCGCCACGGGCAGTGCCCCCTACTGGGGGGGTGAGGGGGAGTCACCGGGCGCCCCTTGGTAGCGGGAAGGGGCGGGACGGGGACACCTCCCACCCCTCTCACTCCGAATTTTCCGGCACAGGTAGGGAGTATCAGCCCTCCGCTCCCTCCTGGATGAGGCGGTTACTCTGAAAATTGTTGTGGGCTCCCATCCGCAATGCTTTGCAGGCCCCTTCAGCGCTATCTGGCAGCCCCTTGGAGGCTAAATTTTATCTGTAATTAGATAAAATTGTGTCAAAACCAGCGGATTCCACTGGAATTTTAGTTAAAGCTGATAAACTAAAAGCTGAAACGTGAGCTATTAGTATCTGTCAAAGGTTAATCCATGAGAAAATGCCCACTAAAGGGCTTCCTAAAACGACCATTAATGTTGCTATAACTTAATTTTTTCATGGTACATGAGTCCTAAATATTTGCTAAAAGAAAGATAATAATTATAATTGTTCAAAAATGTAACTAATTGGTTATTGCAGTGCAGTTACTGCCCTGTTTGTGTTAGTCTTTATCTATTTGTATTATGGTGGCAAGGAAAAAACGTCCCTTTCATATCGCTCATTTGCAATTAGCACACACTCAGGTATCTAAGCAAGTAAGTCAGTGGATATTTAAGCCAGATATTCCCTATGTTTGGCAGCTTTTAGTTTTATTCTAAATGGCTTCATGGACTGTGTGTAAACCACTATTCACTGCAATGAGGGCAGCTACAGATCCCGCAATAGGCCATTGTGGCCAACTGACCAAAGCCCAGGAGGACAGGAAGGGGAAATCTGGGTTAAATATTAATCACTTCCTTTACAGAACTGATTCTGCTCAGTCTCTGTGCTAGGAGAACAGTGAAAGGGTCAGATTTTGGTGCCATTAAGTGTAACTCTCTGTTAGGTCTGTCCTTTTAAAGCGTGGACTAGGTCTTTTAAATTAAGAGCTGCTGTTGTAAATTGGAATCATCCCCTGTTGTACTGACCCCCTTCAATGAGCAATTAAAATTTCAAAAACAGCCCACAGATACAAATTTTCTTAATTGTGTCTATGAACTTGATCTTAAAATGGTAGATAAGGGTTTTAAACCTCAAGTCAGCAGAATTAGTTTAATTTAGAGGTTTGTTCATTTTTTCCCCTTAACTATACTAATTTATACCTCTGGGCAGTTCTCTAAACTGTGGGAGTTGTGGAGCCAATTTATTTCTCTGTTCCATAGAACCACTTTCAATTTTGTTATCCTGTGCTGAAACTTTAAGAGATCAAGTACTACAAGGAAATACATAAAACCAAACATAACTGCTTTATTAAAAAAAAATAATTAAAAGCTGCATGTATTACTTTTTAAAAAATTAAAGTGCATTTGTATTTGGGTTTTCCAAGAGTCTCCCTAACATTTTTGAAGATTTGGTGGTTTACCACAAGAGCTGTAGTCCCACGGTAGAATACAAAACAATGCCCTTTCCTGAAACAGGGTTCACACTGAAAGCTTTTCCACAGATTATTTTCTTCCCTTTGTAGTCAAATCAGTGCAAGTTCACCGTGGATGTACCAAGCTGCCAGATGCTGGTCTGATTCATCCCCTGCAGTATCCGGCATCTGATGTAATGCCTATTGTAATTCCCACATTTCACGTGTTGCTTCTGATGCTCCAGCACAGGCTTTGTTTCCCCCACAGTCTTGTGCTAGCAGAGAGAAAGGCCTTCACATGAGGTTAATTTATTTATTTCTGATCTGCATAGTTCAAGTGAACATCCCCTTCACCACTGTTGCAGGCTGAAGCTGGGCATGTCCCCATTTCAGGAACACTGAAATGAAGCTCACCCTTCGACTGGTTTAGAAAACTCCCCCTCTTATTTCATCTGATTAGAGGTCAAGAGATTGGCTGGACAGGTCGCCACCTTTTCAACCTGGATGGTGGACATCACCATCAATCATTTCTTCTCTCACAGGAGAAGTATGTAAACATTCTAAGAATAGATACTGTTTTTATGAAGCTGCGTGAGAAAGTTCTACAGAAAGACAAAAAGACAGAAAACTCAGAGTAACACACCACCACTTGGGGAGGTGCTGTAATCCTCCTGAAAATCCTCCTTTCCCTGCTCAGCTCCGTGTCTCCGGCCCTGCATCATCTTATTTGGATGCTGCTGCAGCAATTTCTCTCATCTTGCTTGTTCTGTCTTTTCCCTCTGGTCACTCCAACATTCATTTTTCCACCAGTTCCCACATGGAAGCAAGCATACTGACTGTCTTCTGCCCCCTTTTCAGATTCCAGGTGGAGAAGCACACTGGAACTCCACCCCATTTAATTTATTCATGAGTATCTTCTTCCCTCTTTCCCTTGGACCTCCTAACCCCTTCCTTTCACCTAGAAAAAACATTCTTAAGTCTCTGCTTTAAAAACAAGCCTCCCACACCTGGACCCTAAAGCTGCTCCCCAGCCCTCTCTCAGACTCCCCAGAAAGATTTTCTGTTTTTTCCCCCCATCTATAGGGATGTTTCAGGTTTTGTTTGGGTTATTGGATTTTTCTCCATGACATAATCCCATTTTGAGGAACATATACTTTAAACATGACAAAGAAAAATGCTCAAGTGCTCTAAACTCATTTGAGTTATAGAAGCAGCCACTGGCTCCCTGGCCCTGGTGACCTCCCAGTCTCATTCTGTGCATGATAAGTAGGTACTTAGGTCTAGATTCCCAAATTAAACTGCACATGGAATTAGGCTGTGCCTTGTGGCACCCACTTCCCACCCCCATGCAAGTCAGCAGCTGGCTGTGATTTAAAACTCCAATCTAGAAGATGGAAAAACTTCAGCTGTGTCCGCTACAACCTGCTAAATTATAATGCAACTGAAATGTAATTACTTTTCATCCTGCACAAAGAATACAAAACATGAATTCACTTGTTTAGAGTAAGCCACAAAAGTTTAATTAAAGTGGCCTCATGTAAAACACAAGTACGATAAAGTTATTTTATTTTGGTTTTCAGGATCATTCCTCCCCCAAAAAATTAGTCTTTTTTTTCTTTTTGAACATGCTGAATGGATCCCTTTACCTGCAAGAAAAAAATTGGCTAAAACAAGTTTGAGGGGGTTGTAATAGCATCTGCATCAACTCAAAATTTTAAATTTTATTTTAAATTAAAAACATACCATTAGCTGAAGCATTTCACCTCATGCATTCACTATTGACTCTCTTTTTGCCTGATTTGTCCTCTACCAAGTGGCATTTATCCTCCAATATATAATAATAAAGAGGCACAGAAATAAGCCAGGAAACAACTTGCATCACCCCCCCCCCCCCCNCAAAATCCCTAATTTTCACTGCTTATTTGGTAAAAGCTACAGCAAGTTTTAGGAAAAGGCAGCTTTTCAGTTGACTGAAAATCTATTTAGTGAAGCCCTGCTGGGGTGTTGGGATAGGAGAAGTGAGTACTGATGCCAAAATGCCTGCAGGGAAAATATTTTGCTACTCCAATATCTCCCTGACGCTATTAGAACAATATTTATAAAGGCAGCTGCTGCTCCTGATGATGCCTTGAGATCCCATGGTTTTAAGGAGACAGAAATCAATTGCAGCTTTTGCTGCAAACTGTCTCTTTGCAAGGTTCTGTAGGGTTAGAAAGGATCTTTCCTTCTTGTGCTCAGCTGCTCCTGTGAAGCCCCCGCCTTTCCTCAGGCAGCATGTTGTGGTTCCAGTAAGCCCAGTTTAGGTAAGTACAGGAACTCCAGTGCAACCCAGTTCTTCTCTGCATTGCCAGACTTGTTCATTCTTGGAGCATTTCCCAGAAATCTGCACTGGACAGATGTAGTTCAACTTCAAATCTAGGTCAGATACTTCTTTAGCTGGGATTACTGTTGATTTAGTGCACACATTTCTTCTCTGGGAAGGATCTCAGCTACTATGATCCTGACAGCACTAAACTGCCAGCACCCAGCACTACCAGCTGATTTCCCACTGGAGTTCAGGTGTTTCCCTGGCCCAGCCCTGGTTGTGTAGGAGCATTGCCATCAGTAGGCAATAATTTGTGCATCAACTGCAAAGTAAACACAGAGGGTGTTTGGGTTTTCTTTCCATTAAACAGGCCAGAACAACTCAGGAAACTCTCCATGCCTTGGGATATTTCTGAGTTCACTAGGAAGTTAAACAAAGGTTTAATATTCTCTATATAATTATTCCTATAGTGCATTATGCAAGCACTTTATACAGCCTTTGACAGCCTTTTTCAAAATGTAGTGATGAGATGACAGTCAGCTTTCCCCACCTCTGTCAGGAAAGAAGGGATCTTCAGAGATCTTCCTCCTGCTTCTGCATACATTGGGTAGATGAATAAAAGAGGCAAAATAAAAACACATTCAGTGATAACTTATGGTAGATGTTTAGACAACAGCCACATTTTCTTTTAAAAAAATTGTATTTTAAGATTTAATTTAGCACATGTGCTAACTCTATACTCTGTTTATCTTAGTTTTTTATAGAACAGCTAAAAATAAGTCTCCTAGCTGGAAAAACTCTATATCCTTTTTCAGTATGTATAAGGATAAAAATACTTATCTGTCAGATGGTCAGTCTTCCTCCTTCTGCAGAAGTTAGCAATTAGAAGTCTGACTTTTTTATGCATGTAGGAGCTGGCAGAGGGTTACCAAGTCCTCTCCCTCACAGACACTTCAGTGTACAACCTGAGAAGGCTTTCCCTGATGAGAAACTGAGACTTTTATGTGCACCGATCATTTGGCCTAACAGAAACCAGCCTAGCTTGTTAGGGAACAGAAGTAAACAAGTTCCTGGGTGTGTTACTGATAGGTCAGGTTCAAACTCAAACAGGGGACCCCCGCAATCCCTTTGAATATGAATGCACCTATAGCATTGCCCAGTGATGTGGACGGAGTACAGATCCTTAACCAATCACTTATGTAAGCATGGGAGTTTTAAAGCCCCTATATAAGGGGGCACCTGACAATAAAATTTGGCTGTTGCTGCATGATCTCAGCGCATTCTTGTTGCATTCCAGTCTCCATCATCAGCAACATTTTTATTCTTCCCGTTTTGAACAAGAGACTAAAAACAGCATTGAAGACAAGTTGGTTCTTTTTTCTGAAGTCTATTCCTACTTACTTCATGCCTTTTAAGTAGGGTCTTTATCCTTGCCCCAGTGTTTACTCTCCTGATGTATTTATAGACAGCAGTCACATCTTCCCCAAGGTTTGTTTTGTCTGACTACATAAACCGTGTTTCTTTTGTTTGCTTCTATGTTAACACATTCCTCATTCCTAGCTATCTACCCAGCCCCTCTGCTCTAGTGGGGCAACAGGGCTTTTACAGAGAAGAATTCGTTATAGATGATAGAGTTTTAGAAATGCATTGATTTTTAAGGGCAAAAAACATCCCCTGGGATATCTCCAGCTGTTATCTAAAAGTCTGGATTTCCAAGCTTGTGGAAATACTCACCAGTTCCCATTCCATCCTTTGGCACCTATAGAAGATGCCCGCTGACCTGTATTTTTGAATGTTCTCAAGATGAGCCTTAGTCAAGATGACAAGGCAGACCTTAGTCCAAAATTAGAATCAAAATTGCATGTCATGATGTAGGCTGGTAATAAATGTAAGAAAAAAATTCCATTAATAACTTACCTAGTCTAGAGCAATAGCACAGATTCAAGATCCATAGCCCATTACAGTTGATACAAAGCTAAAACCCAATACTCTTCTAAAATTATTTAGACAAGAATTAATGGCCCTGAGCTTGGTTTAAATAGGACTCCTGGGCTTATTGGGGGGGGGTGGTCCCAGGTGAAGCTGCTCAGGGTCAGGAGGCTTTATTAGTGACCTCTGAAGTCTAACTTGGAGCTGTAGTGCTGTTCAGGTGCTGAAGGTAGATCTTAGTCCTAACTTAGCCATGGGTTCTTGGAGAAATTGATTTGGCTTTTTTTCATAAAGGTGTATTTTGAGTCTGTTTTAAATCTGATATTTGTATCATTACCCTATTTGTTAACAGCTTATGGGACTTGTGCAGAAAAAAAAAACAGTTGTGGTTGCCTTTTTTTTTTCATAATTTCAAGGCTTTACTTACCATGGCCTTAAGTCCTACTTTAATTTTTATCATAACATGTTAAAAATTAGGTCTTTGGAAAGAAAAACACTGCTGACATTTTCTTACATCATTCTGGGATTTTAAGTGAAAGAAACCCCCCTTACTGCATGTGGGTGAGGTTGTGTTTCTTGTCACCACCTTGGGGTTTCCTGTGTGAGTCCTGACCCTGTAGCAGGTGCTGTCTGAGCAGACCCTGGGACTGGTGTCATTTTGGACTGCATTCAAAATATTTTTGCAGTGTGGTTCTTTGCAGTTGGATGTGTCCTTCAAGAGGGTAGTTGTCTGGGTAGAAGAGAAATGTTTGTTTTAGTGAGTGATTAGTTTGAAAGGAGGGAATGTTTTCCAGTTTAACTGAGTTGGAAGATAAGTATATTCTACCCACGCTCACCCATGCTGTAGACAGATTATCTGAATGCCTTTGGAAACAACTGGTTTTGGAGAACAGGAGGAATCAAATGGAGCAAGTGCCAGGATTTTTCAGGGAGTTAATGCTGCCTTATCTCTGAAGCTGATAAAAACGAAATTATATCTTCCAAGACAGCCATTAAGATTGAAGCTGCAGCCTCTGCCTGGGTGCAGATGGCTACAAATAAGAAACTTCAGTAGTCACACAGACAGGAAAAACATAAGAATGTGCTGTTCAGGGGAAAGGCACAGAGCTGCCCAGAGCAGGGAATGCTGGCATGGCTTCTGCTGTGCTTCAGTGAAACAGCACTGGAGGTAGGATGCAGATATGCTAGCCTGGGAAGAAGTAACAAATTTGCTTCCCCAAAATCTTTTAGTGAACAGAGCATGACCTAATTATTTTGAGCCAGTCTTTTTTCAGGAACTAATTCTCATTGTCAAAGCTCAGGTGATGTTATCTGGGTGCACCCAAATGTTATGTATTCCAGGTGTGCCCAGGCACCTGGCAAGCTTGACCCAAAACAAAGGTGTTTTCTTCAAAGCAGCAGATTTGCAGGGTAAAGTTATGACAGGACTTTGCATTTCTCTGTTATGGAATTGTTAAACTTGCTTTGAACTCCTGTAACCCCAGCCTGCGCACAGTGGAAAAATTCCAGATTTGCTTGCCTGAGCATGAGGCTGCAGTTGACAATAAAAGGTTTGCTGCAGTTCCAACTGAGTGTGTTCGTGTGTCCTGCGTCATGTTGGGTTTGCTCTGTCTTCATTTTGCAGGCATCCCCCTGGAGACTCGTTTCCAGAGTTTTGCTGTTAGAGTACACTTGGTATTTTCCAGGGCTCTAAAATCTGTTTGCTTGGGAAGCCTGTCTCTAAAGCCAGTACACCCCACTGGGAGCGCAGGTAGGATCTGGACTCTTCAGGTTTATCAGAAGACCTCAGATTTCTAAAATCTGCTGCTTAGTGAATTTGCCTGAATAACAGAGCATGCTAATAGCAATGGCATTTGTCAAAGCAAATTTTGACTAGTTTTAATCAAGAGACTTGCCAGGCGCAGGCCCAGCCCCTCAGAAGCTGATTTTTACACTGAAATGTCTTTGCCACTGGGCTAAGATTATCTTGAAAGTTATCTTATAGTTGCTGAGGTGTTCAGGAAGGCAAAGGACAGGAATAGGCCTAAGATGACAAGGTCATTTTTCACTACTTGGATCAGCTTGATACGAGCTCAGTCAATCTTCCTGGTGAGTTCTGTTTCACCCGAGAATACCCTAAAAGTTGAATGAACTGCTTCACATCCTAGTGGTTCTCCTCAACCTCAAAAGGTTGTAAATGTGCAGAGAAGAGAAGTTGTGGCTGCCCCATCCCTGGAAGTGTTCATGGCCATGTTGGATGGGACTTGGAGCAACCTGGTCTAGTGGAAGGTGTCCCCTGCTCGTCCAGGGGTGGAATCAGATGGGCTTTGTGGTCCCTTCCATTGCAAACCATTCTGGGATTCTGTGATCTCCTGTATTCATCTTTGCACTGAATTCCACATCCTGGCTCCTCTTCTCTGTTCTTTTCTCATTAATTCCCTGCAGAACTTTTAGGAACTGTGCTGGTGATGTCTGGGTCTCTTTTTTTCCCACCTCTTACCTAGCTTTATTTTGACCTGTTCACTTTATCTTTTAGTGTAGAAAAAAATATTTTAAAATAATACTATTTCATTTAGTATAGAGCAACTGCAACACAGCAAAACCACAAAGAAGGTGTAATTAAGACTAAAAGTCAATTCAGTATTTCTGTGACACCTGCTGGGAATTTATCTGCTTTCAAAGCTTTTCTCCAGGTTTTATTTCACAACTGGTATGTTGGTTCATAACAGAAATATGAAATAAAAAGTAATGAAAGAGACCTGTGCTGAACAGAATGCTGGCTTCTCTCAGCATGGAATACTCAAAAATGAATTATGCAATTGTTGAAAAGCTATTGGCAAACACTGGAGTTGAAGGTAGAAAAAAGGCATAATGTCCAATATTTTTCCTTCCCTGACTTTAAAGAAACATATCCCCAATGAAGACAACTTACATAGCCATAAACTCATTTGAATCTTATTTTTCTTTTTTTCATTGCTCTTTTAGTAAATGATTTCCTGCCCCGTGCCAGACGCTGTTTCCATTCACAATGAAGTAACAGTCCTCTGTGAGTGATATCATAGTACCATACCACAACCCTTATTGTGACTTCTCAAATTTAACACACTGAAATATGTTCTTTGTTGATTTTTGGGGACTTCCAGATCTAGGGTTTCACTGAAGTCAGTCTAACAAAACGAAAGAGAACAGAGCGTGGAGAAGTTGGGCAGTTTGCAATGTGCAGAAAAACATGGAAACAAAAGAAGGGCAAAACTGATAAGTTTGACTATTTGATATATTCTTGTACAGATAGAGGGAAAGCCTGAAATAAGGCTTGTGTAAGTCATTGTCTTTTAGGTTTTGAGGTGGTACAGATATTTAATTACTGACCCTGCCAAGAGATCTACCCATGTGCTTTTTCTAGATGATCCAGCTGATGCAGGTGTTGGCTGGGGGAACACCTGGCTTGGGGCCTGCTCCCCTTTCACCCCCCACATGTGCTCCCTGGCCACAGCTCTGCACCTGTGCTCTGAAGGAAGTGTGTCCAAATACAAATAATTTCTAGTTTATCAACCTGATTCCAGGTTTATGCCCTTCTAAACAAAGACCAGGAACTTTGCAGTTGCCTGCTGTGATCTGTAGTTTTCTTCTCATGCTGACACAGTTCCATCCTTTGCTGGGATAAGGTTTATGAGAACTGGTGGATGTGTTTGTGCCAGTGTCCGTGTGCACAGAAGCGATTCTTTTGAAGGGTTACATAAAGATATATTTTTCAGAAGACAGAACAAGTAGAAGGAATCTGGTTGAATTACTTAAGGCCTGATCATGCAAGGAGTGGAGCACTCTCAATTTTAAATGCAGATTAGAGTACTTGCATCCCCAGGTCCCTTTAAGGTTGCAGGGGTGTATCTGTGTATGTGTTTAAGCATAAATTGATCTAAGCATACATAATTATATATGCTTATTTTTCCCCTGTTAGAAGTAAAATGGTAGTTATTAAAAAGAAAAGGAGAAAGGGAGATGATGGAATACTTTTGCAACTGGTTAGTGAATATTGATTGAACATCTTTGCTAAGCAGCTACTTTTTTTGGATTCCTTTTTAGCCTTCCCAGTTGACAAGGAACTGGCAAATGGGTCTGTCATCCAGCTTACTTTTCAGTAAGTATGGAAAAGTCTCGTTAGACTTCTTAACAGAAATGAGGGTATTATTTATCATACCCTGTAAAATACTGATGTGTTTAAATTTGCGGATCTATGAGATTTTAAAAAATATAAAACCTGGTCAAATTTTGCCCGTGCAGTTGTCCACTGAGAGTGCACCAACTAGTATGTTGGAGAAGAATTTAGCCAAAAGAAGTTTTGAGGGAAACTGTTAAAGTACAGATTTTAAATGAAAAAATGAAGATGTCTGCTGACCCCAAGAATCTGCATTCATATGGCAAAGTATTCATTACTCACACTGCAATGCTTTCTGATGTATATTTTTGTATCATCATTTCCCATTTTAAATTCAGCTCTTAAATCCCAAAAGGGAATTAACTACCAGCCATTTGCATTATAAAGTGAAAACTCAAACCTCAATAGCGTGCTCTACTTAAGACTCCTTTTCTATAACTCAGCCAATGAGCTGCATCGTGGTGGAGACCTTGGGGAGCCCACCAAGTGATTGGAACAAGGCAGGAAAGCCTAGAGTTGGAGGAAGCCTTGTAATTTGCTTCCAAAAATACTGAATACACTGATATCAGTGTGAAGTTGTCCTGCAGAATGGTGTTTTTCATTATTGTGGGGCAAAATGTCTTTAATGTTGGGGGAGAAAAGGGATCTTCAAGCCATGGCAAGCTGTGATGCAAAAGACACAGGCTGGTCTCTCTTCCCATGAGGGAAAATCATGGTTAAATAAAAGGAGCAACTTCAAATTCAGCCCTTTGCAAGATATGGGAAAAGACTATTGGAAAGTTGCAGGACAGGGGTTTTGTTAAAGATCTCTCAGGAGCTGACTCATCTTCTGAGAAAATGTGATTCAGAAAGAGACTGTTCTTCCCCTCAGGCCACAGGTTTGGGGTGGAAGTTGTAGGCAGTCCCCTCCTTCCCTTGGACACCCTGGGATTCAGCTTCTGCTTACATGTTCTAGTTCCTTTCAGCTGTGTCCTGCTCTTTGCCTTTATTCAACTGACATTGACTTGAAATACATGTATTTCTTTATTTCTTATCGCCAAGAGAACCTATATTCAAACTTCTTGCTGCCTTAGGAGTTTAAAAGCTGCCAAAGCACTGCTACATCTCACTTCTTGTGGCCCTCCAAAGAACTCTGTTTCAAAGGTTATAAAAACCCTGGAGCACAATACGAAGTCTCTCTTGAATGAGTTTGTAAGTCAATAGTGCTGTAGAGCCCTGGGTGTATTTGAGGCACTGAAATAAAAAACTTGTAGAGCAAGGTCTGCAAGTATGAATTCTTGTGCCTGGGAATTCCTGCATCTCACTGATTTTCCTCCAACTCTCAGCTGAAGACCAGGCTGCTACTCGGAAAAGACCCTACAACTCTTTCCCAATGTTGAATCTGGTGATAGTGCCGAAGGGCAAAGCTGCGAGCCCTGTGTCTCCAGGTGTGCATTTCCAGCACCTAAAGTCATTATTCCTGTGTTGAAATAAGAAGGATGACTCGATGTTTGAGAACTGTGAGGCCCCAATGATGATTGTAACAGGAAATGTCTAATATTTGTTTAAACAGAATGATGCAAACTGCAGCCTTCTGTGCTGATATCAAATTAAAGTAAGGAAGGGATTTTTGGACTTACTCTGCTTTTAAGTACAACAGGAAAAAGAAGCACTTAAAGGTACCATGCAGCTGATGGAAAACTACAGTTCCTAGTAATTTGTATTATCAGACACGTTGTGTCTCTTAGACATTTTAAATTCCTTATTGCCTGGTCCTGTGTCATAAGTTCCTTCCTCATACACCCTGTTCTTGCAAACTGAGTAACTGCTCAAACAAGTGATTGGGGGTGAAATAAAAGGCAACTGGTGTGCCATGAAACAGCTTGTTAGCACAGGCAATTTCATGATGCCTGATGGAAGAGGTGCTGAATCAGACCTGATTGCAGAGGGAGGGATCAATTTCTTGCTGTTGAATTACACTTATCTTCAAAGATGCAAATGATTCCACATTTATTTAGCAGGACAAGTTCTGAGGTTTTTATATTCCATGTTCATTGCTGTGCCATTTGTTACAATGATTTGGCTTTTAATCTACCAATGAATACTGAATGAAGAATTAAATCATGAATCAGATCTCTTCTGTTGCTTGCCAGTAACACAAGCCATTTTTATTTTCAATTTCAGGTTTCTTTTACAGCAGAGACAAAAATAAATTATGAGTGAAAAGAAGTTAAAATTATTCTTCTCAAGCAGGACTCCTGCATCAATGCTGAATCCTTACGTTATGTCTGATGTCATTGTCTTGGGTTACGATATGTAACCAAAAATGTGTATTCTATTCGCCATCTGTTGGAACCGGTTGAGGAGGTGGTTTTCTTTATCTCTTGTATAACCCATTTCTCATAACTCCACGGGGGAGAGGGCAGGTGTTAAAACCAGGTGAAGCAATGTTCCTTGTCTCTTCCATGGCCCATCCTCCCTCTGGGGGGATATCTTCTGTTAATGGGCTATTAAGACTCACCACATGACTGATAAAATTATATCATCTCATTGTGAGATACTCCACCCAGTGGGAGGAGCCAAGCATTCCTACCTGGATAAAAGCTGAGATTTCACAACAGTAGGGTAGCCTGTTTTTTCCACTGGATTTCCCAGAGGAAGACTGGACCCATCTCGCCACCACTTCCTTCTACGGAATCATCGCTACTCCAACAGCACCACATCTGTTACTCCAGGAGGACTTATTTGGACTGCTTTCAACACCCTGAGCAACAGGATGTCAGGTCATATTCTGACTCTGTCAGGGTTTCTAGGATTTTTTGTTTGTTTGCTTGTTTTTTTTGTACTACTACAGTTGTATTTTTAATATTCCTAGTAAAGAACTGGTATTCCTATTCCCATTTCTTTGCCTGAAAGCCCCTAATTGCAAAATTATAATAATTTGGAGGGAGGGGGTTTACACTCTTCATTCCAAGGGAAGCTCCAGCTTTCCCTGGCAGACACCTGTCTTTCCAAACCAAGACAGGCATTAATCATTCTACTGTAATATTTGACACATACCTTTGTGGGACAAATTAGGATGTAATATAAAAGCTGCAATAATACTGCCTTATGTGGAACTGCAGCTAATTATAACATATTTGAATTCTCATCTTTCCTCTAAAAGACCTGTGTAAAATGAACAGCCTTTCACACTGCGGAAATGACTGAGACAGGCAGGCAGAGGAGGGGTGAGGGAGGAAGCATCCAAGGACAACAGGAGAAATCTCAGCACCATAATGAACCAATATCAGTTGATTAATTCTTTTTAATTGTGGGCTTTTTCTCTTGCAGATGGCTTCTCTGCCACAGCTGTGGGCCTCGGCTTATTTAAGTTGGAATGGTTTGGTTGCCTTGATACATGAACGACTGATGCTGCCATCTTCCGAGGTTAAACATCGCTTCAGTCTTCACAGGTGGACTAGAAGAGATAAAGGAGACAGGATGCCATTGTAGGAAGATACGTCTCACTGAGCAAGAGGATGAGAGTTCACTAAATATTTTCTGCAAAGGAGCCTCTCCTTCTTCTCTCCCTACCACGTTTTCACTGTGCTTTAACTTGTAAAAAGACCGTCAGTCTTTTGAGTTCTCTGTGTCAGGTTCAATGTTTGTGTTCAGTTCCTTGGAGAAGCATCAAGCATTGCTCTGCCTTGAGATCCTGCCAGTGCTCAAAGCCTTGGATCCATCTGGAGAGAGAAAATGAGCGGCGTAAATTCTCACTTTGTGTATTAGCAAAAATGGTGGTTAGTCTCTGCTATTTCTGCATTTCGGATCCTCAGTCTGAGTGTGGGCTCATTACTCTGTTGAATTATATATCAGAAGTAATTTCTTTTCCTGGGAAGTGAATCTTACATTTGTGGAACTCTATTCCAAAATGGATTCCTTGTATCTCTCAGACATTGCTTTTGGGTATAGTCTTCAGAAAAACAAATTGTCCAGTAAATTCACCATTGGTTTTGCCCCCCATCTAGAAATGAGAAGAGATCATAGATTTAGCACATTTTCTGGATGCTGAGATTCATATGCAGAGCGTTGAAGGAGCAGCAGCTTTCTTTAGCAGCCACTCTCTTGTGCTGCTCTTAAACATCCTGGATTAATGCATTTTTCATTTTCCAGTGCAATTTTACCTTTCTGTGCTAGTGCTTCAGCAAATTCATAATATCTCCAAACCTAACAGAAGGGTTATTTTTAAGTTTTCATTTACAGGAGTATTAATGCCAGGCTTGTTTCCTTAACAGTCTGTTAGAGGCTGTAGGCAAGGGTTGTGCTGTTTGAGATGAACACAGCACAAACTGCTGTGCAGATCTGCCCACTTCAAACACTTCAGTGGAAGCCAGATGAATGGCAGTGTTTCAGGCATGGACCAGAACAGTGGGAGAATGGCCATCAGGAGTTAAGGGTTTATTGGCATAATAAAGGGTAGATTTTCTCCCTTCCCTTCCAATCCCTTTTAAAGAAGTCTCTGAGCAGAAACAGAAAGGCTTGCTGTCCATCACCATTTACTGTGTCACTTCTTTTCACAGATTTCTGTGCTGCTTTTCCTCATGTCTCCAGTTATTGCATTTATCCCTGTTTTTATGGTAATACCCCATGTGCAATGCATCTGTTCTTCATTATTCTCCATCCTTTCACTCCTCTAAACTTCACTGGATTCCCCTAGAAGTCATCTTTTTGTTTTTAAGCTCCTGTCTGCCTCTCAAGGCTTCTGCATTTCTTGTTACCTTCTTTCTATAGAGCATCTTCATTTTTCACTGTATATCTTAAGCCCAGTTTCTTCAGCAGTTGCCTTCACATCACTGCTGTTGGACTTCGTACATCTTGTCCCCAGTCTGTTATCATTTTGAGTCACAGATGGAAGGCTGAGCTGCAAGGCTGCAGGAACCCTAGACTTCCACACGGAAGTCCCGCAGCTAAATACAGACATCCAATTCCAGATCAGGATGGCAACTTTCTGATGTTATTTATGGGTCTGGAAAAATATTATGTCCCACAGGCACTTAAATAGCTGGATGTTGGATCAAGTTTGAGTTGGCTAATAACAGTTTTGCATTGCTTTCTGCCCCTTACATAGCCTTGGTGACAGATAGTCTTGTCAGAAGGGCAGGATGGCTCCAGATGAGTTGGGGCACTTAGCTGGGCATCATTTGTGCAAATTGTGCACTATATTTTTCCTAGAAGCACTGCTTAGTATTTCTTATATTGCTGAATTGTGTTCTGCCGTAATAATATTGGAGTATGATTATGATATCCTATAATAAGGATTAGGGAGTTCTTTACTTAATCCCACCACATTCTTTAGTTGTTTCTAACTTTGGTTTGCATTCTACCTCCTAAAACCCAGACTGACTCAGCTCTATCTCTGCAAGCTCCACCTTGCACATAGCTGTCACACAGAACTAGTACGAATGATGTGATCCCCCATTTAAATCTGTAATCAAGTTTAGCTGTATAGGATGCAGTTCACTGGCTAGACTAATTTTATGCTTTAATTTCAGGAGTTTAAGAGAATGGTGAGAAATTTTCAAAGATTTCCTCACTTCTCTGAACTCACTCTCCAGGTACTGACAGGATCTCAATGCACCAGTTTGCTAAAGTTGCTGCTCCCAGAGACTTTAATGGTACCAGATGCATTCCTTGATAACTTCTGTAAGCTCCTTTTATCATAAATTTAACATTACTCTTTCAGAGCACATTTTTGCAATCATAAATATGTGCTTTCTGTTTACACAATCATGGTCTTGCAAGTGATAAGGGGCAGAGATGTTCACTTGAAACATTTCTTACAGAATAAACATTGGCAGCCAAAGGTGAGGATGAGATTCTCAGTGCTTCATTAGCCCAGATGCCCTGGAAAAGGGCACTAAGAGCTCCAGAACTTGGGTAAAATGGGATTCTTGGAAGTAAATGTAAGCTGTCACCTACCTAACAGGTTTAACAGCAGGAGAGGTGTCCTAGGGAATGCTGCAGCCTTGCAGCATTGATTAAAATTGGTGCTGTTGTCACAGGCTACAGACAAGTGCCAGTGTTCACCTGAAACAGACATGTGCACTGAATTAAACATGGCCATTGTGAGCGTCTCTGTGCCTGCAGTGACCTGCTGCTCCTGTGTGGACAGGAGGCACCTGAAAACAGCCATCCCAAAGCCTTTCCCTGCTGAAAGCTTTTGGGTTTTTTTTCCAACTGATGGAATTCCATTTGCACCTTGCTGGAGGTTCTTATATCAATCTCTCTCCCTGCCACCCTGTAGTCATATGAATTTAGATGCATGTAGAGCTCCTGATCATCACCAAGGAATGACCAAGATGTGGGAGATTAAACCTTTTAAACTGGGGACTTTTTGTCCTGGGAGGACTGATCTCTGTATAAAGGGAAACGTGTTATTCTTCAGACTTGGATTTCTCATGTGCTTTTTAGATAGTGAACTGAGCACTGATGGCCTTGCTCTTGAAGAGGAATATCCTGTGTTGCAGCCTTGCTGCAGGACTTCAGCTCTTACACCCTGGTGTATCTACAGTGCTGGACTAGGAGCAGGTGAGAATGCAGCTGAGGTTGTGCCTCATCTGAGAGACTTCCCCAAGAGTCACCAGATTTAAAGTTTTTCAGAAGAACAAGAGTAACACCGTTGGAGTCAGTCCTGTGAGCATAAATTCTCACCAAGCACTAAGTAAACATTAAAAGTTAATTAATTTATGTAGCACTTTAAATACTATATAAATTCAATCTCAAATGAAAGCCCCTACACAAATATTTATAAAGAATTTGTACATTTTGGAATGGAGAGGAAAAAAATCACTCCTTTTTAAGTAAAAGGAAAAGTCTAACTCTGAATATCTTATTTACTCCTGCATTCATAAAGCACATTAAAATATTTACATTAAAATGTGTCAGCTTTGAAAAGCAACTTGTTACTCCATTTTTCAACTGAACTTGGCCAGGCTAAAAAGAAAATTATGTATGCCAGAGGACTGCAGTAAAAGAGATTTAAGGGTTTTCAAATAGTGCAAGAAAGAGATTATAATAAGTGACCAGTGGACCAGTCAGCAATTTTAATTAAAACTGGGCTACTTATTGATCTGTTGTACAGATTTACCCCATCTGCAACATTTCAGCAATGTTTCAGATTTTTTTCTTAAATATTTCAGAAAAATATTTCAGGAAAAAATATTTCAGAAAACAGCACTTGTAAAAGCCAGTAAAGAATATGGAAGTTTAGAATGGAAATGTTTTACAACTATGACATTTTGTACTAAGATTTTTCCGTCTCATTTAAGCACTTCACATAGCTTCACACAAAAATGAAAGCAAATATATGGAATTTATAGGATGCTGTATCCTTGTCTAGTGGAAGGTGTCCCTGCCCATGGCAGGGGCATGGAATGAGGTGAGCTTTTCCAACCCATACCATTCTGTGATTCCATTTTACTGCTTTTCTAACTTAATGCCAGTGGATTCACTGCACATCAGTGTGAAAAAAATCCAAGAAGTCTAAAGTATATTGGTGTTTTTAAAGATCTCGTATTCTTGAAGCCAGCGGGATCTTTAGTGGTTGCGTCTTCAAGGTGGGTGTTTGTCATCCCTGAACTGACTGATGTACATTTCCATTGGGAAAACCAAGGAAAGTACTAAAAAGGGACTAATAAATGCTCTGCACAGATGTTGAAGGTCTGTGGTATCAGTAACTGCACTTTGTAGGTCTGTTTTGTTCCTGAAGGATTTGCTTATTTTAAAATTCTAATTATTTTAAATTTCTATTTATAAGTAACATGGTGAAATTAAAATACCCTCAATGCAAATTTGGCATAAACCCCTTGTTTTAAAGCCAGAAATTTGTCCTGAAATAGCAGCACCAGCAGCGGCAGAATGTCTGCACTGGAAAGACCTGCTGCCATGCTCTGGTTGAAAAGAAGCACAAACTGGAGGTGGTGATGATGATATGTCTGTTTTTTAATCAAAAACATGCATGTTGTTTAAAGCTTATGGAGAGCTGTGCTGTGTTTACAGAGCAGCATGTGTGGCAGCACATGTGATGTCTTCCAGGTAGTGCCTGGTGAGGGCACCCAGTGTTGGCAGCAGGATGAAGCCATTGACTATTATCATTCTTATCATTCAATAGCTGTATTTTAAGGAAAAAAAAAATGACACGTGTTAAGTTTTAATACAAAACCCGAACAGCTGTGAACTTGCTGCTTGCACACGGGTCAAGGGCATTGAGAAATCAGAGACAGATTTTTTTGAGTGGGAAACATTATTGTTTTATTTTTAGATGAAGAAAGCATCTCATTAGGCTTTTATTACCCCAGAGCGATCCTGCTCTCCGCAGTGGTGGGGTGAAGCGCTTAGCTTACAGACGATACAGGACACGGCCTTTTCGGGTCCCCGCTATGCGGAGTTTTATCTTAGGACGGCTTTCCAGAGCTGCCTGGGGTGACAGAAGTACCAGGGCGTGACCACGCCCCAGTGCCGGCTGTCTCCCTCACGACTCCCAGCAGCCCCGGCAGCCATTTTCCGCCGGGGGCGGCCCCACCCGCCTGCGCCTCGTCCCATTGGCTAAGAGCGTGGCGGGGGTGCGGCTATACGCCGCCTCTCGATTAGCGCGTGCGGCTGTCACTCTAGGCGGGGGCGTGGCCTGGTGAGGCGGGTCCCCGCGGGGGCGCTGCGGCCGCAGTTGCGTTCGGGCGGCGGCGGATGATGGCGGTGGCCATGGGTTCTGCGGTCCTGGTGCTCCTGGCGCTCCTCGGGCCCGCGGCTGCCCTCGCCGGATACATCGAGGTGTGTGGGGGGTGCGGGGGCCAGCGGGCGGGGATTCCCCGGGGGTATTCGATGCGCGGGCGGGAGGTAAGGGGATTCGGGGGATCTTGGCTGGTGTGGAGTCACCTGGAGATTGTCCAGCCTCTCCGAGACCTTCCGGAGCGGTGAGTTCGTGTTTTCGGGAAAGCCGTATCCCTCAGGCTGCTCATCTGGGCGGGAGCTCCGTCTCACTGGGATGCTTGCGGCTGTTTTTCTGGGGACGTGACCTCGGCATTCTTGGCACGGGAGCAGGAGCGGCCAGCTTCAGATGGGTCCAGAAGCTTAGAAGACAGAGGGCCATTAGAGGGCCGTTCCCTAGAGAAAAAACCTCGGGAAAACGAATCCATTTGGTTGCTGATGGATCCTGAAAAAATCTTTGAGTTGGAGCTGATACCTCGGCTTTCGGCGAAGATGCTTCAGCCAAGTGTAAAGGCTATGCATTTCATATAGAAATGCCTTAGTTACCCATAGGTGTCTGTGCGTGTGTGTGTATATATTCACACACACGCACACATATGTGAGTATATATTACTTTTGTATGTACAAAATACATATTGTATTTGCATGTATGGAAATAACTGGACAGAGGAAATTCCAGCTTCATCCTAAATCCAAAATCTTGGTGTAATCTAGCTCTCCAAAGAACAGGATGGGTAGGAAAAAAAATCTTATGGGTTTAAAAACTGGACGGTATAACCTGTCTTATTAGAGGGATGGAGCAAAGCAAGGAGCAAAGTATGTTCTGAGCTTCAGAAATGGCACGTAAACAGAGATTAATGATCTACGCCTGAATGTTGTTTGGAAATGCAAAACAGCTGCATCCGTCTTGTGGAGGTTCTGGGTTATTTAGGGCTGGATAAAGAGCAGGCTTGTGGCTGCTTGTGAATGGCTTGATTTTGAGAGTTTACTGTAAATTTTAGCAAGCTTGGTTAAGCACAACATCTGCCTCAGTGTGATGCAAAAAATCCAAAGCTCAAAGCTGGTGGTAATTCCTAACTGGCAGTAAACATGGTTCTTGGATAATTTTAATATGTGTTGTATGGAATTGGTCTAGTCCATGATTTCTGCTTGTTTGGTTGCTATTGAAGAATAGTATTCCACATACTTTGTACCAATCTTTCTGTTAAATTTCTGTAAATCAATGGAATATGGTTGATAACTATTTGTGGAACAACTCTTGCAGAGGTTACCTTGCAGAAAGGATGGTGGAGCTGCTCTGAGGGCATGGAGGTAATGCCCAGATCAGGTTCTTTGGCATTGCCTTGGTGGCAGCGGACTGTCCTAGCTGCTGATGCTACATCCAGTCTCTTGCACCTGTTTGGCAACTCCTCCAGCTGTAGGTCACTTCCTCTCTTACATCCGAGACAAATTTGGCTGCTATGCACATGCCTTCTGGAATCTGCTGCTTAGGGATATGTGGCATGAAAAATCAGCTTGGAAAACAAATCTAGCCGTCATTTAATCCCAAAGCCTGGTGTCTGTGTGATGAAACAGACCCCGGGTTTTGCCTGTCTCAGGATTGGCATAGAGGGAGAGCAGCTGTGTCACACCTTGACACTCCAGGAGGAGCTAGCAGCCCCGGAGAGGGGTCACTGACCTTTTTTGAGAAGGATTAAAATGAAAACGTCCCTGTAATTCAATTTGCATCCTCTAAAGGCATGATAGCCACCTTTGTCTGCTGGCATGAAATGTCAACTGTGGCATTTTAATCCTTATTTTTGCTGCACCCTCTCCCATTGTCTTGTCGGTGGGGGGGACTGCAGCTCTCAAGTCTTTATTGCTGCCCGATTTGCTCAAGAACAGCTCTTGATGCAGAGCTTAGGAATAAATGGTTCTGTTCTGGGTCTTATAATGTGGTTATTACTGGATTTTATCAGATAATGTGATAAAAATATGCAAGCAACTGATTTTTTCAATAATCAGGATGTCATTTGAAAGTTATGGAAAATGTGTAACGATGTTTGCAATTATTAATTCAGCTGGATTGTCGGGGTCCCATTAGGTAGATTTTCTGTCTCTTGATTATCTTAGCTCCCATTCCCTGTCCCTGGAATGCCCAGTAATCTTCTTATCAACTACAATCTGTTTTTCTTTCTGTCCTGCACAGAACAAGGGGAGTGGCAGTTTATTTTTTTTCTCTTAAATTGTTGTATCTGAACTCTTGACTAGGGCGTTCCCAAGGGTTGGTGCTGATGGCAGTTGGTCTCCCTTTCAGATCACAGTGTGGAGATGGCTGATAACCTCTGACAGTCTCTATTCCAAATGACTATGAATAGAAGAATTTAGAGAAATCACGGATCCCAGCAATTAATGTATTTCTTTCCATAGCAGTATGTGTCTGAATTTTGCTTGTTTTGCTCGTGAAGTCCCCAAGAACCTCAAACAAGACACTGATGCCAACTGGGAAAAGAAAATAAATCCATGCTAATTTGATCTGTATTCCAATGATAAACTACTTCTGCTGTGCCCTCAAGGTCTTTGAAGGTGCAAAGTTTTTTTTATTATTTGACCTTTATGTGAAATCAAATCTAAGCCAATGCAGACTTGGTACTGCTTTTTTTTTTTTAATAAGGTTTGGTATTTTTCCAAAGCCCTCTTGGACGCTTACATCTGTTACCTGCCTGCTTGAAATCACCAGGATCTGGGGGGGAGGGGGGAAGGCTGTGTTTTGCAGCAGAATTTCATGTTATTATTTTTGTCCTGTATTGCTTAAATTCTTCCTGATAAAAATATCAGCCTTGTGCCATTTCTGCAGACCTTGGGGACTTCTAATTGCCTGCTGCCTCGAACAAAGAACTCCACCTAGGGAAATTTCCACTTCAGTGTTCGAGTCATGAGCAGAAACAGCTCAGGAAAATTCCAGTCTTGAGCCTGTGGCCTTTAGTTTGCTCTCAGTTCCTAAAACTTTGCTTCCCAGTGTTAGGAAATACAGCTTCCTATAAAGGTGATTATATGCAGTGCCTCTTAAAAGCTTCAATAAAAGCTTCTCTGAGGCAAAGATATGGAAATAAAGCAAATCTGATACTGCAGAGAGGCTCTGGATTTTCTGCTGCATTGTAGGATGGCATATGAAGGAAAGTACTCCTTTTTGGAGGATGCCTTCAGCTCTCCTTGTTTCACCTGCCAAATAATTATCGCCTCCATTAAATGTTATTTAGGCATTAATAGCTCTACTAGGGATTGAATGACTTTTTTGTTAATGTGGTTGTTGCATCACCTGCAATCTATTCAAAAGCTGTTCTGTAGGTGGCTTTAGCTGTATTATAATTACACACTGCTGCTCCTCCAGCACTTGGGAGTGCAGGGAAGGATTATTGCAGTTCCCTGTGCTCTGCACCACTTGTGCTTCTCTCTAGATGTGCCTTGTAAAACTTCTGCCATTGCTTTTCCCTGTGTGTGTGTCTTTTGGAGGCATATGGGCTCAATCTTGGAAGCATAAGTCACTTTGCAAGCATCTGTTTCTACACATGTATTAACCAAAGTCTTGTTCCTCAGCTGAAAATAGAAGAGAAATACACCATCCCCAACTATTTCTTGTTAGAAGGCAAAGCCTTTCCCTCTCTACACTTGGACATTTCACACTCTGCTTAACTCCTCAGGCTTTTGAAATTGATGCAATCCCTCAGGCTCTTGCTCTTGTGCTTCTGTGCAGTAAAACTTGCTGTCATTGTTTTTAAGTTCAGGCAGTCAGCACCTCTGAAACATGGTGTTAATTTAAGACCATGCTTGCTCTTAATTGGAAGGCTTTGAATATTCACAATGGCCTAGAAACCCTTCTGGTGAAGCTCCTAATTCAGAACTATACTTGAACTTGCAAGATTGCCCTTTTTTTTTTTTTTTTTTCCCAGAACTGTTTCTGCACCCATTATGCACATGTTCTGCTTTCTCTACTTGCACTGAGTTTGTCACAGTGAAATGGCATCTCTAACCACAGGTTTTACTTGCTGGGTATCTTAAAATGGAGTACTTAGGGCTCCATGACTATGCATTTACTATATTAATTTTATAATTTGCTTTTGGATGTCTTCCTTTTCAGCTTTTTCCTATAGGTACCAGTGAGTCTCAGTGGGGAGGGATGGGTTGACAGGATTGTGCAAACTTACAATTTTTCCATATGTAGATATGTGTGCTTACTAGTGGGAGTTATAAAGCAGTAAGAAGGAAGATGTGAGTAAATTGTCATGTTCTCTTTGTTGTGAATTAACCAAATTACATTTTCTTCGAGTTTGGAAGGGCTAATGGCTCCTCCTCAGATACAATAGGATAAAAGTAACTTTAGCCTGTTAATAGTGTTACTTATATTGGACTAGTGGTGATTCAGGCTTGGTGCTGTAGGAGCAGCACTCTCACTCCTGAGGGGCACTGCACAGGGAAAAGTGCATTTTGGGAGACATAATTTGGCTGGGGTTTTCTGTGAGAGTAATTTCTTAACATTAGATTTGACCTCTTCTAATTTATGAATTCCTGCAGCTGTAAGCAGAGAGATAAATATACCTGCACACACACACATTTAACATGGAGATCTAGCTTGTGGATGACACTTTTTTTTTGTTTTTAACTTGTTCAGCACTATATTTACTACTTTCACGTCCATCTTCCTTCTCAGTTGGAGTTAATATATATTTGTCATTGAGCGTTCTCTAAGCTATACTACCCTATGTGAGAACATGGAAAACCCGCATACCAAAGAACACAGAAGTGAAATCCACCTTTTAGCTTGGCTTTTAAATGTCTGTAAGTTCTAATGCTTGCTCTGAAGGATTGATGTTTTAAATGCAAAATTTTATCTTTATGTACAATTATAGATGTTCCAATCTGAGATGAATGATCAAAACACCAATGTTCTGCCAATGATGTTAAACTAATCTCTCTAGTACCCAAACCCAGCCTGCTTGGCTTTATGTAATCAGGTGTCCACCTGATCAAGAGCACATGTGGCTAAGCTGCTTACCAGCTCTTCATTTGGAGGTATTACAGGGATGTTTTGTATGGAGCTGTTGGGGAAAAGGATGTACTCCTTATTCTCGCAGGATCAACCTGTAGATGTCTAAATTGAGTTTTAACTCCTGGTTGTCGTGTTTGCCTGCTGTGATAATGCTCTTGTACAAATGAATGTATTTCAGACCTTCATTTTGGTTTATATCTTCAGTACCCTCCTAGTCACTCTTAACTAGTGTGCACAGTCAAATGCTGCTGCTCTCTGTGACATTTGGTGATTTATTTCACTTTACATTTTAGCTGGTGACAATGGGAAGTAAAATCACATGTTGGCATTCTGTTTCCTGGGGGAAACTCACTACTGGGTGAGGCATGGTCCAGAAAGCCTTTTGTTCTCTATTACAGGCAGACCTGGTTCAGGTACATGCTTATGTATTCATCTGACTTAGAAATCTCTCCTGGCAAGACTGGCCCAGTAGTTTCTGAGGACTGGTGCAGCTGGGCTATCCTGATGTTGGTGTGTTTACTGCAAGGATAATGGCTTCACCTCAGCTGATTTTTTAGTGGCTTCACCTGAGCTGATTTTTTCCTGAGATTTGTTTCTCACAATGCCTGTGTTGGGCTGTGCAATAACATCTGTTAGCTGTGGTTTGAGGGAATTCTTAGTTCTCGACCTGCAGATCAGTGGCTGCATACAGAGTTTAGTATAATCTTCTTTGCCAGTGGTTTCTTGAAGGATTCCTCATCTGGACCTTCAAAAATCTCATCAGTTATTTCTAGTGCCAGGATTTCCTGCACAGGTGAGCTGTGGGGTAGAATGCTGTGACTAGACAAGGCCTTCAGTTGATGAAGCAGTGTGGAAAGTTGTTATTCCATGCAGTGTGTGAGCTTCAGAGAAGCTTATGGAGGAGACAAGTCAATAATTTTTTGGCTTGGATGGCTTCAGTGTGCTTTGAGACTAACGGAAAATCATTATCAAATGATGACTTTGAGCTCAAGTTTTTCAAGCTACCAAGTATGAAGGGCATTAAAATTGCCAGCATGACTTAGATGCAGCCTGAAAACACCCAACAAAACCCACAGAAGGTGGGAGCTGTGCCTTGGTTCCCAGGTGTGCTGGAGAAACTTCAGTGTGAGGCACTGAGTCATTGGTGTGTTAGAGCTGTTGGCAGTGTCACCCAGCCGTGGTATCATCCTGCCGAGGTGCGGCAGATGATAAACATTCCTCAGCACACAGATCCCAGGCTCTGGCTCTGTGACAGGGTTGCATTTAGGTAATTTCATACAGTAAGCTTCTCTCTAACAAAATTATAGCAGCGCAAAGTGTATTTTGATCCAGGTCAAGGACAGAGACAGGCAGACACTCATGGACACACCAAGCTGGCTGGGGCCGTGCTTCACTTGACTCTTAACAGCAGCTTGATCCTCAGTGAGGTTTCCATTTAAGAGTAGCTAATCATCATCTCCTTTTGGATGACATTTTAAATAAAAGCAGCGTTTAACCTTGAAAGCAGCGTTCAACCTTGAAAGTTCCTGTTCTCATTTAGGTCTCTTTTCCTCCAACAAACGTTTTCTGGTTATATTTTCAAATGTCTGAGATGTTCTGAGGTGTGGGTCGGGAGTTGGTTTCTTTCAATTCTTGTGTTAGTGAGAATTTTATTATTCTGTTAATGCTCTACTATAGCAGGGCTTGCATTTTCTCATGAAGATGTTGTGCTTGGGTTCTTTAACCCATCACCACAAACCTCTAAATGGAGCCAGTGAGATGAACTCAAAACTAGTCATCTGGTGTTGATGTTGCATAGATGAAACAGGGTGAGCAAACTACTTGGTATTTTCCAGCAGTTACCTTATGCTAACTTTAGTACTGAGATACTTAAATCAAAAGCCAAACATTTGCAATTTTAATCTTTGGGCTTTTCTTTAAAGGCTCTTATGTTATTTTTAGCACCAGTTCCCTGCCAAAAGCTTTGTTCCTTTTCTTTTGGATTTTGCGTTGATGAATCTCACTAGTTATGATGTCATTGTATAGTGTGAAATGACAGCCACAAAAAGAAAAATCTTACCCATACCATCTGTTACAATTAATATTATCTAGTCCTGTTAGATTCCAAACAGGTTTGGACTCCATATTCACAACAGAAGCTGGTCTCTGCTTAGACCTATGGTACCCTCTAGCATAAAGCTTTTAATCACCAAATTCTCTATATGGATTTGGTTTTGACATGGCACATTGCCAGGTCTGAGTTTGTTGGTTTTTTTTAATCAGTGTTTAATCTTCTGTCATTCATATCATGCCTAGTAAGTTGAAAAATGATCCTAGAGAAATCTGTGTGAAGTAGGAGAATTCACTAATACCGAGCATTGGTTGACTTCTTACACTGGTCGTCTAACAGTAATTGTGACCTGAAATAGAGAAGGGCAGATTTGCTTTAATCTCATAAGTATTCTTCTCAAAAGATTAAATGCAAAATGTTGTTTCAAACCTGTGGTTGGTGTTCCCAGAGAGTGTATTGGCATTTGAACGTGAGTCTTTCCCTGCATAATTTATCAAAGCCCTCACTGAAGAAACTGAATTTGATAGGAGTTTTGTTTTATGCTGCAAGATCACAAATACATTTAGAAACCCTAAAGGAGAATTAAATGGTGTCAGGATCCCAGCAGAGCATGGAGCCTGCCTTAGCAGCCTCGGTCAAAGATGAATTCTGAAATGCAGGGTACAGTAGTTGCTTGTGCATGAACTGAAATGTGCTGCCTGCCAGGAGAAAAGGAGACTGAGAAATGGTTCAGGGTGCGTGTTATTGTGGAAACTGTTATTACCCTTGAAGAGAGCAGGATGCAAGCAGCTCCCATTTGGACTTTGGATCAGATTTAAGTGCCCAAAGTATTTTGAGTTGCAGGGTTTCAATAACCACTTAATTTCCAGAGGCTTTAAGTAGAACCTCAGTGCTGGAAATGTTAGGTGGTGGAGGTTTTCCTTTGGTAATCAGCCAAAAAACCCTGAGATTTTGCATTTGCAGCGTATTGATATATTAGAGCTCACCCTTTGGGTATGGATGGACATCGTGCTGTGCCTTACCTGGGCAAGAGCCAGATCCCAGATGAGGCTGAGGGAATTCTTGAGGGGGTCGCAGAATGAAGTTGTGGTGCTCCTGTGGGTGTGTGAAGCTTGGGCTTGAGACAGAGCATTGTGTCACTGCAGGTGACACTCACTGGGGAAACAAGGGAAAAAAAAGCATGTTTCTGCTTCTGTCACTCCTGATAAATGCCATCTTGTTCAAATTGCATCAGTACTTGCCCTACAACAAAGCCAGTCACTATGTGGATGTCCTGTTTACAGCACAGCCGCTTTCTCGGGAGCAATTTCCCAAGAGCTGAGGCAGAGATGAAAGACCTGCCAGAGCAAAGGCTGGATGCGGTGGAAGGGTTTACACTGCTGTATCCCTGCCTTGTCCACAGCTGGATCATACCTTGTCACCTGTTCTGTTCCACTCCTTCTGCCTGTGTGCTTATGCACTTTTTGTCTTTTTTTTCATGGTATGCACATTTGAGTTTGTGAATAAGAACTTGCACTAATCACAAGGGCTGAAGTCTATTACCTGTGTTTGAATCATTATGCTGTGTTTTATGCATAGTGTTTTTAATTAATCCTTAATTTTAAATCCTTGTATCATGCTGCAGAGTATACATTTGTTTCTCAGGTTAAGAGATGAAGAAATAAACATGAACTAGCTGATCTCTCCCTGCACAACAGGTCCTTCCCTTTGCATCCTGGCTGCCAGTAAGAGGAACTAGAAGAGCTGGATTTCTCACATAGTAGGGTTTTAAATGGCAGGAAATCTTCTTTCGAATTTGCTTAAATGTAAAATCCACTGTACAGACAAAAGGCATTTTGAAGTTGAGGCTGAAATTCCTGGGTTTGGATGGATTTGCAGCTTGCTTCACATGGGAATTAGCGTGATGAGGAGAATACTTTTCAAAGTATAGCTATATGGGAGGCTTTCCACAGAGCATCTACAGAATGTTAATTCCCTCTTTCATTGCAGGGCTCTGAGTAGAATGCAGCATTGTAGTCCTCTTGTAATAGATGCTGATGGATTTCAGGGGTGGGGCTGTTCTGAAATGGCCACTGTCATACTTCTACTGGTGTGTGTACAAACTGCTAAACTGGGTGCTCCAAGGAAGAATATTATGGAGACACCCAAGAAAGTTTTGGGCTGCAAGCTTCACGTGTGCTGTAGCAGAGACACGACGAGCACTGCTTTCCAAGGCCCTGAATGGCCTTTCGCTCCAGGCAAAAGCAAAGATGACTTGTCTTCATTTGACTTTTTTGGCTTTATGGCACTGTTTTGAAAGATTTTTGCAAAAAATTTGAATCATTATTCCTCATTATCTAAGTGGCTGGTAGCTTTACTCATAATTTTGTGTTATTTTATTTCTTAGGCTGTGATTCTTACATTTCTTTTGATCTTATAACTTGGGGCATAACAAATATTTAGCCACAGCTGGCAGCAGTATTACCTGAGATGAGTTTAATGTGCTAAACTTTCAGCAGCTCTTCCCCTCGTGTTGACTTGGAGATGCATTGCCACTAAGAGTCCTTTGTCTTTTTCTTAAGAGGATGCTGCTGACCTGCTCTAAGCTCAGGCCATAAAGGAGGGCTGATTTTTACTGTTTATGAGAGCAAGCTTTAGATATACCGATCAAGCAAAGCAGAGATTTCTTTTTGTTTTGTGGTATTTGCCTTGGAATGACTGCTGTGCTTTGGAGTGGCTCTTCAAATAGATCTCTGAGCAGCATCCAGCTCACAGTCTCTACAGCATGTCCAGGATGATGCTCTTCACTGATGAAGAGGATTAAAATAGTCATTAAGCTGCTGAATACACCACATGTCCTGTAAAGTACAAAATAAAGATAGAGACACACTGAACATGCCGGAGTGATACAATGTGCTGGAATGCATCAGGATGGTAACATATTTAACTCAAGCCAAATTTGAAATGCTCAGTATCAGAGAAAGATGAAACCAGGGCTTAGTTTGCATATGGAAACGCTTGGCCTAGTGCTCTCTGTAGACACATTTTCTTGCTTTCATTTTTCTTTGCTGTGTTTGAGTGGATATTTGGTCCCATCTGCCCCACCTGGACTCCTGAGTACCACTTAAAATGGTGTGTTTGGCATTTGTTAGGAGGATTCCTGCAGTGAATTAACTTTGGGAACAACCCAAAGCAGAGGACTGTTCTTATTTATTCCCTGCTCTCTGGATTAACGTGCACATCCCTTAATTGACAGGTATAAGTATGAATACAGACAGCCTCCAATGCAATGGTGTGACTGTGGCTGAATAGTTGCTCCATTTGCCTTTGTTGTCCAGGCTGTAGAGTTGCCACATAGCCTTGACACCCACAAATCCATTTTGTGCTGGTTACCAAACCAGTGGAGGATGAGATACGAAAGTTCTCAGTGTAGTATTCTCAGAATGTTCCCAGCCTTATGACACAAATCCATGTAGTACAGTCCAGGCTGGCTAGGAATTGTGCAGGGAGTGGCAGCCTTCAAGATAATTAAAACATGGTCTGGTAAGGAACTCATTTGGGCTCTCAATGATTTTTTTTGGTAAGATGTCCAAAGTAAGAATGTTAGAATGAGGTATGCTTCTGGCTGTCTCATGCTGTTGCATCATCAGGCTGTAATTTTAGCATAGCTTTCTGGTGTGCTGCTCTCTTATGATTTGAGACATCTGAATAGATTCTGTGGGGCTAATCTACATCTGGAATTTTGCCAGATGCTGGGAGAGTTAATATTTGCAGCTGAAATGTGTGCATAGCTGGGTTTCTGAATTAAAAAAACACCTTAGTGGGCCATGTCTGAAGTCAACCAGTGAAACATAAAACCACCACTCCCTAGGGTTAGAACTTTATGCAACATTTTTGTCCTTTGACTTTGAGAAAGCACTATTGAAATGACTCAGCCCATGGCTAGGAAAATGGTGAGTGGCCAATTGCATCACTGGGCAGATCAATCTACCCTCCAACCACTGTCCCAGTGATTGGATTTGCATGTTAAGTCAGCATTTCCATTGCTGTCCTTCACTGCTTGTGGGGTCAAGGAAAGCAAAACTTGTTTGGATGGCTGACCATTTATTTCTTTTTCATTCAAGCATATCTCCCAAGAGCATCTGAGCAGGTGAAAGAAAAGCATCTTTAAGTAAGAGTCAATAGTCACTTCTTTCCCTGCCTGATAGCCTTTTCTAAGCAGGAAAACAAAAAATTGTTTGGAATGTTTGTATTCAAAATAACTTTACTTGACAGTTTCTTTTACAGTTCTTCCAGCTGGTCTTTATACAAAAAAACAAAAAAAAGCCAAAAAAAACCAACAAACCAAAACCCAACCAAAAAAAACCCACAAGCTGTTTTGAGGGACAGCCCCAGCAAAGGGTTTAAAAAACAATTTAAAAACACTAGTACATTCAGAGACCTTGAAGAGGAATATCTTTTTGTTGAAGTGATGGAAGTTCTCGGTGGATAGTGCCTCTTCAAGGCATAACAAGATTGCCTAAAACTGTTCCACGTGCTTTTTTTTGGAGAGTGATTTCCCTTGCTGTTGCAGAACAGGCAGTTTTTGCTTCTACCTTTGGAATAAAGCTTTCAGCACCTGGTGGCTTTGTGTTTCGAAGCCCTCAGTGAAGTATCAAATTGCTTAAAACTCATCAAGGACCCGACCATAGGGTGGGTACAGCTGCAGCATGTAATTTCTTCCACTAATCTTATCAGTTGTATTTCAGCTAAGCAGACAGAAAAGGACTGTGTTCTCTCCCCTACCTTGAAATTTTTCAGAAAGTGCATAAAGAAACATCAAGGCTATAATTATCAGTGTACACAGGGTTCATTCTTCCCACTGAAACCTGGGAGAGACTATTATCAAGTTAAAATTTCATTTTATCAAACATAAAAATCACCCTTCCCATTTTGTTTTATTTCCATGCAGTGCTACACAATCTGATACAGCTCAATAGAATGAAGAGCTGTAAAATTCAGCATAAGAAATTCAGGTGTTCCACATGCAAACCTGGTAAATATTCTGCAGTGGATAGCCTTGAAATACTGGAGGTTCTAGGCTTTCTTCTGTGGAGCTAGTTTTACTTTCTAGATCAGGAAAATCAGTAATGGGTGTCTCAGCCCGGCCGGCTTGAATCTGTTCTATAAATTACCACTTAATTTTCTAATAGCATTAGGCAGCTGTTCTAAGTAGAGCTCTGCTGCTTCCTGTGAAGGAACTGGTTAATACGTCCATAAGAGCTTGTGTGCAAACTTAGCTGTAGGGTGGTGCTGTGACTGAATTAATGCTTCAGAAATTAAATGTTGCTAAATTACTAAGGATTGCTTTTAAAGCGTAGAAAAAAATGGAAATATATTAAGCCATTGCTTAGGTCCTTTTACTTTCTGTGACCATGCTGCTAACAAATTTTGGGCATGCTTCAAAAGGTTTTTGTCATTTGACTTCTCATGTGTCATAGTGCTCTGGGCCTTCTTCCTGCACTCCAGCCTCTTCCACACTTAACCAGGGCAGTGCTTGGCATTCTTCATTCTGCCCTTGCTTGAGGGCTTGCTCCTTCACCCTCAGTTTGCTGGCAGTGATGGAAGGCAGCTGGCAGCCTTTCACCACTTATATTGCTAGGATCAGAAATAGCTGCAATCAGGAAAATGAAAGACTGTTTTGGTGACGATTTGATATGGTTGTGCTAAGTTAATTCTCTTGCCCTTTTTATTTTTGTTGTTAGTTGTAGGAGCTTCTCCTAATGAGCAGTTAACTGTAAACTACACTTTCTTGCCACAGGGTTCACACTGAAGTTTTCTTTAAGGAAAAAGATGTTGTTTACTGGATCTGAAAAAACTTAGTGAATCTCTTTAAAGCACTGATTTCTGCTACCTGGACATTAAAGGTTCTTGGAAGATTTTGTTTTGTATGTGAGCAGTCATGTAAGCTGCTGCCTGAAAGATGCTGCATAACAACTCTGAATAAATAGCATGAGGAGGGGTATGGGAAGATGGTTTTAGTTAAAAATCCCAATTTCCATTATTTTTAAAACTAAGAGCCAGATTTGGTACATGTTCTCAGTAACAGGTACTAACTGCAACTGTTTTTATAGATTTGAAATTTGTGGAAGTAACTCCTGCTTTTGGGTGGACTTAAATGGTTTGAAGTATAAAAGTATCCTCAGTTTTTATGCTGGAAACAACAAGGCTATTCTGTAATCTTTGTTGGTAACTTGTTAATTTTGGTCTGGATCAGTATAAGCTTGGTAGAGCTGAGGGAGCAGCAGAAAGGACAAAAGCAGCCCTGTATATCAGCTGTGGTTTCCAGTTTTCAAAAGGTAATCATTAGCATGTTTTGGAAAGCCAAGATTTAAAAAACATCATGGCTTCTTCTGCAGATTTGAAGTTTCATCTGAATTGTTTGGAGGACAATTACCAATTAATTGGGTTGAGTTTTGGGGTTTTTTTTTTACACAAGATTGTGAATTCAGAGGTGGAAAGCAACAGGCATGACCCGCAGAGCTCCAGTGTGTCCAGAGCAGGACCTGTTAAATCATTTCTGTGTGCTGTTGGGAAGTTGCTGTGTAGCCTAATTGCAGGACTTGACAATCCCGAGCAAGTATTTTATCATGTTTGAAAACACATGCAGTCTGTGCACATAAATAATCAATCTGTGATGCTGAAAAAAATCTGTAAGTGATAGATATTTGACCAAACTCTGCATCACAAACTGCATTCCTGCTTGTTATCCTTCTTTTATCTTGACTTTTTTTTTCCCCCCCAGGAATTTTTCCTTGCCACTTCAAATTCTCTGTTAAAATATGTTCTTCAGTTTCCTGCTTACTTTCTGGATCATTGTGTTTTAGATAAAAACACAATCTGTGCAGCCCTTTTATTTGGAGTCAGTGGAGTGGTCACTGGATGGAGTGAGGAACCACAGGTTCCTGCAGTGGCTCTTTTGTGCAACTCCCAGAGAGCTTCACAAGATCTGTAAAACGAATATTTGTGCTGTTTTGAGGAAGGAATTTTGGTTTGTTCCCTCCTGGAATGCTAAATCACTTTGAATCAGTAGTAAGGGGTTTATTTTTCTGTCTGCCTGATGTTAACAAATTATTCTGTCCCCTTTCTGCCAGTTTTGGCCACTAGGGAGGTTAGTGGAGAACCTGTGTGGGTGCGTGACTTGTGATGAGTTTTAGTCCAGGAGTTACTTTTGCCTTGAATAAATTGCTTTGAAGTAATGAAAGATTTTCTGAACGTACTTTCCTATGTATTATGGAATCTGTATCCTGGTAACTACTGTGATTGTATTCCCTAACTCTTGTGTAGCTGAAGTGCCTTAAATATGGCATGAACTCTCCTATCAAACCATGGTTACTTACAAAGTAGCACCTTTCAGTACTCCACCACATGTGCTGCTCTCGGTGATGCCTTTGTTGTATCCGCAGTGATGGTTCATGTTAACAGTCAGCTCAGAAATGAAAGACCTGAAAGTTAAACTTTTCTTCAAACACTATTCCGCCATAGCTACTGTCCTTAGGCTTTGGTTTCGATCTCCCTTCTGGTAGTCCAGGAAGGCAAAATTGCCCCATGGCCATTTTTTGGGTAGAATATTAGTGAATGTGAAAATCTTAACTTGCACTCAAGTTTTCACTTGCTGACTGGCTAACAGGACGTCTTGGGTCTCTATGCCCAAATAATTAGTTTGGGAAAGCGGTAATTAGTTGGGCCATGCAAGACAGAGTAATGACACAGATTGGAGCAAGGAGATGAGCATTAAACTGAGCTGAGCCTGCTGCTGGGTGACCTTAGGCAAGTCACTTGACTTTGTGCCTCAGTTTAACCCAGTGCTAAATAGGCCAGGCTCCCTTGTGTTGGGGTAGGATTTACTGTGGCACCATGAAAAGGGAACTCAAAATAGCGCCGTGGCAGTGTTCTGCTGCAAGGGGAAGGAAGTGGCCATGAGTGTGTCTGTCTGGCACAGCTTGGAGATTGTCCCTGACATCCTTGTGACACATGGAAGGCAGCCTGGCTGATTAAACCTATTTGGACCTACCTGTGTGGATTATCAACGTTTGTGCTTTCCTCTTCTCTTGCCTTTATTTTTAAGGTGGCTTTGTGTTAAACTGTTCCAGTCCCAGCCATTACACCCAAGCTGTACTTTTTGAAAGCTTGAGGCCCTGAAATTAATCTTTTTCAAAGGACACAGTTCTGGGTACAGTAACATTTGTTCAGAGAATGGTCCAGTGGAGTTGTTACAAACTTTGTCTCTTCAGGGATAGAAAAGTGTCACCCTAAGTTTTCTTGTCTTGTGTTTGCAATTTTGTAGTGGAGATTCTCATGCAGCTTCAGTAAACTATGTATATATGTAGAATTATCTACTTTGTTTATCTCTGGGAGGAGAAATATGATTGATGGTGATATTCACCTACAAGGTCGAGGTCGGAGAAGTGGCAACCTATGTAGCCAATCTTTTGCCTTCTGTAAAAAGTGTATATAAATGGAGTTGGAAAAACTAAAATAGGACTTTCCTGGCTGACCTTCTGCTGTCTGCCTCGTCCTTTGTGTGTCCGATATTGCGACAGAAAAGAGGATGCCAAAGGCAACCATATTACACAAGCAAAACTTCAGGAAGCTGAGGCAGCACTGAGTCGTGGCTTTCCTGGATTTGATCACCTCTCCCTCAGCATAGCTGTGCACTAGCACTGCTGCAGCATGGCACTCCCTGTTGAAATGTAGCAGTTCCCAGTGCAAATGTCTCACATGCAGATTACATGCCTGTTGACACTTGTACACCCTTATGGAGCATGATAAACTAGAGGGGGAGGGGGAAATAATCTGATAGTCCTAAATACAAATTTCAAGGGCAAAATGGCTGCCCATGAATAGCAGGTACTTGCCCATGAGTAACAGGTACTTGGAAATCTCTCTTCGTTGGAAATCTCACCTTTTCGTTGTAGAAAGGCAGTGGAATGTGCAAAGCAGTAAGGAATTTTTCAGGCTGCAGCAAGTCTTTGTAGTTCTACGGTTACTGTTGGCTGTACGGAAGTACATGGAGTGTTGTCACTGAACTTCCGAGTGTTCAAGGCTTCATGTCAGCCATAAACACAGGCATCTAAATATAAACTGCATACCAGCTACCACTGCAGCTCCTGCCTTGGCTCCCAGTTCTCTGCTGGCGTAGACTTCTCCACCACAAAAGTCAATAAAGGACAAGCTGATGAGAACTCCACCTCTTCCAGCAAGTTAAAGCAAGCCAAAGACTACTTTAGTGAGATTTCTGCTATTTAAATTCAAAAGCAAATACAGGCTGGTATTATCAGCTCACACCAGATCTGCCTGCAGACAGTAATTCTTCCTGTCTTGGACCCCTGCCCATGTGCATTATTGTAATTATCAGCAATTTAAAAAAAAATAAAGCAATAAAGCTAGGATGAGCTGCTAGTCTGTAGATTTACTGCCTGCTGTGTCAGGCATTCATTAGCCTTCCTGGGTTCAAGCCACCTATCTGCTGAATAAAAGCAGGAAGAGGAGCTAAGGAAAACAAAGCATGAAACACCATTGAAGCATGAATTGAGAGCTCTGCTTGCATTTACAAGTTATAAATCTAAAACCAGGGGAATTTTAAGTATTCTGTCCAGAAGTTATTGTGTGTAAAGTCCTTCTGCTGACTTCCCTCACTTTTTAGTTGAAGTGTTGGTTTCCTGAATACAGACTGACCGTTAGTTCCCAGGTGAGATTCATAGCAATGATTATTAGATTTAGGGCCTTGTGGCACATTGTGATCCAGAGGGCTGAGCTCTGCAATACCAGCCCAGCTGTTTTCCTTCCAATTGCTTCAGTTTGTGACTGCAGCTCTTCTCAATTTTCATTTGGCCAAGGGCTGGCCTCTTCTTGTGGAAGGAAAAGGGCCCATGGGCATCAGCTCGAGGCAATAGTACTATGGGGTATCCAGTTGAAGTGGTTTGGTCCCTGCACAAACATTCGCACGAGATTTTCAGCCCAGAAAGGGCAAAACATGAGAATCCTCACACGTCAAAAGCAGCAGCCATGGGAGGGTTGTGTTCACAGGAAGGCTGGTTAAGGTAACAGGGCTCATTTTTGTGTCAAAGGAACTGTTAGAATTCCTCAGTGGTCTTGAAAGCATTCAGTTTATAGCCTCCATATGTGTGGGTATTGCACTGACATAGGGAGATGTGCAGAGTTGCTCAGAGTAGGAAATGCAATTTTTAAAAAAGGTCCAGAAGAAGTTGTTCTCTTCCTTTAATTTAAGGCGGGCAGTGTGATTTATCTGAATAAGGACATTGCTGAACAGCCTGTCCAAAGTCCCTCAGGTTGTGGTTCATGTGGACCCTGATTTAATAACCAGTATTGCTTTCAAGGGCCTTCGCTTAATTAAAAACAAACAGTGCAAGTAATCTTCCCAAGTGCTGCCCAGCTTTTTTCTTGTCTGTGTAGCAGCAATTGGTTGTGGAATACATGTAACTCTCAGGAGCAGGAAATCTGTCTGACCTGCAGGGAATCCTACAAAGGGTCCTGCCTTGACACTTAAGGCAGGATGTGCCCTCAGCAGCCAGTAATCTGTTCTCTGGCCACCAAGTCAATGCAATTCTCCATTGGAGCTTTCTTCAGCAGCTTATAAATTCTAGAGGCTGGAGTTTCAGTCTTAAAACAGCTTTCTCTTCCATGGTTTTATGCAGAGAGCTACTCGTGTTGCTGCAGAGGAAGCCTGATGGAAAGCGTGGGCGATGTGGATTCTCCTCACAGGCGAGAGCCATGCTTCTCAAGCTCCCATCCACTCTGGTTTTGCTGGAATAAAGGCTCATTCTGCCTAATCTGATCAGATGGACGAGGCTATGGTCATGTTTGACCCCTCTGAAAATGCATAATTTAGTTAAATATGATATTTTGCAGATACTTATGTGTTATTAAGGAAAGCTCTCAGGAACTAATTTCTGTGAATTATAATTACCAGTTTCTCTTCACAAGAAAAAAGCTCCAATGACCCTTCAATCCTGAAGTCCCCAGCAGCATGCCAGAAGGTTTTCCAGACCAGCATTCCATAGGGAGCTGTATGGACAGCATGTGAAATAAGTTATGTTGTGATGATGTAACAGATCCTGGCAATAAAAGGCAAAGGACAGAGATGTGGTTTTCATGTTTAGGCCTTTATATAAACCAGAACTGCAATGTACTGTCTGTTTCAGGGGTAGATGTAAAATATTCTTTATTTTACCGAAGTCTCTAGCCTTGTGTCCCTCCTTTGAGATGAGGGATACTTGCAGGACCTGGAGCCCTGGCCTCCAGGTGGGTAATGCTCACACATCAAACCCTGTGTCACAACCTGATAAGGCCAGTAGTAAATAAAAGCCAGGATACTCGGGCAGACACTTCCATCAGAGAAAAGGAAGATTTAGAGGCTTCAGTTCCAGTGTTTCAGGACCATAAATCAGGCATGGGATGGCAAGGTGAGGAATTTAACTGACATTAACTGGCCAGAGATTTATGTGTTTATGGAGTCAAAAACTTCTTTGGTCTTGGAAAGCAAACTGGATTACAGAATTATACCAAAAGGCAGAGCCTAGTTTATCCTGAAACATCTTGTACATGCAAGTTCCAGTGGGGAATGGTTTATGGAACAGTTTTTTCCCAAACAACATTTGTTTTGCTCTCATGTTATGGGTATGTATTAATAGGATAATAGCTAAATACTAATACTAAAATACTAATACTAAAATAATGTTCAACAAGGACATACACAACTGGATGAACTCTATTCCATCATGTGTCTGTTGCCCCTCCCGATCTGTCAGGCTGCTTATTTAAGGGATTAAGAGTTTCTCCCCAGCACAAAAAGAAGCAGCTGCTTCCATTTATGGCTGGGAAATTCCCAGAGAAAAATGTGCTGTTGGTTTGTTCATCCCTTAGCAATGTGGAATGGGTGAGTTCTCTGAAGTGCTAAAGAGCTTAACTAAGGACATTGCTTTATCCCAAGCTTCATGCTGGTTTGGGTGTTCTGCAGCCTTTTGCAGTGATGCTTGAGTGTAGCCTGAGGGATCCACTTCCAGTTTTCATACGCAGAAGGCGATTGTGGGAAACATCAGAAAGTTACTTGGTCCCAAAAGGCTCTTGTAGCTGACCTTTTTCCCTGTGTGTCAGTGTTAAAGGTGTGCCCTCCATGAAGTTCGGAGGTGCTGTATTCTCTCATTACAGCTAAAATGAGATTAAAGTACTAAATTAAATAACTGATACGACTGAGGACTGGAGTGGACTGCCAGTGGAGGAAAAATTGAAGCCCGTTGCTCAAAAATCTTGCCTTGCAGGTCCTGGGATTAAAGAATCAACTCATGTATCTCAAAGTTCATTAACTCACCCAACAGCACAATTCAAGAGAAGATTTCTGCCGGTTGATTAAAAGTGATGAAATCAAGCAAGTAATTAATCTCGTTTGTTCAGCTGTGAACTGGGGCTTAGCATGTTCTGGTAGCTGCGGCAACAGCACTCAACTGATACGTAAACTATGTGAGCAATCCAAGAGGGAGGAATGATACCTTTGCAAGGAGCAAGCTGGAGAGGCAGCAAAAACAAACACTGGCTCGCATCAGTATGTAAATAGGGGGTGGTCATGATTTCAGGAGGTTGGTATGTGTTTGAACAGGAGTTTTACTCATGCAAGGGGTGTGATGAATGGATTACTTATGGATGTTTCTGCCTCTTGATGGTGCCTGCATCTCCCTGCTCACAAGTTCCTTTATTGTGCTGCAGGCTTGTTAAGTTTGCTTTGAAGGAGCCAGATTTCAGACATCAGCAGTGCCTTCACAGCACATGCATTTATTCTCTCTTGATGCCCTGTGTTCTTACAAGGGTTAATGCTTCCTGGGTTCTTGATCTTGCATTTCTTTTCGTTTCTTTCGAGGGGTGGAACTTGGATGTAGTTGCAATGTTGTCATCAAACAAAACTTTTTCGGGGGTTGTTTCCTTTAGCGTGTCAGGTCCTGTGCTCTCTGGAAAATGGTTGTTGGTACTAAAGTGGTGTTTGTTTGGAGAGAGATAAAAAGGGCCTCTTAAAATGTTTGTGTATGTTTAGGGAGTTCTGAAGGATCATTCTACGTTTGCTTCTTTCTTCTAAAAAGACACAGCAGCGAGGAGGGTGGTGCAAGACCTGTCACAGGTGCACCATGTGCACTTGTAAGATATTTATTAAATGCTTGGTTTCTGAAAGAACCAGGTTACTGCACCATATTCTTAGCCTCAGTCTATTCCTCAGAGTTCTTCCTGTACCTGAACTATGTGACTCTTTTTTTCCTTAGGACAGGGAGTACAATAAACATACCCACAGTAAACTTGAAAATATATGTGAACTTAGCAGCATTTTGATACTGGGGCATCAATGCTGCTATCTCTTACATGTAGTTCAGTATTTCATTACTTTGTGGTCTGTGCTAAAACATGCTGTCATGAACATCTGTTGGTTGTAAGGGTCAGAGTAAGTAGAAACCAGTTGTATAAGACTGTTTGTCTTAAATGATGCACAGGTGAATAGTACTTAAAAGTCATGGGGTCATTTTTCTGCAGTTAATACTTGAATTTATGCTTTTGTGCATCAGGTTGGTTTTCTCCCCCAAGCACGAATCTTGTGTTCAGTACTAAACAATCCTTGACTTTCTAAGTGTTGAAATGTCTTATCTCCAGGCAGAGAGATAAGGGGAGGAGGAGAAGTGAGCTAATTGTAATGGAGTTACTCTTTTTCTAATATCCAGTAACTGAGAGTTGCACAAAGTTGTCCAGTTGAATTTTACTCTTTACTCCTTTTTTTTTTTTAAGAATACAAATATTGATGTGAGTTGATGGGAGTCTGCAGGCAGTGGGGAATGAACAGTGCTCACGGTAATTTATGCAGTTTTCAGTGCACAAAAAGTTAAATATGAAGGCAGGACTGGTAGCCTGAGGTTGTGTTGCCTACCAGTGGAAAAGCAGCTTAGGACCAGCAGACTCTGCATTGCTGTTTCTATCTGGAGTACTTGAAATGGATTCCATTCCCCTAAACACCTTAAAGAGCTTTTGGATTTCATCTGGATTTTTTTGCCTTATGCCTTTTTCTCTTTTAAAACAGCTAGTAGTTATTTAAGGAGAGTATATTCAGCTCCCAGCATCCACTTGGTCTTCTCAGAAAAAAAAAAAGTCTGCAATTTAATTTACTTCTCTTTTCCTCTTTTGGTCAGCCAGCAAGATTTCAGAAAGGGACCCTGACCTTGTTTTCATTGATCAGTCTGCAGTTTGACCCAAAAGTGGGCCTGGGCTGTCAGGTTCATGTCTGCTGGTGCAGTCTGGAAAGTGCACAGAATACACATCTGAAACAGCTCCCCATATGATTGCACTGAATGGGACACAAAAGGCTTTGAGAAGCTGGTTGTCACATCTGTTTTTTCTAATTCAGCAGAAATTATCTATTTGTATGTTTGAGCAAAAATCTTAGGTATTTATATCCCAAATATTCAATGATACTGGGATAAACACATAGCTTTTAACTCTGAGCAGGATTCTTGCAGTGGGAGGCAGTTATTTTATTATTATTAGTAGTAATAGTTGTTTGTGTGCAACCTCACAGAGTCCTTCTGCCAAAAGTTATTAGTATTAGTTATTTAGGAAGCTTTTCAGACATCTCTTTTAGCTCACGTAGGTGCTGCCTTTTAGTGGGAATTATTCTTGGTTTTGGTGAACTGTTGTTTCAATTATAAGAACAGGGTTGGGGGAAAAAAAAGCCTTGCTGGTGAAAACTTAGGGTGGGCTCAGCATCTCAAGGAATGTTGTTAAAAAATTGTTTCCAAGACTCCACTGATACTCTGGATCAAGCAGGAGCTGTCTGAGAAGATGCCAGATGGTTTCTGGTTCTTTGAGTTGTTGAACCTTTGATCAGGTAATGCAATCAAGGTGTTTTGTTTTGGTTTGTTTTCATAGGCCCTTGCAGCCAATGCTGGGACAGGGTTTGCCGTGGCGGAACCTCAAATTGCCATGTTCTGCGGGAAGCTAAATATGCATGTGAATATTCAGACTGGGAAATGGGAACCTGACCCTTCTGGGACCAAGAGCTGCTTTGGAAGAAAGGAGGAGATTCTGCAATACTGCCAGGAGGTGAGATTTTCTGTGTAATCCGGAATCTTCACTGCTGTGGAGGAGTTGGATTCCAATTTAGCTGCTCAGTAGCAAATTAACCCTGCAGGAGATAAGCTTGCTTTTGCCTAGTCCAATTCCCTGCACTGACCTGCTGTGTTACTGTCCAGGAAGAGCAGGGAGGACACTGCAGCGGGGTTTAGAATCTACCTCAGATAAGCTCACAGTGCCACAGAAGGTCCTTGGTCTGTAAGTCAGAGGTATCTTCATCTGTTTGCAGGGCTTTACCCCAGTGTTCTGCCCCTGAGCTGGTTAACCAGTATCTGCTCCCTATTGTGTAAAATGGACGCTGACACCTGTTGTAGTGAAAATGCAGCTGTACTGTTCTCAGTGATGTGTTTAGATCAGCCAGAGTATTAGAAAAATATTTTAATCAAATGCTGTCAGTGTTTTTAAGCTCTTTAGACTTTACTGAAAAAGGTATCATCATCATCTACTGTGTTCCAGATTGTCTAGTGTCTTTAATTGCTCCTCTGAGGTGACAGGCACATAAAATACCACAAAGCATGTATTTTTTTTAATGGGAAAGCAACAGAATGTACCATGTCTGGACTGGAAAACTTTTTAAACTGTTTTACAAGGCTGATATAACTGGGGCTGCATTTCTTTCATGTGGTAGAACCCTAAATATAAGTCATTGTCTGGACTTGAGAACTTAAGCGGGGCATAAGGATCAAATTAATACATCATAAATGGACCAGGCATGAGGAGACCTGAGGAGGTGGATGCATAACTTGACAAGCGATGAGAGAGTCTGGAGATGTTACTAAACCCTATTTGTTGGTGATTGCTGTTCCAGGGGGTATTGTGCTGCTCCAGAAAGAGTTGAACAGCTACATCTCCTCCAAACCCAAATACCCAAATCCTCCTCCTCTGCTGTGCAAATCCAGTCCTCTCAGCTTAGTGCCAGTGAGGACTCTTGCCCTGACCTGGCTTTCTCCTGCCTCAAAGCAGTGGCATACCTATTTCTGAAGCCCTGTGTGACAGACATCTGGAGCATTTTTTTGTCTCCAGCTGTCCTGAGCTTGATCCAGAGCAGTGTGTGTGTCCATGTGCAAGCTCCAACTTGTTACTGTGTAGAGAATCAGCCTCACTACTCCGGTAGGAGCTGCTCTGCACATTCTCTGTCCTTTCTGGAGAGAAATCTCTCTCTGTCTGTACTGTTCTCCAGATGTACCCAGACCTTCAGATCACCAATGTGGTAGAAGCCAACCAGCCCGTCAGCATCGACAGCTGGTGCAAGCGTGGGAAGAAGCAGTGTAAGGACCACACTTACATCGTCGTGCCCTACAAGTGTCTGGGTGAGTGTGTGCTGTGGGTGTGCAGTGCATTCCTTTGGGAGAAGCAAGGAGTTGCCTCCTGAATTCTTACAGAGAAAAAAGACTTGTCTTGTATCATGTTGTCACTTCCACAACTTCCACTGAAATGTTTTTCTTTCCACAAGATGGAACTCTGCCTTTCTGGAGTAAATTGACAGCTTGGTAACAGCTGTGGTAGAATAATGATGCCTGGCATGAAAAACAAATCCCCATTCTCTCTGCAACTGCCATAAAAACCTGAAGGCTATTGTATCTGAGTACCACAAAGACACTGGGATTTATTACTTTGATCCTATTTTTGTGAAGCTTTAATATTTTGTTGCCTTGGAGACTTAAATGTTCAGTGTGCTCAGGCTTCCTGCTTGGTCTTGGCAAGAGATCTCTATTCTATTTCAATGACTATATTTAAACTTTGCTGTTTCAAAGAGGCCCTTTTTCTTGCAGCTGTATCCCCTGTCCCCATTTTGAACTGTGAAAGAATATGAGATAAACTGTGATGGATTTCATGGTGCTTTCCAGAATCTCCCCACCCACTGGAATCACACAGCATGTTTTAGCTGGTTAACTTGTGACTTCTGACCTGTGGGTGACACTGTGCTGCCCCATGTGTGTTTTTAGGAGTGAGCTTAGTCTCAGCTGGCTGACTTTGTTTTCAGTTATCTGCTGGAAAAGACTTGTAAGAAGTCTTGGGAGAGTCTGATTGCTGGAAGCATTCAGTAGGAACCAGTTTTCATAATTTGTGTCCATATGTCAGGTCACTGTGTGATTAGACAGGGGAGAACATCAGCAAATCAGCCAAACCATGTGTGTGCTTTGTCCTTTGTGTAGTGCCTTCCTTTAGACAATCATAAAGCATTTAATTCAACGTAAAACTTATTGAGGACACATCCTGGGAGAAGGGTGCTTGTCTTTATAGATGTGGAAATTCAGGTTTAGGAAACAACCAAGCCCAACTGATCACAAGGAGAACTTCTGATGGAAATAAGGATGAAAACAAGCTCCCTGGATTTATAAGGAGTCATCTCTTTTAGAAATAATATTTCCCCAAGCCTATTCTCCAGCTGAAAAATAAGCTGATTTTACTGACACTGCCTTAAAATTTGATAAGCATTGAACTATTTATGCAGGTTTTTCCTTAGTATAATTCACAGTGTACATGATTTGCAGGTTCTAGCCTGTGAGGCAGCTTTGATTTTCAGATCTAAGTTGCAGGTCTTGAGGCCATACATCTATAAAATCTCTTTGTCTCTAGCACTCCACAAATTGCTTGTTGTAAATAGATGATGTGTTTCTCTGGGATTATAGTCAAACAGTGGGATTTTGTTCCCTTTCTTAGTTGTGTTTTCCTTGATACATTAATGCGTGGAGTACCTTGAAGGTAGGATCCTGTCACCATACCCTGTGTAATCTTCTCTGCCCCTCCCACACCATGGAATACCCCTTTGTATTTCAAAAGTGAAGAGAAGAACCCATGAAGCTTCTGCCTTCAGCCCCCATAACCACAATCTCTTGGTTTTATAGTGTGCTCAGTTTTACTTTTCTTACCAGAAGCATTTAAACCTTTCCTCACAGACTAGGATGAAAGGTTATTAACTCGAAATTGTAACTGGCCTGTTTTGAGATACGAAAATGGGGAAAATACAATCTGTTAGTTTAAAATGTAAGTAATTGCAAAGGGACGATGAAGGTAATTTGATTTCATTGTCTTCAGTTATCAGGTAATCTAACTCTAAACTATTTAACTTCTCTGTGCTTTGTAGATGTGTCCATGATCTTTTAGTATCAACAGTAAGGAGCTGGAAAAAAATTGGTCATGTGAACAATATTTAAAATATATTTTGAAGACGGTGTGAAAGATTGGTTAGACAAAATTCTGCTTTGTGGAGACTCTGAGAAAAAGTCTTTGACTTAAAAGCTTTTCTTCAATTTTAACAAATGACTCCTAAAGCTGCTAGTCATGTGTGCAGGGAATGCTGTTTTGAAACACATGGGCTGAAAATCTTTTCCTGGTCTTCTCAGAGTATCTAGCTCTCTCCTTATTTTAAAATTACTAAATGCAGTGTTTCAATCTGCAAGAAAGAAAGAAAAACCTCAGCTAGGTGGAAACTTCACGTTTGGATTCCTGCAGCAGTGTTTGCTGGGACTTCTGGGGTAGGAACAGGAAATGATGCTAATTTATTTCTGATCCTTAATTCATATATGTTAGTACCAAACTGAATGATACTAAATAGCTTTTAAGTCCAACTAAAGTAGAGTCTGTACAGCAGAGAGATTCTCTTTCTCCCATCTTCCTCAAAAGCAAAAATCTGGGTTTCGCACAAAGATTGCTCCAAATCTTCCTCGTGCTAGTGAGATTGTGGTTATCTAGATATTGGAATACAGTGTATTTGCTGACTGGTTGTACTCTGATATTTAGGCTGTATAGTTTTTATTTTCCAGCCCTCTGTGTTTTGGTTAGGGCAGTGAATGTGCTGCAGTTGATCTTGAATTAAACTATCTGGAAAAAAACCAAAACAAAACCAAACAAGTCTTGCTCAAATACTGAAAACATAGATAACACTCTCAGCATATAAAAATTTCCAGGCTGTTAGAACAGCAGACAGCATGAGGGAACTTTGGTATGATGCAGCTCATTTGAAAATAGGTGATTAAGTAGTTTGAAACTTCTCAGTGCAGACACAGTCTTCTAAAGATTTCACTGAAATCTCTTCAGTAAATCCCTTCACGGAAGAACAACTATTTTTTAACTTTCACTGTAAACTCTGCCTTCAGTTCAGCATTGGGGGTCACCCCAATCACCCTGTGCTCATGGTTTTACCTTGGAATCTCTGAGGCTCTGTTTTTCTTGAGATTCTCAGAAATAATGTTCAGAGCTGGTGTGACTTGTCTCCTGTAAGAATATACCAAGCCCTCAAGGCACATGCACAGAGTGCACTTTGGGGGAGTTCTGATGCAGGCTTTATTTGATGTTGGAAGCTGGAGGAGTGTGAACTGTGTCCATTGTGTTTTTCAGTGGGTGAGTTTGTAAGTGATGTCCTGCTGGTTCCCGAGAAATGCCGGTTCTTCCACAAGGAGCGCATGGATGTGTGTGAAAGCCACCAGCACTGGCACACTGTGGCAAAGGAGGTAATGGAGCTGTGTTTATTCTGGATCTATCCACTTGGATGCTTGTAGTATTGGAGCACAGCAGTGTTTCTCTCTATATGGCTATTCCCATGTTCTAATCAATGAACTGAGGCAGACAGCAAGGAAATAAAAATTTAAAAGTACTCAAGTGGCTTAAAAAATGTGTGTAGAAATTGGGTTATTCTTCGTGAAAAGCTGTCCTAAATAGCTTATCCATATCACAGAGCTAGGAATTGAAATCAGCTCTCTGGGGTATTGCTTTAACCAATGGTTCATCCCTCTTTCTTTTCTCTTTCCAGGGAGATACAGTGGGCATAGGATAGTTCCTATTTTTCTTGCACATTTTGTTTTAATGTACCTGCTGCTGGGGATTTGGTTGGGAGGGCTTGCCTGGGAGCAAACTGATTTTTTTTGGGGAGTGATTAGTGTAGGTTTTACATAAGAGAGGGATTATATTCTCAGAATAAATCTAGCCCATGGTTTTGGGGGGATTTGGTTTGTGTTTTTTTATCTGACTAGCTAAAAACTGTTGCAAAAGCTCTGCACTCCCATTTGAAGCTGGGGTAATAAAAATAAGATCATGACAATATGTATGTGTTTTCCATTTTGTAGAAGCAGCAATTGTAGAATCAGCAACATAAAGACCAGTTGTTAACCAGATGAGGTTAAGGATGCTCCACTTATAAGATTCCTATGTCTTTAAAAGCCTGTGAGCAAAAATCTAAATAAAGCTGTACTACAGGAATTGTCTTTTAATTGAGGGTAAACTTGTTAATGTCTAGAAAATTGAAAAGTCATTTACTTTAAATGTAGTTGGAGAACTTTTCCAGCAATGTTTGGCTCATTTAAAATCTGTGCTGTAACAAAGCAAAGCACAAAAGTATTCTGATGGGTATAATAAAGCTTTTCTTCATTCTCTTCTGGGCACCTCAAAGCCAAGTATTTCCTTAGCTTTAGAGAAGTGTATGGACATAATGTCTAAGCATAGTTTACATTTTTCTTGAATTATGTGATCGCGTTTCATCTACAGCATGGTAAAATGATCTTGACACAAAGTCCATTTGAGCAATTATTCACTTGCTCCAGTGTAAAGTTTAATAAGGTTTAATAAAATGGCCAGCCCAGGGAACACCCTTTCTGGTTCTTTCAAGTGTTCTCCCTTGAGTTGGCACAAAATGTTTAGGTTTTTTTTCCTGAACTTTGTCAGGTTGACAAACCAGCAGTTCTTGGGGCCAGGGTGTAAAATGTTAACACCAGGAAGTACTGGGTGTTTCTGAATCTGGGGCTTTCGTGTTGGTTTGTTTTTACTCTATAAGTTTCAAATACACTTTCTTTTGATGTTAAGATTTAGGTCATATGTTGCTGTTGTTTTTGCTGTAAAACTTAAACCATTCTTGGGATCTCTGATAGGCAAACTTGAGCTTTATCCAAAGGAAGAGTATGATGTTGAACTGACATGAATGGGCTCCCCTTTCAGGCCTGTCTGACAGAAGGGATGATCCTGCACAGCTACGGGATGCTGCTGCCCTGCGGAGTGGACCAGTTCCATGGAACAGAATATGTGTGCTGTCCTCGGACTAAAGTTGTGGATGAGGCTCTGTCCAAAGAGGAAGAGGATGAGGATGAAGACTATGACCTTTACAAGAGGTAGAGTTCTTACTGGTGTAGATGCTGACAGCTTTGTACCATGAAGTTGCTGCTTGGGAATATTTCACGCAGCAAATCCCTTGTGGTGAGGATTGAGCAAATTTCTGTGCTTCTGATCTTCCTTAAGGAGTGTCCTGAGCCTGAAGAGGTTTGCAGTGTCCCTTTTACTGGAGGAGCTAAACACCCCTTCTCCCTTCATCCCTGCGGAGAGTTTGGGTCATTCAGCCTCAAGAAAAAAAGGCTCCAGGGAGACCTTAGAGTCCCTTCCAATACCTAAACAGGCTCCAAGAGAGCTAGAGAGGGTCTTTGGACAAGGGCCTGCAGGGGTGGGACAAGGGGGAATGGCTTCACCCTGCCAGAGGGGGCAGGGTTAGATGGGATACTGGGAAGGAATTCTTCCCTGTAAAGATGGTGAGACCCTAGCATAGGCTGCCTAGAGAAGCTGTGGCTGCCCCATTCGTGGAAGGGTCCAGGGCCAGGTTGGATGGGGCTTGGAGCAGCCTGGGATAGTGGAAGGTGTCCCTGCCCAGGGAAGGGGGTGGAACAACATGGGCTTTACGGTCCTTCCCAACCCAAACCATTCTGGGATTCTACAGTAGGAACCTGCCCCAAGGTTAGACTTTCACTTACTGAAAAATGGAAAGAGGCCACATGAAGCCAGAGCCATGGAGAAACTTTGCCTGCAGCAGCAGGAGAATAATGAGGGATGTCGTCCCCTTGCTGTGAGTGATGGGCTAATTAATAGCTGGCACACTTATTTTTCCCATTTCTGGTGTTTCTAGAACAGGTGGAAAGAATTATTATTTTGGTACCTCCAAGTGATTAGCCTTAACTTTACTCCCTAATTTGTCTGTGTCACTCCAGTGAGTTCCCTACAGAGGCAGGTGTAGAAGACTTCACAGGCACAGCTGTGGAGGAAGATGAGGATGAGGATGATGAAGGGGAAGAAGAGGAGGATGAGGTGGAAGACCGTGATTACTACTATGACAGCTACAAGGTTGATGACTACAATGAAGAGACTCCCACAGAGCCTAGCAGCAACAAGGCTATGGCTGAAAAAGAAGTGAGCAGTGACATGAAATGTAAGACACATTCCAGTCCACAGACTTCCTGCTTCCTTGAGATCATTCCTGTTGCCTGTCAGTTAGTGATGGGGTTTTGATCAAGTCAGTAAGTGCCACTTAGGAGTTTTATTTGTCAGATAAGTTAGCAAACAGAGGAAAGCTGATGATGCTTGTTTCAAGTGTTGAAATTACCTCTCTAGAGCATGGGCCATATGTTTCCAGATAAACAGCAGTTCTGCTGGCGGGAAGCCCAGTGTTTGGCATGTTGAACAAGCACCTCATGAAGGTGCAGTGATGAGTCAGAAAAGCCGTATCTACAAATTTTGGAAAATCTTAAAGGGACATTTGGGGTACACTGTGAATTTAAATTCTGGTGGTTTATACCAGCTTAAAATGAAGCTGAAAGTGGTGGGCCATACTCTGCAGAGATGCCATCTGGTTATTTAAGGACGAGGAACATCCTTGGTACTGCCTTTGCATAAACACTTCTCTTCCACAAAAGAAAGTCAGCCAGCACAACTGCCCCAACTTTATTATATGTTAAGGTATACTTTTTGTAGTAGTAGAATCTACTATGCTGGTGGCAGCTTTTGTTGAGTGGTAGATGCCCTTGAAGAGGGCTCATAGTGTGGTGCCTCAGCATTATGTGATGTCCTACACTTTGCATGTAGAACTGTCTGCAGAGGAGGGAGGAGCAGAGAGGGAATGAAATTCAATTAGCTACAGATCACTGAATCATTGCCAGCAGTTCTCGCATCTTTTTGGTAAAATGCCAGCGTGCTGCAGATAATTTTTCTTGCTGAGACAAGGCTTAGCTCATATGTGTATAGGACTGTTGCAGATCAGCAGGTGTTGTAAGAGGCTTGGAGGAATATGATTGGGGTGTCTGTTTTGGGGGTATACAGTCTCTTTTCCCTGAAGTACCATGAACACTTGCTAATTTATACACTATATCTGCTCTCTTGCCTCAGAACAGCCCAGCTGCTATTGCTAGCTCATCATGAAGCATTCCCTGTGCCATGGCTACATGAAGTTTTAATATTTGGTGCATAGACGATTCAAACCTTAAAACCTCACTGTCTGAGGCTGGCATGGAGATCATTCCCTTTGTTTAGCCTGCTTTTTCACTTATTCTTGCACCTGCCCTGTAAGATGTGGATTGTTTAGCCTGCTTTTTCACCTATCTGTCCAGGCAGAGTGCAGTGAAGAACTGGACATCCTTTGATGCTTTAAGCAGCCCTAATTGACTGGCTTTCCATGCTGTTGGTTTTATAGAGTGGAGGCTCTTCCACTGGGGCACCTGAGGCATAATGCTATGGCAACAGCAGAGCAGATTCTTGCTGTCCCAGCCCCTGGCTCTGGAGAAATCTCTCACAGATTAGAGCTCCACGTAGAGACAGCGAGCTGCTTGGCTATCTCCAAAGCATCTCATGCAGGCATCTCCCTGACCAGCTTGTGATGGATGCTTTGGAATGTTAAACCCCCCAAAACTGACAGAAGCCCTTGGGTTGGTGCAGCAGCGATGCTGAGGCCGGTGCCTCAGAGGAAGGGGTGAAGTAGAGCCACCTCTGCATCATGTAAATGGCTCAGCAAGGCCTGTGCTCCTCACCAGCTCATGTTCTCACCCATCTCCACACAGCTGTCTGCTCCCAGGAGGCCATGACAGGGCCCTGCCGGGCTGTGATGCCTCGTTGGTACTTCGATCCTAACAAGAGAAAATGCATTCGCTTTATATATGGAGGCTGCGGAGGCAACAGGAACAATTTTGAGTCAGAGGAGTATTGTATGGCTGTGTGTAAAAAGATGAGTAAGTCCTGCCTCCCACTGGCCTTTTGCAGCTGGCCACTGTCTGTCTGCCGTGTGGTGTCTCCTCCTTCCCTTGGGCAATAGAGGACCCATCTGTAGCTTATCCCTTTGGTTCTGGTGTCTGTCCCTTTGCAGCAGTCTCCTCCTGTCTCTGCTTCCCTAGGTCTGTAGGGTGGTTGTTCCTGGGGAAAGTGCCCCTCACCATATGCTGTCTGTGCTCCCTCGTGACTTGCAGCTCTTCTTGAGGGCTCAGCTGCCCTCTTCCAGATCTATAGCAGGGACTAGGGGTTGTCTCTGACCTCTTGCCTAACTGGCTTTTTAATCAAAATATATTTAAGGAATCCCTTGCTTTCCCTAGTTGTGTTACCATGCATATGTTTGACAGTAGAGCCTGAAAAGCAGGCTTACTGTTCTCCTGGTAGTAGGGATTTTCTTGCTATCTTAATTTTGGAAAATACAGACCAGTAGTATAGAATTCAGATTCCCATTTTCAGCTTGGTATGAAATACAAATCACAACTCAATCCCTGTGTTTTTGAGTGCTTGAGGTTTTTGGCACCAATTTCAACTGGCTTTTATGTCAGATGATAAAACTACCAGAAACATTTTAACCTCCTTATTAATCTTATTGTTGAACTCCAGCACTTCCACTTCAGCTACCATTAAAGCTTTTGAAAGGCTTTTTGTGTTATCTGGGGCTTGGCAGCCTGACTATACAGCCATAATCCTGTTTACAAAATGTGCTTCATGCAAGTGCTTTAGATTGGACTGATCTAACTGAGGCTGTGAAAGAAAAGATGCAGATGTCAGGAGCTTTTTGTACAAAAGATTGTCCTGTTACAGAAGGATTTGGGGCTGGGAAGAGAGTTCTCTGTGTCCAAGCCTGGTTCAAAAATGCCAGGAGCAGGGCCAGAATACAGGACTGATATGACATTGTCCCTTGCACACAACAATAGTGCCTGTGTTGTATGTTGTCATTATTTCCCCCTAGAGAGGGAAGGTTGGTGGGTGCAGTGCATGCTAAACTCTTAGCCAGTGTTCATGCTGAAGTGCCAGGTAATTTTTTTTCTGAAGCATGCTGTCTTTAATGACATGTTGGAGGAGTTTCCACCCGAATAACTAATATGGATGACAGGTTGCCATAACTGTCCTTTTGTGCCTTCCCTCAAGCAAGGGGCAACAACAGAGTGCATCATGTTTGCCACAAATTTATCCGAAACGCTCTGGGATGTGTAGTTCCTAAAACTTTAGCACAGGAGTACTTCCAGCACTTCCTGAACTGCAGTATATAGAAAACAGAGCTCCTGATGTGGATTCTGTCGATGCTTGAAGTTTATCAGTTCTGAAATTTTGGTTTTACCCTTGTTGAATTTGGATGTCTTGAAGTTACAAACCATCCAGTGTATTGGACAAGTCACTTGTCACACTGAGCCTCCTTCTGTTGCTGTCTTGTCTAATATCATTGCCTGTAAGTCCTGCGTAGTGCATCTGGTAGGGAAGGTAGGTTTGAAGTGTAAAGTACTGGTTTTGTGCAGATTTATTGTCAAACTCCCTAATTATATTAATGATGTCTGGAGCCAGCTTGTCAGCAAATAGCTAATGCACAGAATGTCACTTAAACCATCCAAAGCCAATGTGGAAGGGAAGGGAAAATGAATTCTTTATCCTGCCATGCCAGGCACTGTGTTTCTGGAGCTGAGTGCTGCTCACCTCAGCACTGTGCAGGCCAAACAGTGTTGGGAGCTGTGGTCATTGCTGTCATTTGGGCTGATGGAGCTGATGTTGGACAGAAAATCGGCACCGTAAAGATTCCAAAATGGACTCTGGAAGGTGGTGGTTCAGTAGGCTCAGCTTGCCAGACTATTAATTAGGCAGGCATGGAGGTTCCTCTCCTTGGCCTCTGCAATCCAGGATTGTAGTCTTCTGATGCTCTGCTCACCCTTCCCTCTTCATGCAGTGCCAACTGATGATGTGGATGTCTACTTTGAGACGCCTGCGGATGACAATGAGCATGCCCGCTTCCAGAAGGCCAAGGAGCAGCTGGAGGTCAGGCACCACAACCGCATGGACCGGGTGAGTGTCACCCTTCAGGCTTTGTGCTGTGCCGTTGTTTGTGTGTAGGGTTGCTGCTCCTGTTTTACTGGTGTCCTGGTTTAGGGAGTCACCCTAGGACAACTGGAAAAATTGTCTGTGATGTGCTTTCCAGTTTCCAGCCTTCTGTGTGTTTCTTTCAATATGACCACACCATGGGAGTCAGCTTTTTAGTTCTTCAGTGTTGAGAGAAAGGAATTAGATTAGATGATAGGAAGAAATTCTTTACTTCATCACTTTATTGTTCTGAAGCCCTGGCACAGGTTGCCCAGAGAGGATGTGAATTCCCCGTACCTGGAGGTGTTTAAGGCTGGGTTGGACAGAGCTTGGAGCCATCTGGTCTAGTAGATGGTGTTCCTGCCCATGGCAGGGGATGGAACAAGATGAGCTTTAAGGTCCTTTCCAGCCTAAACCCTTCTGGGATTCTGTGAAGCTTGGCTTGTTACTCAGAGGGATTATGTGCTAGGCTTAAACCCCACAACAGCTCTTTTGTGCCTTCAAAACCCAGTCAGGCTGTGCTAGGATCTGCCTGGGAAGGCAAATCAGCTCATAAAGATAAGATTTAAATTTGTGTCTTGTTCACATGTTCTGTCCTTTTCCGGTCCAGGTGAAAAAGGAGTGGGAGGAAGCAGAGCACCAGGCTGTAAATCTCCCCAAGGCAGAAAGGCAGACTCTGATCCAGGTAAGAGTGAAAGGACCTAAAGGGGAAAGTTACTGAGAGAGATTGCAATATTCAGAGCCAAAAGACAACTGAGATGCAAGAACAACCTTCCTGCTCTGTCAACAGCCGCCTTTTAGAGGAGGTTTGATTCAATTGCTTGCTTTATTCTTAAAACTGGAGATGATCTGATACTATGCCAGGTCTTTTCCTACACACACTAGTAGAAAGTGATCTTGTTCCTCAAGCATAGCAAGAGTGGAGCCAAATTGTAATTTCAGACCTTTGGCCTGTTTTGCACTAACCACTGGCCTCAGAGCCTGGTTCAGTCAGCCCTGGCTCTCTGGGCACACATTTCCTGCTCAGGCAGACTTAGTGAAAACAGCTTAGACAGCAGATAAAGCTGGTTTGCTGCCAAAATGCTAATCTTGTGTCTTACGAGGAGAGTTCACTTGGACTGGGAAGTTAATGAGAGATTGCAGTGTGGGATCATTAGGGGAAGGCTCTTCTGGCAGTGACAACTCTGTGAGTTTCTCTCAAACCAATATACAACTAAGTGATTGACTCCAGCTTTTAAGCCCACTTTGGATTTTATCCTGGAACACAGTTTTCTGTCTGCATTTTTTAATATAAGTCACTGTTTGGAACTATGTGCAAATCCAAAAGTTTGTCATTATCTCTGTTGAAGCGTAACAGTGGACTATGCTGGTTGGTTTGGAAATGAGGATTATGACCATTCTAAAAGAATACAGAGAGATTTGATCTGAAGGTGTGCTGATGCAAAATTCCCTATGCAATACCTTTATAAACTTTTGCGAATTCAAATTAATGGCTCCAGGCTGAAGGGATCAATCCTGTTCTCACATTGCAGGGTCAGGGGAACAAGTTAATACTGTGTCAATTCTTCAGCACAGCCTGGATCTCCAACCCTGACATGATCTTCATGTGCAAGGTCCTTTTCACTCTTCAAACCTTTGAAATGGCTTGTGAAGGAAGTTTGGAAGGCAAATTATCAATACTGAATTTGCAGAGATGAAATCTGCATCAGCATTTCTCCATGCCTTTCTCTCCTAACTGTAAATGGATTGGACATGGAGTTTGGCAGTCTTTGTTAGTTCCAAGGGGTTTCAGGAATTGTTGGTCACACAGTACATTTCTTTGTTGTAGCACTTCCAGGCCATGGTGAAATCTCTGGAGAAAGAAGCAGCGAGTGAGAAGCAGCAGCTGGTGGAGACTCACCTGGCTCGTGTGGAAGCCATGCTGAACGATCGCCGTCGCATCGCCCTGGAAAACTACCTGGCTGCCCTGCAGGCTGACCCACCACGTGTGAGTTTCTTCCCAATGCATTTTCCAGTAGGATAGCACTGGCTAAAATGGCAGGTGGGAATGTCTTGGTGAGAAGATTGCCTGTGAGTTGCGGAAACTGGGAATTGGTTCCTAGGTTCCTTCTGCATTGTGGAAGTTGGTGCTGCAGACTTAGCAGTGGTCTGTAACTGCCTCCCTCTCCTTCCTGCCTGGGGAATAAAACTCCGCTTTTTTTGCTGTCTGTAAGGTGCCGTTCATAATCTGTGATGTTTTGAGTCAAACAAACTTAATTTAAAAAAAAACCAAATGTCCAGGGGATGAGTGCAGGTGACAGATCGGTCCAGCACCAATGTAGGCTCACACCTGAAGTGCTGTTTTCAGCTGTGGATTTAGATGGACTCCAGTGGTTTGATCTGTTCCCTGCTCCCGTTCTGCAGCCCCACCGCATCCTGCAGGCCCTGAAGCGCTATGTCCGTGCCGAGAACAAGGACAGGCTGCACACCATCCGCCACTACCAGCATGTCCTGGCAGTGGATCCAGAGAAGGCTGCGCAGATGAAATCCCAGGTAGGAGCAAATTTCTGTCGAGGGAGCCATTGTTGCTCAGCCCTGGCTGTCAGAGGCTCTGGAAGCTGTGTGTTGCTGGGTACTACAGCAGCTTCATCCTTGTGGTGCTCTCCTTCTCTCCTGTGCTTACTTCCTGTCACCACACATACTCCCTGCATGGTTTTCCTTGGTGCCTGACTCAGTGTTAAAAATTTAAGCTGTTTTATACATTATTGGTCACCGTGACTAGTTGAGGGATTTAGAACTAGGTCAGTATCAGTTAGTTCTACGTTTCCTTTTATCAAGCACCCCTGAAATCTATTTGCTGGGGACTTGGTTATCTTGAACAGACTTCCTCACTTCCAACTGTCTATGTTTTCCTTTCCTTAGGCTTGTTCTTCATAGTGCCTGTGTTTGGGGTTTGTGGGAATTCTCTCATGCCCCTGCAGAGTTATTGCCTGGTTTCCAAAGCATAATTCATAACCCTTTCCAAGTACTTGATCAATGTTGATAGCTTTATCAGAAAGTCTGGTTTTGATGAGTTTATGTTGTATCATTTGTCATGTTTTAAAATAGCTTGGTTTTTAGTTAAAGAGAAAATCCATCAGTTACAGAAGTGATTCTCTGCAAGGACTGCTTCTGCCATACCCAACAGGACCAATCAGCTGGCTAGTTTTGAATATTGACACCCTATTAAATCACTTAAGAAAACTGAACATGCATCTATGAAATGTCATTTAAAAACGAACAAGCACCGGGAAAACCTCTCTTGCTTCCGGCCTTTGCACAGGTAACTGGACACTGGCCGGGCCAGGCCCAGCTCTGCCGCATGGCCCGGCCAGCTCAGCTGAGATTCTGCCACCGCTGAGTTCCAGCCACAGCCCGCGGGCCAGGCCAGCTCTGCTCGGCTCCACGGCTAAGAACAGAGGCAGCCCTGCAGCCCTGCACCGAAAGCAGCCCCGCGGCTGGAATTGAACTTGGCAGGGGCCAGAAAACAGCCTTGCAGCCAGAGTGGCTGCCGCCCAGCAGAGATCACATGGCTGTTCGCAGGCCCGAGAGAGATATTGACTCTCTCAGTGCACAGATGAAACTTGCAGACATCAATCCTCTCTCGAGTGAGAGGAAAAGGGAGAGGGGTGAAGACAAAAAGAAAAGAACATGGAGACATCAAAGCCGGTGAAGAAGGAGTCAAATCCCAGATGAGAGGAGAATGAGGAAACGCCTTAGTCTTGGGCTGAAATTCTATTGTAAGGCTATGGTGAAGGTATAATTGACGCATCGGACTTTTTCTTCCCCCTGTAACTCATGGGAATGCATTGGAGGCATGTAGCATTCTAACCACAGCTATGAGCAGAGGCACCCATGTTGAAGCAAGCAGATGTTGAAGTATCTGTGATCCAATGAGAAGCTTGAACAGAGAGAAATGAGAGAGGTGAAAAACCATGCTCCAGGAATGGAAGAAAAAAACCTCTGTTCCCAGAGATAAAAGAACTTTTGTTTCTGTACTAGAATAGCTTATGCTTAAAATTGCTCCCCAATAAACTGAAATTACCTGTAGTGGTACTTGTGGAAAACTACCAAACCATGGGAGGGACTTTACAACTGCAGATTTCTGGGCAGCTGCTATTTGTGAAAATTAAAATCAGAAGATAACTGTTTCTTGGAAGTGTCTCTATGGCATGGCAGGAGAGACTCCTCTCCCTAAGTCAGCTGAAGAAAGATTACTTTTAAAGTGGTAAACCAACTGGAAATACCAAATTTTTCTCTTTACATTGTCAGTGGGAAAAAGAAATTAAAGTTGGGGGGAGGAGAAGTGCTCTGAAGGTTTATTCTGATTTCTTACTATTTCTCTTTTAATTCTGTTAATGAAGTTTTTTTATATCCTTTAAAGTTTTGAGCCTGCTTTGCTCTCCTCCTCATCCTTATTTTGCAGCAGAAAATAAATAAATAATTCTAGTGGGTGCAGTGGCATTTGGCCAGCACTAGACCCACTACACCATTACACTGTATTTTACTTCTGAACAGCCAGAATTTTTTTTTCCTTCTGCTGGGTCGTGTATGTGAATATGTTGCTTCCAACCTGGCCGTTGTACTTGTAAGAGTTACATTGAAGATACTCCGCAAGTCTTTGGAATTATGTTGATACTTGTTTTCACTTGTTTTAAAATGGTGAAAGATGTGCTGAAAGGCTCAACCGATTCAAAATTCAAATCAAGAATGGCCTGTTAACACTGAAAGATGTGCTTGGAAGAGTGTGTCCTTTCTCAGGTTCAGAGAGCAGAACTGTCCAGTTGCAGCTTTAGGAATGTTTTCCTAGTCCCCATTTGTGGCTGGTATGTTTCCTATCTTTGAATTCTGAAATGCACAAAAGATAAACAAGAAGAAAGAATGGAGAGCTGCAGGAAGGCAGTGCAGTGGAGCACATCCAGTGCTGCCAAGAGAAGGAAGAAATAGGCACTGAGGAAAAAATGCATAAAAAACCTGTATAACCAGGAGGTGGAAATATCCTGAGTTGAGGGTAGGACAGGGTCTGGAGCCTGTTGCTGTCACCTCTGGTGATGGGCAGAGTGGTGTCACAGTGATTTTCCAGAAGCAAACCTCACACTGGGACATGGCAGATTCCATGGGTTCCACTGTGTTTCTGGGTGTTGGCAATGAACCTTCACCTCGTGTCTCCTTGTCTCCCACTGCCTGTGAGATTCTTGTTAAACTGCACATCCCCAGGAGGAGTGGTGGCAACTGTGGTGGTTATGATGGTGCTTGGCTCTCCATGTGGAATTTGTGGTCATGTTTTCAGAGACATGTCAAGCTCAGCCTGGCCCAGAGCTTTGTTCTGCTGCTGCCACAGCCCAGGAGAGAGCGTGTGAACTGTGTTCTTAAGCTAAACCCTAAACAGTCCTTAATTTGTTCTGAAGGCTGCAGTGTCAACAAATCGACATGCGAGGAATGTGGGTGGTGCAGTTCAATTTCCATTCCCTTTACTTTGTACATAGTCTTTAAGTTCCTCAGTCGATTTCTTTGATTGACAAGCTGCCACATGCAAAATTAAATTGTTTTCATCCTTGCTTTTAAAGGTCAAGCATACATCCAACTGTGAAACAGGTCCATCTGACTCTTTAGCTTTTTGCAATGTTTGGTCATCCATATAAATGTTTTCCTTGCTCACCTTGATCCCTGATTATGCAGCACCCTCTTCAGGTTAGGCCTGACTTCACTGCTGGATTTAATGTGCTTGGGAGGAGTGATTTGAGCTTGCCCAGAACTTGAATGTATTTCTTAAAGGAAGGGAGAACACTGCTGCCATGAGTGGGTGTTGGACAAATGTAATGCCACAGTTGGTTTGAAAGGCACCTTTGGTCTGAAACCAGATCTGATCAAATATCCTGTCTGCTCCGTTTGCCTGTATCCTTTCTAGCAGGCAGGAATGATAATCCATTTAATAAAGCTGCTTCAGGAGATAAATTATGACTGTGTTGAGCATATGGGAAATACCAGCTTTGGTGGCATTTTAGTGTTTCCAGTGGAGAGCTGGTTACAGTGAGAGTCAGCTGAATCCTCTCTTAGTCCCAACATTTCTCAGACTTCTGAGAGCACTGTCTACAGACGGCCAGTTCTAGTGAAGTATGAGAACATCGGTGAGAGAATTGGGCTGGATGGATCTGTGTCTCCTATTGTCTATCATGGCAGATCCACCAGTAATAGATATTTTATTGAGCAAGAAAGAACTGGTACCATGAAGTGACTGACAGTTTTTGCTTACTCCAACACACTTTTACATCTGCAGGTGATGACACATCTTCATGTGATTGAGGAACGGATGAATCAAAGCTTGTCTCTGCTCTACAAGGTGCCGTATGTGGCTGAAGAAATCCAGGATGAGATTGGTGAGTGTGTGTGCCAGCCCCTACGCTGCTGTGTAAAGACTCCCAAGTTTTTATATCCAGTGAGTTTCCAAAAGATTGCTCTCTGGTTTGAGGGGGTGTCCTTGATAACAAGCACTTGGACTCAGGGAAGATACTGTCTGGATGTTACAAAATAGCCAGTCAGAATAGCTTGTTGCCAAGAATTTTCACTGTCCATTTAAAAAAAAAATCAACAATGTTCAGAATAGCAAAGCTGTCTCTCTAAAGGAGATGAAAAAGTTCTGTAAAAAACCCCCAGATGCTTTCTTCCTTTATAGGTTAATCCCATCTTGCCAAAACCTCTTGCCACATCAAACGTCTTGGCCCTTATTTGAATGTGTTTCTGACCAATGTCTTTACTGAGAATTCCAGATGAGATATGCAAGATGAAGCAACCTGGCAGCCCTGAGAGCAGTGTTCCCCCGCAGTCCTGCCTCAGCCTGGTTCAAACCATCTGCTGCTCTCTGTCGCTGCCAGGTTTCATGCAGTTTGTGTAATAATTCCTCTTGCTCCTTTCAGATGAGCTGCTACAGGAGCAGCATGCAGACATGGATCAGTTCACATCCTCCATTTCTGAGTCCCAGGTGGATGTCAGAGTGAGCTCTGAGGAGAGTGAAGAAATTCCCCTGGATGGCAAACCTTTCCACCCATTCCAGGTGAAAACCTTCCCAGCCTTGCCTGAAAGTGAAGGTATGTGTAACTGATCATTGGGTTCACTGGTGGTTTTCCTTAGACAGTAGGCTCAGCTGCAACAGAGAAAGCTCCATCTCTTTGGGTGATGTAGAGTAAAGCAGTTGCCCTGACAGGACTCTGACTGGAGAAGCAATGCTGCGAGTAAGATCTGCTGAGCTGTTCTAATGATTTTCTGATTCTTCTCTTTGCGAAATTGTCCTCTCTTTTCATTTTGCAGTGAGTTTTAAGTTTTTACACTGTGTCATGACTCTGGATTTAATTTTCATTCTTTAACAAAAACGTTTTTGTGTAATGTTATATTTTTGTGCTGTGACCTGCTGAAGGAATTCCCTCTTTTTTTTAAAATATGTATATCTATTTTTTGTATAATTGGGTGTTGACAGCTCATGTGTGCATGTGTATTTATTTTAAAAAAGCTTGAACAGAGTCCTGAGCTAAAAGCTGTAGACTAAAAGCTTTTCCCAGGGTCTGAGTCAGAAATCACGCACAAGCCTTTTTTCCTTTCTCTCTTAATCTCCTTTCTCTGCTATTTTTTTGTTTTCCCTCCTGCTAGATCCTCAGCCGGATTTGTACCATCCAATGAAAAAAGGTTGGTTCTAAGCTGCTCCCTCACAGTGCTTTCAATCACTCTCCTACCTCCTCAGTGTTAGATAGCTTCATTTTAGTTCCATACTCACCTTGATTTTCATTTCCCTGCTTTCACTTAGATCAGTTATGTTCAGTTTTGCTTGTTTAAGCCTAGTGTTAAAGAAGCCAGCTAGTCTGAGCATCTAATTGTGTGTGTTCCTCCCTGATGGGCTCACAAGGGTCTCGGAGTGCCTGGAGTGGCTCTTAGCCCTTGGGAAAGGTGGCCTTGGCTAGTGTCTGCAGTGGTGCTTTGCATCTCTCCATGTGTGACACTTCTCAGATTAAACCTTACTGTGCTGCTGGGGAATAGTCCAGAGGCTCTTCTGCCTCCTGTGGAACCTGTCCATGATGGCCCACGACGCCACTAAACCAGGAATGAGTTTTTTTCAGGACACAGGCTGTTTCTCATCTAAATGTCCTTATGGAGTGCAGCTAGTGTGGGGCAGATAAATCAGGAGATTCCTCCTCCATGTTTGTGGTTTCCTCAGCATCACCTTCCCACATGTAGCATCTCTCCATACCAGCAGAGTGTGTGTGGTTTTCCATTTCTCCCTTAACTCAGGATTAATTCTGCAGTAGCTCAGTGCCTGGCTAAAAAGCAGCTTTAAGAGCAGCATAGAAATAGTAGCATTAAATAATGTCTCTGTTACTGATATGGAATCAGGGAAAGATCAGTAGAAAAGGGAGGTTCTTGCAGAGTAGTGCTGCATGAGCTGTGTGTGGAGTAAACCCAGTGTTTTAATCTGCCTTTGGTTCTAAGTATACTGTGTATATCTCAAAGGAGAGCAAAAGATTTTGCACACGAAGTTTTGTAACACAGTGAAGGCCAAATAGCTTGAAACTATTCTCATTATCCGCATTTCTCTGCAAATGTAAGTCACCTTCATCTCTCTTGTGGAACACTGTACAGTGTGCTGACTGCTCTGGCAGGAATTGGGACAGACTTTAGTTTGATTTTTTATTAATTAAATTTTTGGACAACTGCTTTGTTGACTTGAGGATGATAAATTTGTGCTAGTTCTCCCTAGTTCTTAAATATGAGAGTCTCTGATGACCTGGGGACGATTGTCCTCCACTTGTTCCTCCTCTCCCTTTCCTTTTAATTGAATTGCTCAAGGGCTTTGAGGGAGTTTTGGAAGGGTGGGGGGCATTTTATGCAGGTGTGTGTTTTTGGGGTTTTTTTGCCATGAGGTGTATAATTTAAACCGTGCCTTTGAGCTACGTAGAACTGAGTCTGTTACTTGGTACAGCACACTGAGACAAATAGCAGAGCTCAGTGCTGAACTCTCAGCCCTGGAGATTGTGCTAGGTTGGCTCCTGAGACTAGAATAAAGCAACCTTAGGCCAAAAGCTGACACAGTAGTTCTTTACAAACTATTTGTGGCTGGTTTCTCCTGAAAATCCCAATCATTGACTTCCATAATAACATGACCTGCTTCAATAGTTGTGAAAAGTCAGACTGGCAGTCTTCACCGTGCTTGGAATCTGATTTCTGCCTCCAGAGAAAAATGTGATGCACTAAAACCTGAGATGCTTCATAGTGAAATGTTATTTCTGTGGCATTTTAAGGCAATACAAACTCGTCACTGTAGAAACTTGCCTTGAAGACAAGTAGTCTTTCCTTTCATCTCATCAAAGAACATGCTACCAATTCCAGCAGCAGTTGACATAATGTCTTGGGCACCTTGCAAGCTCAGCAGTTTGTGCAGGGGAGGGGTTTGCAGTCACCAGCAAAGCCTCAAGTGCTGTAATAGAATTTCCCCCACACCACTGGAAAGATCCCACTGCAGGTTTGAGGCTTCACTGTCCTGCTTTTGCCCTAGTGCATCACCAGTCATTACATTGTCCCTACTGCTGGTGGAACACTGGTGTTCTCCTAACATGCCGTGTTATGTCAGGTCAAGGCAATTTGCATCAGACTCTTACTGATCTGATCTATTTTTAAATGCTTTGGATCAAAAGAGTTTATGCAGAACCTTCTGTTAATTGATATTCTTCTCTTGAGCCAGTGCTGGTTCCAGCCTGGAAAGTGAGGTAGTAGTGCTCTGATACAAAGGCTGGTGTAGTTCTCTGCTCCTCCCTTGCCCTGGGATTTATTGTTTCTGGGCTTGTGCCAGATAGGGGACAGCAGCTCATTACAGAGCCATGCCGGGTGACCTTGGAATTCTCATTCCCGAGGCACTTACTGATGTGCCCGACTCCAGCAGAATGGGTTATGCTGCAAGAATTCCCTGCGTGCAGGCTCTTGGCAGGTGAATGTGTCCACTCCTGTCCAGGGTCACGCAGGGGTGTTGGTGGCCCAGGGTGACATCTGCAGCCATTACTGTGTGTTATGCCTTGTCTGGGGCCATCTAACAGAAGCACTTAACAGTGTGGTTTGTCTGGATTGACACGTCAGCCTGATTTTGGTGATGAGTCCCGTCTGCTCCTCTCATTGCCACCTTACTTCCCCTCATTAACAGCCCTCCTAATCACTTGTCACTGTAGCTTGTGAGCTGCCATCTGACACAGCAGCATGAGGACAGGTTAATATTCAGCAGTCTGTGCAGTTAAACACACGATCCATGGCAGCTCTACACAGAGTAGGTGACCCTTCCAAAATGTTCCTAGGGGCTGATGGGCTCTCCTTGCTCTTTTGGTGCAGGTTCTGGCATGACCGAGCTGGACGGGCTGATTGGTGCTGAAGAAAAAGTGATTAACAGCAAGAACAAGGTGGATGAAAATGTGGTGAGTTCTCCACCTTTATTTTGTGAAGCTAAACCTGCTGTGGACACTAATTAATAGCAGTGGCTTGTTTCCATGTCTCATTCCAGCTCACAGAATGTCAGCGTGTTCGTTATCCATATGGCGTGGGGGAGTCAGTTTGGTGACTGTTGTAGGTTCTTAATACTGATTAGCATCAGAAGGGTGGGAGGGGGAGGGAAGGAGAGAGCTTCAGATCTTTGGCAGTCTGAGTCTGAGAACTCTTTGATTTAGGAATGCTTTTTCCAAGCAGACACCCTTTGATGTCCCTTTATTTTCACTAGGTAGCTCACTGTCTGAGCACACTGAATCCTGATGTGTTCTGTCTGTATTCCCAAGTATTTTTCATGGCAGGGAAGGCCTCACGTTCCTCTGAGAGGAGCGACCCAGCGGCAGCTGTCTCTATCCACAGAGTTAAGAATTCTCTAGGTTCTAGGACAGCCACTTCTCCTCAGTTCCATGGGTATAAAAAAACTAAAAAGTCAGCTTTTGAGTTCTTTCAATAATACTGTTTTAAGGCCACAGGTTAGATCTTACTGAACAGAAATGATGGATCCAAAGTTAGCACCTATTTTATTGGTTTTTTTCTTTGGGGCTTTAGTTTGAGGTAGTCTGGAGGCAATTAGCTGTAATACTATCTCTGGTGGATGTATAAGAGCTGGAGAACATTCCATGCTGTTGAGAGCAGAAGGGAGATGGTAGAGTGGTCCTGAGCCTTTGCTAGTGTTCATTAAAGGTCTGTTGTCTGTCTTCCTCTTCCTTCTCCTTCCTGTTTTGTGTGAATCCTTCCATAAAACACTTTTGTGGCTGTTTTTAGGTAATTGATGAAACCCTTGATGTGAAGGAGATGATTTTCAACGCGGAGCGTGTTGGAGGGCTGGTGGATGAGCCGGTATGTTTGTGACTGCTGAATCCAGAAACTGGCAAATTCCTAAAGCTGGATTTTGATTCCCATTTTTACCATGAATTCAGGGTTGGGTGCCTGGATGCTGCTCTGGGGGCTCATGCAGAGTGAAACACAGTACAGCCCTTTATGCATAAAGATGTAAACAGTGAACACACATTAGATATTAATTTGACTCCTAATACAAAAGTGTTTTGTGGGATAGGGAAGTGATGTGAGCCAGTGTCTGTCCAGAGCTACTAAGTGGGAAAGAATTTTGCGTTCATTATCCTTTTGATGGAATATTTAGAGGCAAAATACTTAGGTGTGGAACACTTAGGGATGTGTATATATACATACACTGTCTAGTGTATAATCAGTCATATCTCAATACCACAGATGGTCAAAGACCTTACTAGTGGCCATGGTTTAGATTTGTGTTCAGCAATGCATCTCCTTCATTGCTTTTCCTCAGCCTGCTCTGTTTTCTTCCCTCCAGGATAATGACAACTCCCTCCGTGATGACTTCGGCTTCAGCAGCAGTGCCCTTATTGGGCTGCTGGTGATTGCTGTTGCCATAGCTACAGTTATAGTCATCAGCTTGGTGATGCTGAGGAAGAGGCAGTATGGCACCATCAGCCATGGAATTGTGGAGGTGAGAAACAGCTCCATAAGTGAGGATGAAAATAGTCAGTATTGAATCACTTGTGTGTGGGGGTAGCGGATGGCAGGAGCTGCCAGGCCATGCAGAGTTCTGCTTCTGGCTGGGTAGGAATTAACTCGTTCCTTGGTGTGCAGGTGCCAGTTCTTGGTGTGCTGTGTTGGCACCTGCCACTCCAGAGTTGCATTTGCCTATCAGTAGGATTCAATTAGGCTTCCCTGGCTGGCTCAGGGTAGGATTTAGCAGTAAATGAGATTTTCAGGCAATATCTTCTGCAGGGCAGTCAGTCAATCCATAGCAATTTGTCCTCCTGGCTAATTGACAATTAAGATGTTGTGACTGGCCAAATGCTGAAGAGCAGCTCCTTCTTCCTTGCACATTTCTATGACAACTTAATGGAGCCCAGAGAAAGCTGCTTTTCCCTTTTCCCCACACGTGCAGGAAATCATAACGTCTTTAATGAGAGAAATGGGTCCCTGATTTACAGCGTTGGCTGAGCAATGACAGATTTGTGAGAACATCCCCACAAGGGATTAGGTGGGCAGGAAGTGTCAGTTCCTGAACAAGCAACTCCATTACCTTTTGCAGTTTACCTTATTTCCCTGTTTACTGCTCACCACGGTATTCACTCAGTGTTTGTCTGTTGCCTCTTGTTCTGTGGAATCAATCCTGGAAGTGTCTCCTTGATCAGTGTCGTGTTTTTTTTCCAAAGGTTGACCCGATGCTCACCCCCGAGGAGCGGCATCTGAGCAAGATGCAAAACCATGGCTATGAGAATCCTACTTACAAATACCTGGAGCAGATGCAGATATAAAAGAGATGAAGATAGAATAGCCCCGACAGGGAAAGGTGCTGGGTGAAGGGCCAAAGTAGTCCAGTGTTTTGGATCAACTACTGACCAACAGTTGCTTCAAGAGGACTTCATCTTACATTCAGAACTCCTGGATCATTAAGACTATAATTACTACTGTAGAGTTGCAATTTCCATTCTTTTAAATGGGTGAAGAAATGATAATATAACAATATGATATATAAATCTCCTTAAATGGGAAAAATGGATCTATTGCAGATATTTGACTGAGATGTAGGGTTTTTTTTTTAAATAATCTGAAAAATACCAGTTCTGTTGTACTGTTGTCTGATACAAGCTCTATATATATAAAAATGGGAAATGTTGATTTTTATTTCTGATAGACCACCTGTATATTGAGGGTGATTTGTACCAGCCTACCTTGAAAAAAGGAGACAGTTGTGGCTCTTCAGTCATTTTGGCTTTTATATATAAAGCATTATTCTTTTTTTCTTTTTTCCTTTTTTTTAAAAGTGAATTTTGCTGGGAGCTACAAAGAGATTAATTTAGGGATAGGAGCTATTACAGCATAAGCAAGGAAGCAATTGGGAATGGTAACTAACAAAATTCCTTATAACAAGAAAAAAAAAAAGAAAAAGAGAAAAAACAAAACAACCCCTCCTCCCCCCCATCTTCATATGCCAGTGGTGTGCACCCTGCTGCTTAGCAGCTTGGGCTCTAGGAATCAAGACTCCCTGGAGGCAAGGAGTTAAAAGGCTTCTAGCATCTCTGTTTGTAGTTATTCTAGTGGAATGTTAGAACGTGGTTTGTGCATTCTGATGTCTGCACATTCCCCTTCCAGATTCAGTTCTGCTCTAGAGTTGGAAGTTCTGGTATTGTGTTGAAATCCTCTGTTCTCAGCCAGTTTCCTTCAGTACTCACCTGGCATTAACAGCCCCCTCTTGCTACTACTTTCTAATTTCCCCAGCTCTCCTGCCTCACCAACATGGTAAGTAGTTAAGAGCTGCAGGTTTTTGAGCCTTTGCATCTCCCTGGGCCAGAAATGACAAATCACTGCAATAACTGGGACCTTGGGAGCTGACAAACACAGAGTTCTCTCGTAGCTGGGGAGGGAAGAGAGTGACATGTTGGGAAAGGGATGCTGCCTGCTTTAAGGGAAATGGGATGCATAGGCCCCAAGAAGACCAAAAGGGGCATTGTTCCACTCACCATCATCATGTCTTTGTAATGCTTGTATAGTTGGTGTTAATGCTCATGGCTTTTTTAAATCTGGGGGTTCTGGTAACCTGTGGTGTATTTTTTCTATTTTTCCTGTGACTTTATTTTTTCTTCCCCCTTCCATGTTTCTTCCCACTATGCACAGATTTACCTGCAAACTCCTTAGTGTGGTCTGTGGGGAATGTACAAAGTTTAAACACATCAATAAACACTTTAACTTCCAGATTGTTTCTTCTCTTTATTCATGGGCTCGCTCTAATTCCTCCCCCTCCCACCGTGTCCTGGCAAACTCGCAAGACCGTTCCCCAAGAGTGAGAAAGACTGCACAGGTATTGATGTATAACCATGCCTAGAGTCCTTTGTGGTATTTCCAGATCCTGATGACCTTTGTGGAGAGGAGGAGGCAGGATGCTAAACCAATGACAGGATCCTGAGTAGTGTTAAAGCAGCTTCTGGAGAGCAGGCTGGGGAGAGCTGGGGCTGCCTTTGGCTGCACGTGGAAGATCCTGCAGATGGTTCTCCCCATTCCCAGGATGCAGGTTGCTGCTCTCACAGCCTGTGGGAGCAAGCAGAGCCAAGGCTCTCTGCAGTCAAGCTGTTCTGTCCCTGGCCATCCACCTGCACTTTTTGGGAGCTACAGGCACCCTGCTGTGCTGTGTGCTTAGAGCCTGTGATACCCACAGGCCTCAGGAATGGGGCTGGGCAGGACAGCAGGAAATCTTGGAATTCCTAGATATGAAGACATGGAAAAAGACCTCACAGTGACACAGTTTCCGTGGTTGCTTCTTGTGGATGGCCAGATCTGAAATAATTAGTCATAGAGCCCAGTGCAGGAATCAGCTAATTAAGATTAGTCCTAAATGTATTGCTGCTGCCGCTGTTGTATGAGGTGTGCTGGTTTAGCACAGACGGTGAGGAGCAATTGGTGATTTCCTTTGAATTGACAACCAGGATAGCCAATTAGATGCAGGTATACACCTCTGGGTCACACAGCCTTAAAAAGCCAGAAGGAAGCTTGGGATCGCTCCCTCCTCCCGCCTGGCGACCCGGTGACCTTGTGGGCCGGCTGAGGAGGGCCTGGCTTAGGCCCCGCTGCCTCAGGGCGGTCGGCCCCCGGCCGCGCCTCCGAGAGCCGCTGCCCTCAGGGGAGGCAGCGCCGGCTGAGCTCCTTTTTCCCCGCGGAGGCAGCGCTGCAGTCCGGCAGGGCCGGGGATGCGGCGGAGATCGGAGCCGGGCCGGGCCCCGGGGCCCTGACTGCCGGCACCCCGGACCCGGGGGGAGGATGGGATCTCTCCTCCCACCCTACGCTGGGCCCCAGAGAGCGGCTCCGAGTGGCTGACGCCATCAGATCGAGGGGAGAAGAGAGGGCGTCTCTCAGCTTGCTCCCCTCCCCCCCACCGGCATGGGTTTGAAATCTTCGGGCTGCAGCGGCAGAGATCACAGGACCACCACAGACCTGGGCAAGCTTTAACTCTTTCCTGACACAGATTGAGACTTTCTTATCCCTTAAGCCTTCTCAGAGATGAGAGAAAAAGCCAAATTAGAGATATGTAAAGGAACAATATGAAGATATCTAAGTCAGTAAACGAAGAGTGACTTCTTAAGTAGGAGAGATGACAAGTTGCCTGAGTCCTAGGCTGAAATCTCCTGGGAGTTTTAGTGACAGACTGTAATACAAATATGCCAGAGTATTCCTTTAAATCATGGACAATAAAAATTGGGGAGATGATTTGTGGATTTGAGCAAAGGTATCTGTGATGGGCTGAGTGAATATTGAATTAGTAGCTGTGATCCTGTGATCCCATGAAAGGTTTGAACAGAGAGATGAGAAGAAGCCCTCTGCCAGTGAAGAAGTGAGAAGACATCTCTGTTTCCTGAGTTGAAGAATCCTTTGCCTTTGAAATTGCTCATTTTTAAAAGGTGGCACCCCAGTAACTGTGAACCTGTGACCCATATGTGTGGTCATAGGAAAGGCTACATGAATATGGGAGGTTCCACAGTTGCAGATCCTCCTGGGCAGGCTGCTTTTGTGTGAGATAGAAGCCACAAGCAGACTGTTTCTGATGCCTGGAAGGCTGACCTGAAACAGACAAGACAGAGCTAGAGAATAAAGTAGGCATTTATTGAAAGGCCTTCAGGATCCACCTTGGGCAGGACAGGAGCCTGACCAAGGCTGCACCCAGAGTCCACTACAAATTGCCACACACAAATGCCTGACCAGTCATGAGATCTTACATTTTTATCAGTTTTGGTGCATTTGCATACTGGGGTTTAATTGTCCAATTACAGCTTCACGTTGTGAGGTCTCATAGTTCTTGTTCCTCCCTTCAGTTCAGTCCACCATTGTTTATGCTTTTGGGCCTGAAAGTTGTCCTTGGTTCTCAGCAGAAAAAAGTTTAGTTTTGTCTTCCTACCCTGTGAAGAGAGCTTACTGGCACTTAATGTGAGGCTCAGAACTACATCCCTAGGCAACACAGAACCTGCAAATATGAAAGCTAAAGCTTAAGGCATCATTTCTCTTGTGGAAAGTTACCAAAACAATAGGAAAGACTTTTCTCTGTCAAAGACTTGAATGAATGACTGTTTTATGAGTGGTACTGAGCTGGAGTTCTGAGTTTTGCCTCTTTACGTTGTTTATAGACAACGAACAGTTTGTGGTGGGAGAAGGGGTTGGTTTAGAAATTAATTTGTGGGGTTTTTTTCCTTCTCTTAGTGTATGTTAATAAAATCTATTTGTCTACTTTTAAGTTGAGCCTGTTTTGCCTTTTTCTCCAAAAATCCTATCTCCAGTTGGCAAACAAAATTTGACGAACGTGAAACCACCATATAAATGGTGCTGTGACTCGGATTTGCGAACCAGAACCACTACATGAGGGGATATAACTGTTTGGTTTAAGTCTCTTTTCCAGAACACCTAAAACTAACAGCCTGTAAAGCTGAAAGCTCTTTTCTGCTCCCATGTGTCATTCCTCTCTATTCTCCTTTGAGGTGTGACCTCAAGCACAGATTCCTCCTCTCTCATCTCAGTGAAATGTCCAAAGAGTCATTGCCACTTGAATGTCATCTTAGAGGTCAATAGACAGAATTAATTTTCTTCTGTATTGATCTGTGCATTTCCCAATAGGTCTGGAGGAAGAGAGGGTGAGGAGGAAAAAAGGTTTAGCAATTTTGAACAGGAAGCACTTGCATATCCTGTTTCTCCTTAAACATGGGCTCCTTGGTTCCACTGGAACCTCCATATTCTGACTAAATTATTCAGACACTGAGGAAAGAGCAGATGCTCTCCTAGAAAATGCCGTCTGTTCACTTGTCACAACTACTTGGGAAAGATTTTTGATTTTAAACTAAATTTAATTTAAATTATGCCAAAGCATATCTGCAGCCCAAAGCCATTCTTGGACTGTACCCTCAGGTAGGGTGACCTGCAAGTGAAACAAATTACAGAGGCTGCAGATTGATTTCCAGAACTGAATTTGCGTGTTAGATTTTTTCCTTTGATAAGTTCTATTAGTCCTGCAAAATAAATGCATCAGTGTGGAACCAAAGTCTATTAGTTCCATGCTTTGGCACAGACTGCCAAGCACTTGGGATAGATTCTTTAGAATGCATTTTGACCACAGCTTCTGAAAAGTCATATTGAAACTTAGCTGCTTGAAGATGGATGCTAAGACATGTCCAAGTGTTCCTGGTATCAGCTGTGCAAGTGGAGGGGCTGATCCCAGCAAAGTGATGACGGGGTAGTTTGGGGAAATACCAGCAGTTTTATGGCAGTAAGATGCTTAAATGATTCAGAGCACAGTGGAGCAGTTGGCTGGGGGAAGACTTGCAGCATGTTTTAAAGAGCTATATTTCAGCAGAAAAACTGATTTTAAAGAAAAAGTGCTTTAAGAGGAGCAGCATAGCTCTCTGATGAGGAAACAAGATGTTTAAGAAGGGCCTGTGGGAATGCTGAGCTGGGTCAGTTTGTCTCCCTTCTCCTGAAGCTTTTTTTAGCCCTCCTGCAAGGGCACAGTGATGAACGTCAGACCCCTTCTGTGCACAGGAGCAAGTGGATGGAACGTGGGTGGATTGATTTTAGCAGCCTCACTTGTCTCTGATGTGCAGAGCAACACTTGTGTGAAGTGTGGTTTTGATCATTCAACCCTGGCCAACAGAAGTGACTAAAGGTGCTCGTCAAGCAGGGGGTGATGCAATGCCTGGAGCCTTTCCTTGTTGCCCCATCAAAAGGTGCCATTCACCTGATGGAGTGCATAAACCCTCCTAATCCTTTGACCTGAGGTGTTTCAGGTAGTGTTTGAGAGCTGCAGGTCTCAAGGTGAGGTGTCCTTTTGGTCCAGCATGAGTGTGGTGCTTAAAGTTGGTGCCACCACACAGGAATTTGGGTGATCTCCAGAGCAGGTGCAACTCAGTCAGTGGCATCAGTGGCTTTGTTATGGTGACAAAGGCTACCAGATTTGCACAGCGAGGGGCAACAGTGATGAGCCAGAAAAAGACAGTTTTTAGAGGACATAGTAGAATAAGGTAGAGAAAGTAAGGGTGAGTGGAGCTATTCCTACTTTCAGATCTCAGTGGGACCACATGCAGATCACCTGGCTGTGATCCTTAGCAGCATCATGGGATGGAAGTCTCAGGGAACTGTAAAGCAGGAGGCTCAAAAGCTGTTTACCCAGTGCAGGAATCAGAGCATCCTTAATCTTCTGAGCACCTCTCCATAAATTCACATATTGATCCTGGTAGGCATTGGTACCTTTGCCACAGAGGTGAGGAGATCTTGCTGAGCACAGCACCTGATAGAGATGAGGGTTTAATTCATGTATATGTGGTTCTGCAGGATTGAGTGGGTTAAAAACATGTGCATTTTGCTGTATTTACCAGTGACCTGTGTGGAGACTGTGCTTTGTAGCAGGAACACTTAACCCCTGGCCTGGAGGCTCTGTGTGTGTGTGTGTGCTGCCAGGATGGGTTAATGAAAAATATTTCCAGCAGCACTGCATTCCTGAGAACAATTCAAGAACAGGCTGTGGGCTGGGCAAACTGTTTGTTTAATACCATCAGTCTCTAGATGGCATCAGGGAGGTTTCCTGGGCCCATCTCTGAACAGACTCTGGTGCTTGGAGTGTAGGGCTAAAGGTAGGAGGGGCTGGATCTGAGGGAAGTGGTCCCATCTCCCCAAAACCTTGCCATGATGTGTGTCAGTGGGAGGGGGTAAAAACACTTGAGGGGACGAGGAGATGGGGCAGAGTCTGTGGAACTTAATACCTGAATTGCTGTGTCTGATGGAACAGCTTGAGGATATCCCAGTTTTCTGAATGCTTGTTGGGAGCAGGGTTTCGCTGTTCAGCCACAGCTCCGGAGTTCCTGATCCATCCATTCCATCCCTTCAGCCATAGCTCCGAAGTTCCTGATCCATCCCTTCCATCCCTTCCCGCCTGGGACAAAGCCGCCATTACTGACGGCTCGCCGAGCCCGCCCCACAGCGCCCCCTGCAGCCGCGGGGGGATCATCGCACCTGCCCTGCCCACGGGGAGCCCCCGGCGCCCCTGCCGGCTGTTCCTGGAACTGCACAAAGGGCAAAGTGCCGCGCTTGGGGGAGCTGTTCCCGGGTTCCTGCTTCTGTGTGGGGCCCCTCGTGCCATTAAAGGAATTTCCAGCTGCTCTTCCCTGGAAAAGTGAAGATTAAAAATACCCCAGGTGTAAAAAAAGGCTTCTCCCCCATGGATCCTGGCAGACATTGTGCAATCTTCTCTCTGGGTTTCGCAAGTCCATCACTTCTCCCATGGTATCCCGTTTCCCAGTTTCCCCGTTGGCTATGGGGCTTGGTGTCCTGTTCCTCTCTTCCCTATGGTCACTTCCCCCTTCCCTGCCCCTTGTACCACCCACGAACCTGAGACCCTATATAACTGAGAGAACCCACACGTTCTCCCTCTGGCCCCGGATTCACCTTCAGCACACTGGAATAAACGCATGTTTGTTGTTGTTTGTTTGCCTTGTTTTACATACTAGTAAAGAACTGTTATTCCTATCCCCATATCTTTGCCTGAGAGCCCCTTAATTTTCAAAATTATAATAATTTGGAGAGAGGGGGTTTGCATTCTCCATTCCAAGGGAGGCCCTGCTCTCCCTAGCAGACGTGTCTTTCCAAACCAAGACAGACATATATATATAACTATATATAACCTGGGATGTGTCCATCCACCACAACACTTTACTGGTATATTTGGAATATCTTGGCTTCAGTGTGGAAGTCATGGTGATTCTTTTCTGGTGAAGGACTTAAGATTTGGCTCACTTGAAAGAAGTTTTGATATTCCATGGTTTTGGATGCTTAATATACCAGAGGGCCACACTTCCAGGTAGTTGATGTGTTACTTCTTTTACTGGGGGGGCGGCACATGACTGGTTTTTTTTAGTGTATAAACTTTAGGGGAGGAAGGAAGGGCTGCAGTTTTTCATATCTGCAGTGGTAAACATCAGGGCAGAACCTATTCAGCGGTTTGGATTTTGATTGGGGTGGGACAAGTCTGGGGGGAGGAGGCACTGTAAAATAAATTCTGTAAAATTCTGTAAAATAAATTCAGTAAAAACTGTAAATTAATTTTTTGGTTTTTGTCTGTACATATAATTTATTTTAAAGATAAAAAAGTAGAAGTGAAAATATAAACTAAAATTAAAAATAATTAAAACTTAAAAATAATTAAAAATAACTAAAAATAAAAATGTGAAAGTTATAGTAAATAACAAGTGAAAATAAATTAAGCAAAGCTTAAAGCAAAATTTAAAAGTAAAGCAAAAGTTACTTTATTTTTACTTCTATTTTTTAAAATTTATTTTAAGGGTGTTTATTTGGAAGAGGAAAAGCTTAATTAAATACAAAACACAGAATAAACATTCTCTACTCAAAGACAACCAGGAATTTCTTTGCCCACAAAACAGTTTTACAGTCATGTTTACACATCCAGTGCTGTCTGAGGCTCCAGCTCTGCTGTTAAAGCTGATCTCAAATATAAAACTGGTTTATAGAGAAACTCAATCAAGCAATCCATGTGATCAAGTGATAATTAATCATTTGGTTAATTAAACTCTACAGCTCTCCCTCCAGGAGTTAAGCTGGGAAATGCATCTGCAGTTCTTATATTGTCATTTAAATCCAAATTTTACTTGGAATTTGCAATAGAACATCAGGAAACTTAAACTATACACAGATACGTACACAGTAATTTAGTTTTCCTTCAGTCAATTAAAACCAGCAGTTAAGCATCTTCCATTCTTCATTGGATCCCTAGGAAAGACAAGATTTGGGGCCAATTTCTCTTTTCTGCTCCCATCTTCCAAAGGCTTCTGTAACAAAAAATGTTTGATACAACATTCAGTTAAAGCAGAATTATGGTACAATACACAAACTTCATAAACCTAAAAAACTCTCTCTTTTAAACCCTTAACTCCCTCTTTTTAACCGAAACCCCCTCTTTTTAACCCCTAAACCCTCTCTTAAACCCAACTAAAATTCTATTTAAAACCAAACAAACTCAAACTCCTGCCCCTGTGTGGAACATAACACAATCTAAAACAAGTACTTTCAATTTCAAGATAAACTAAATCTGTTTCACATTTATTTAAGATTAAAAATTTCTGTTTCTGTAACACTGCTGCGGCCCAAGGTGTAGTTAAGACCCTCACCTGAGCTGTGCCATGGCTTGGACAAGTAGAATTTTTTTTCTGATAAATTGTAGAATTAGCTGGGTTTTGTCCATTGTGTTGCAAATAGAGTCTCCCAGTGAGGAAGAGACAAAGAAAGAAACAAGAGCTGCACCATGTCCATCAGATGCCAGCAGCCCAGAGGGGGAAAAAAGAACCACCTAAACCCAGAAAGAAAGGACATATTTTTCCAACCTTTAATAGCAGTGACAGCAGTCACCAGGTGATGGAGCAGCTGATGGAGCACTGGTAGCCCATTGTAGGGCAACACATCCGGGCAGCAGAACAGATTGAATCACAAATATGCTGCAAATCAAATAAGAACTATGTTATTTGATAGATTCAAATAACACCTCTCTACTACACTCACACATCAGTGAAAGAACTACGTACTTTGTTTTCCAACATTATAACCCTAAGAAATGAGGAGCAATTGAACTCACCAGTATAGGAAGGTGAACAAGAGGCAGCTGCTGTTCTTTCAGCATCCCAGCATCTGCTCTGGAGAGCAGCTTTTCCAGGTTTTGCAGCACTATTGATGGCTTAAGCTAAGTTTCCAAGTAGAGCTGGCAGCTCATGGTTCAAATCCAGGTAACTCATCTTTTAAGCCAGGTAACTCATGCCTCCACCACAGTATCACTGTATGTGGGTATCTCTACCCAGCACACACAATCAAACCAGGGGAAAGTATTGGATACTGATCTTAAACATTAGAAAAACCTTCCTTTATATCCAACTTTAAATTGAGGCAAGAAGGCAGAGAGAAGCATGACTGCTGTTGCAGAGGCTTCTCCTCTTTGGAGACTGCAAAGAAGAGCTCAGGTTTGCTGTGGTGTCCTGAGGACATGAAGTCCACCAGATTTAAACAATTGCACAAAACACAGTCACTGGTATCTATTTTCAAAGCAGTGCTGGGAAAAGAAACACCTACCAGGAATTCATAGACACGTCAGGAAAGAGGTGAGTGATGTGAGTATTACGAGACTCCACAGATGATACACCCAGGGGAAAACTGTATGTTTTTCAATAATGCCACTCTAACTCTTAAGATCCATTATATTTAAGCATCTCATTATATACACACATTCAGCAAACTGTTTGGTGGTCTGAAGTTTCACGAAGTACAGTGGAAATCCTTTAACAATTAACAATTGGTTTATCACCCTATTACACTGAGTAACTCTTGTGGGAACCCAGAGCATCCTTGAAGCAGGAGCAGCATCCTCTCCACCAAACACTTCATGATCACCACCCAGGTACATCCAAGAACCTCCAGCTTCCCAAGAAAACTACTCCAGCCAGAGCTGGAAAAATTCCCCCTCCTTGGCAGCACTTTTCCAATTCTGCTCCCTTCTCTGGACAATCTCCAGCACCACAATGTCTTCCTTGTAGTGAAGGACCCAAAGCTGAACACACTATTTGAGGTGCAGCCTCACCACAACTTGGATGAGATTCAGGCTGTGCATCCTCAGAGGAAAATAACCATTTACTGCTGACTGTTGTTTCTTAAATGACTTGAGTTAATAGGCAAGAAATGCATTAAGATTTTAAAAAAAGAAGAAAAAGTAATGAAAAATTATAAGTTCTGGAAGGGATGAGTGACCTAGAAAATCCAATTGTCCTCTGAATAGCAATTGTTTTAAGTTTGGAAGCTAAGTTTAATAATTAAGCTGAAACAATAGATTTTAGTGGTGCTTAAAGGGCTAATTTCAACTCTTCAAACCATGAATCTCCACCAAATCTCTCAGCAACAACAATAAAAGGTTTTGCATACAGGTCTGAGTACTGAGGGTCTGTAAAACAGCACTTTTCCATATGGTCCCAAGAAGTTTCTCTTCCCTCTGAGGCAAGAGAATACCCAAATTACACCCAGCCATCCTCCAAAGGCTTCTACGGCCATTTCCTCCAGGATAAAAGCCTGTTTCTGGCATTTACCAGCAGCAGAGGATTTGTGGAAATGGGAAAACTTACCATGACATTCTCCCAGCCCTTGCTATGAGACAACTTGTGAATTTAATCTGGAAGCGCAAAGGTCCCTACTCCTTCCAGACCCTTCAGCACTGTGTTCTGGATACCTCAGTCAATTCTCCAAATTTGAACGTGCAGCAGAGAATATTTGTCATCAAAGCCACCATCTTAGTGTTTCTGTGTGCCAATAAGCAAGATAAAATACAGGTAAGAATTGCCTTAGATCCTGGCTTGTGCAGCATCACTTAAAGCTTAATAATGAGTGGAACACCATTGCTTTCGGGCCAAGGTGTTTTCAGGGAATCACAGCCCACAGGGCATGGAAAAAAAAAAATCATCCACATCTCTGCATCTCCCTGGGGATCAACAGTGCAGACAGACCACAGGAGCTACACAAGGAATTGAATGTTCTGTCAGAAAATAACAGGAACAGCATCTATCAGGGCTCTGTATGATAAATAATGAGGTCCCCAGTAATTAAATTCACCCAGGCACACATCCTAACCCACCTTGGAGAGGCAGGGACTGCAATGGAACATGTGCCCAGCTCCCACCTATTCCAGGGTTGCCTGTTGTCCACAGCACATGACCAGCAATGGTTTTGGGTGGACAGTGGAGACTTTACGGATCATTTGCACCTTGTCTAGTCATGGAGTCCCAGAATGGTTTGTGTTGAAAGGGATTTTAAAGATCATCTCATTCCAACCCCCTGCCATGGGCTGACTCTCTGCTTAAAGAGTTTTATTCCCTTCAGGCTTCACTGGGAGAGAAGATGTTACAGGAAATATCAATCCCACACCCAGGCTAGCTGGGAACTTTTCAACAAACACAGCCATAGCCTCAACAACCTCATGCCTTCTTTCTACTCTATTGACATGATGAACATCAGTCATATCTCAAATACGAGAGGTACCTAACATGGTAACAGGTAATTTTGGGTGCCCTGTTCAAAGAAACCCTCTTGGGCTTGGAGTGTGATCCCACTGAACCTGTTAAAACACGCAGCAGGATGATTACTAGTTGCTCTTACTTATATTTATTCAAAGAAACAAGAAATATCACCAACAAACCCAACATTTTGTGCAGCAAAACCCTCAGTAAGAGATTCAGCACTGCAAAGGTAACATTTGGGCAGGAAAAAAAAACAGGAAAAAAGTAACATCCGTTGATCAAAGGGGAAAGAGATTGTTTTTCTGCTTCTTTTCAATCCAAGCTCATCACACCAGGCTGTAACCTCTGCACTGAGCCTCCCATTAGTGGCAGCCAGTCTATAACAACTTGACACGATGGCCCCACTTCTAGTCCCAGGAGGATTATTAACAATGGGAGCACATCACCTCCGTGGAGCACAATACAAGGTCTTGCTCCAGTACTGGAGATCCACATCAGCCCAACTTAAAGGCAACCAGATCCAGGAGAAATCATTGCTCAGGTGGGCAGCAGGCTTCAGAATCGCAATTAACTATCTTCTGCATGTGGGTGCCAAACATGGGAGCCCAAAATACTGCATTTACTTGGTTTTCTTTGCTCCTCAAGGCTTTTTTTTCTGGACACAAAGCATTGGTCTTCTTCCAGCCCTGCTCCAGAAGGAGAAAATAGAATAAAATACAAAAATAAAAATAAAACACAAAAAATTAAATATGCAGTATTCATTCTTCCAGGGAGCTCCCTTGGAGCTGGGAATTGTAACTGGTTTGAGTCAAGAGGAATTTTTCTTTCCTCCCAGCCTGTGCAGCACAGCAGGGATGTGTTCAGACTAAACTGGCTTTTGTATTTCTTAGGGGAATACAGTAAAGGTGTTGGACAATAGTAAAGTCAATGCTGTTTGTTCTGCCCTGTTCACCCAGCCCAGCCCTCACCCAAGGGCATGGCACAAACATTTTAGATGCTGCTGATGAACTTCTGGACAATAATTAGTGATGTTCTTGCACTAACCCTCTTAACGCTATCTTTTAAATTTGTTTTTGTTCTTTATCTGCCCACAGGAAGGATCTCCCCACACTGTTCTGCTGCAAACAAAAGGGGACCCCAACAGAAAAGCAGACATCCCTAACTGGAAGGTTTTGTTTGGAAGTGACCAGATCCAAGGGGAGAATTAAAGTGTTGGAGAAAAACTGAGATCACTGCAGGGCTCTCGGAGACTTAGCAAGATCATACATACACCCACCCCCAGCCAGCTGAAACCATCATTTTTCTTCAAGGGTCTCTCTTTCAACCGAGCCCTCTGCCCAGCAAACATCCCATCTTCCAGGAGCACCAGACCCCTGGCTCATGTGCCTAACTCAGTTTCTGATGATAAACAAGCAGGAGAGCAGCTACCCTCCATCCTTCCCATCCACTGGCCACCCATCCTTCCCTGGGCAGATTTGTCCGCATTAAATCATACACAGTCCTACCCCTCAGATATTTCATGCACTGTCCAAACCCTTTTGAAGCCAACATTGCTGTAGTCTGCAGCATGGTGTTCAAGAGATCCATGGAGGAGATGTGTTAAAGTACTTTATTGGTGATCACAGATACTCCGTACATTCAGCTTTGTACAAAACCCTCTCCATAAACACCAGAGTGAGCGACAGCCACCAGGAGCTTTGAATGCTGGCTTGGCTCCCTTCTCAGGAAGTAGAAGGGAAAATGTTAAAAAATAAAATCTGACTAGATTTGCCACACCAGTTGGACTCCAACAGGAAACCAGTCCCGCAGTCTGCAGCCTGAGTTGCAGCTCAGATAATTAAGAACTCGTGGCTACCAAAGGGATGCACAGAACAGTCTTTGCATCCTCTGCCGTGCTCCGCCTCAGGGTCCTGCCTCCTACTTGTGATGCTCCACTGTCAAGTGCCGCTGTAGTTTATCAAGGCTAATTAAAAATGTTATCTTAAGAGCTCTAAACCATCAGGGAAGAGATTTCCATGCCCACCACAGCCTCATTTATCATCTGAGCTGCTCTCTGGCAGCAAGGCGCCACTGGAGCTCTTCTTCCCTCTGTGGAGGCATAAGCCACAGTCCAACTCCACGTCAATGTCCCCAAATTTCAGCTGGCAGGACTCATTGCAGCTGCAGGAGAGACAGTGACAATGGTCAAGGACTTGTGGGTAGTGAGAGCCACTGGCTCACCCCACCCTGCAAGGTAACACGGAGCCCACCCTTTCCAGCCAAGTCATGCTTGGATACGCATGAACACCCACACTCCTTATCCCAGGACACATTGGTGCATGGATTTCCCAGCCTACTATTGGGTCTGGGAATTGCTCTTGGCCACCCCAGCCCATGCACTGTGCCAGGACCCCCTCATACCAGTGGGATGTGGCAGCATTGATGGCCACAACGGCGAGAGCACCCATGTAGTGCCAGCAGAAGCACATGGTGAGGAACAAGAGGTTGTTGGAGTCGCTCTGATCCCAGCCTGGTCCTCCCCATGGAGGGGACAGCACAAACCCAATCTGGTCACAGATGAAAAATAAGTCAGGCTTTAGCACATCCTTCCTGGTTTCCTCCTGATTTTAGCCCACTTGCTGCAGCTGACTGTGGAGGCACCATAACCCCAAGTAACACCTGGGACACTGCCCTTGGCTTCCCCAACCACTGACATAAGGGTGTCAGGAGGAGATGGATTCTCTGCAGATAATTCTTAGGGCTTGCAGTGCAAGCCCAGCATCCTGGAAAAAGGTGACATTGCCAGTCTGTGCATTTCCCCCTAGGGCAGAAGCTGGACAATTGCATGAGAAATTTCCAGACGTTTCCAGTTACTTGGAACAAACGGAAGAAGAAAATGGACCTAATAAAATTAATAAAAAATCATGATTGTGGTTTCCTTCCCTTGTGGGCTCCGATTTCCATTTTCCATCCATTTCCAGGTCTGTCCATGCTGCAACATTACACATGCACTTCTTCATGATGGCAGCTCTGGCACTGAGCCTCATTTCCTTTTCTTATTTACAAAGACATTTGAACAGCCTACAAGTTTAACCCCAACAGATGTCCCTAAAGGGGCAGAGCAGCCCCACTGCACTTGCCTTCCTGGGTGGAAAGATCTGAGAACGCTGGATACAGACTCACCTGCCAAAGCCAAGAGCCCTGGAGAAGGAAGGAGCTGGTCCTGAAGGTCTCCAGGATGATGTGGTCTCGGAGGAACACTTCTAGGAGGGCACAGACAGCTCCGGCAAAGATAGCCACAGCCAGCAGGGAGTGGAGGTGCTGGTCCAGCACAGCATCACTGTAGTCACGGGAACAGAAGAGCAAACCTGCCAAGATCCACTCTGTGTTAGCAAAGGACACTCTGGGATTTGTTCTCTTAAAAAATAATCTGAAAACTCACTCTTACGCTCCAGGCCTTGCCATGATCTACCTTGGGGGGAAAAACCAGGGAGCCACCAGCTGCTGTCACCGCCTTCCCTCTGCAATGACGAGGCAGCCCCAGCATTGGCTCTGCTCCTGAGGAACCCCTGTACCTGTGGAGGTCCCTGTGCCCCTGTATCTGTGGGGATCCCTGTGTCCCAGCCAGGGCTGCCGGAGGAGCACAGAGATGGGCACCTTGAGCTCAAAAGATGGTGGGGAGTTTTCTATCAGTCTGTCCCTCTGCATCCAATCAAGGCAGGGGGATGACACCTTTATGTAACTCCCGAGTGAGAGAACTGCTGGCCACCAGAAGCACAGATCCCTCAAGCATCCCCTGTGGCATCCAGCTATGGCTGGATCCTTATGTAGGAGGAGCAGGGAGGGCCATTTGTCACATGGCCAGTGCCATCCACACCCCCTCCAGGTCTGCCTTTGTGGCCCTCGGACTGCCCAGGAGCTGTCACACCCTGAGCACTGCAACCTTATTCCATGTCCCCTCCTCCCCGAGCACCAGGCACAATTCACCTTCCACAAGCAGAGCCAGGGACAGCGCGAGCCGGTCCAAGCCAGGGGGCAGCTTGAGCCGGGAGTGCGAGACCACGTCTGTGATGCCAGAGAGGAGGAAGAAGAGGTAGATGGTGGAGTAGTGCCAGTGAGTGAGGTCAGTCCAGCTGTGTGTCTTGGGGTTGTACAGCTGCAGGTGGGGACCAGTGGGGACAAACTGCTCCACCAGTATCCCTGGGCAAAGAGAGGAAAGGTCACTTTTCCTTATACAAGGGGAAATGACAAGCCTGAATGAATGTTCCTTTGTAGGTGTGAAGCCATAGTGGTGTTTGCCCAGGAGAACGACAGCAAACTCCTCATCCCAGGGTGTACCACAAGCGTGTCCCCAAGCCCTCCCATGCCAGATGTTTCCCACTACAGACAGGCCCAGTGTTGTGGGAAAGAGGTGCTGCTGTGCTAGTAGATACTGGGACAGAGACTTATCACCCTCTCTTACCTACTAGGGCAAAGAAAGCTTTGACCGTGCCTTCAAAGACCTCTGTGTGCCCACGGCCCGGCTGGCCCTCAGTGTCACCTTTCCTCCTGAGGTACTTCAGGGGGTACCGCACCGACCACCACAGGCCATAAGCAAAGAAGAAAGTGCCTCGGAGGGCACTGCCCAGAAAACTTGTTGGCATCGGGCTCATTCTCTGGACCTGCAAGGACAAACAATGCCTGAGGACCAACCTAAAGCATCCCCAAGGGAGTTGTTGGGCTGTTCAGCATCCCCCGGGATCCACATCCCGACAGAGCAGGTGCACATGGCTCAGCTGCACACATGGAATACCAGAAATGGGATATCAGCACAGGGAAGCTGCCACTCTGCACCACTGTGTATACGTGTGCATATATGTATTTGTGTGGCTGCACGTAAAATCATCAGGACTTCATGCCAGAAAACAATGCAGTAGTGCCCAGGAAAGCATAACAGCTATTGGAAGAGGAAACACAACAAAATTTTTACCGATAAAGAGCAACATGACAATTATTTCCTTAGACAATAAACTTGCTTCAAACTAGGCAATTACCAGGGTGTGAATCTAGTGCTGGGTTAGGAGCTCCTGCCAGTGAAGGCTTTTCTGGGCTGTGCAGGAGGAGGCAACCCAGGAACCATTAACATTTGGAAAAAGAACCTCGTTCATATTCCACCCAACCTTTATGTGGAACACAAGTGGGATTTGACACAAGAGATTTTCCTCTTCCTTGAGGAAGAGCTCGAGGACTAAAAGCATAAAAAAAGCCTTGACTAGGTCAGATCAATGCCAGCGTATCAACCAAGAAGGATGGAGAGGAGCAAAGGTACAGCACATTTATATCCTGCAAGGTATTTCAGCCCATACCAAAATTCCTTAGAAAAATCCCAGGGTAGCAAGCATAGAAAAGAATAAATAATGATCTAAGTGTTTCTAGCATTGTTTTACCTGGGGATGGTCTTGTTCCCTCCAGAAAGACCTCTCTCCTTGTGCTCTGTAAGCTTCTACCACCTAAGGAGGACTCACTTTTCTCCTCCTCATGGGCTTTCCGGTCCTTTTCTGCAGCTCAGATGTGCACTGAGGAAGGCATTACTCATCCCAAAGCTTCCACACCGACCTGCCCTTACATCACAGATCACATCCTCACTGTGTTTATAAATACCAAAGCAAATCACAAAGGCTGGATGAACAACTCCAGCACGTTCTCCGAGTCCTCCCACGCTAGAAAGTAATTAGGCACTGCAAAACAAGGGTAGGATGTGGCGTGGCAAGTGCCTGAGGTGAGGGAGAGCTCTGCAAGATGTTCTAGGTCGGGTTTAGAGCTGGTGTGGGTCAGATTGGCTCAGCTCTGTGTGGCAAACACAGGATTGGAATGTGTAGATGCACATTCTTTGCATCTCTGGGACACAGGCAATCTGGCAAAGGCTCAAATCTATGCTAAGGTTTCCTTTCAGGATAGAAATTACTAATCAGCCTTTTAGGTAGCTGAGAAATGCCCCATCCAGGAGCTGGGGATCAGGGATGACTCTCTGCTTTATTTTGGGTATCTGCATAAGGGTGAGGTGGCTGATGCCCCAGGAGAGCCCACATCTTTCTTGATTATACCCTGGGCACCCCAGCCAGGACACTTATCCTCCCTGCACAGACATCTACATCTGAAGTGACTAACAATAAAGCACATTCAAGCACAGTACAACTGCATGATATATAACCAAATTTTACCATTGTCCTACTTGTGACTGCAAGGGCAACAGCCTGAAGTTGGAGTGCACCCTGATTGAGAGACATGTCAGGAACATTAACGTGACATGATGAAGTGGAGGAGAGAAGGAGAGCAGAGACACCCCAGGGCCCAGAAAAGACAAATGTGTCCCACCTGCAGCCCCAGAGGCTGCTCCAAGCCATGCCAGCATTTGGGATTAACCCAGGGATCTGTCACCCCAAATCCACCTGCCATTTCCCCCTTTGCCTGAGTTACCAGCAGATCCAAGGTGCTGTTTCAGAGCTGTCCCTGGAATCTCCTACCCTGACCAGCTGAGCACTCTCGTTCTTTCTTGCAGTGCCAGGGACCTTCTTGCTTCACAACCCCTCTGCAGCCCAATCCAGCAAGGCTTTGGGGAGATGTCATGAGTCTTCTTTGCTTCCCAGTAACTGGAAACAGCCCCTCAACAGCCACCACAGATCCCAGAGTGGTTTGGGCTGAAAGGGACCCTAGAGTTCATCTCATTCCAACTCCCTGCCGTGGGCAGGGACATGTTCCACTGGACCAGCTTGGTCCAAGCCCCATCCAACCTAGAACACTTCCAAGACTCCAACTGTGTCCTGGGGCAATCCTCTTGTAGCAGAAATGTCCCAAACCACCATCAGATCCAAACCACCATCAGATAAGCAGAAGTTTGCATGTAACTTGTTCACTCAATCACAAAAAATTTAAAAAAAAAAAAAATCCCACCTCCTTTTATAAAACAGCCACTATTCTGCAGCAAAAGCAGACGTTTCCAAGCAACAGTCCAACCAACAAGCCCAACCCTGACACCCCTGACTTTCCCCACTCCAGCTTTGGAGGCTATGCTCACATAAAAGTTCATTTAGGTCCAAGTAAGTGGCAGCCGGGAAAGAGCAGAGACACCAGGTTATTTATTCCTCCTGGGAGCTGATCTGTCTGTCAGAGCACTTGAAATATGGCTGCAGACAGAAATTATTACCTGAGCTGCCATTCTCCCTCCACAGCTGTGTGGCTGTGACGCTCCTGCTTATTCACCATCTGGGAGCTGCCTGCTGTCCTTCCAGAGCTGTGCCTGACTGCTCACAGCCTCCTCAGCCCTGGGAAGGACAGCATTCCTGCCCAGCTTCTAGGCTCTCCCTGGAGCCATTGCAGCTCCAGGTCCATCACCATCCATGATTTTGACCCCAGCTGCTCCAGTGGAGGGGATTGCTGCTGTCTCTCTGGATACACCAACATTCCCTACAAGCACCTATCAGCATTCCAGGACAGCCAATTTGTGTGCAGAGGGCAAGCTCAACACCTGCCCACAGACATTTGGGAGGGTTTTCTCTTTGTGAATCCTTCTCCATCCTTGGGCACTCCCAGGCATGGGGCAGCCACAGCCTCTCTGGGCACCCTGTGCCAGGGCCTCCCCATGCTCACAGGGAAGGATTTCCTCCTAACAACCCATCTAACCCTGCCCTCTGGCAGTGGGAAGCCCTTCCCCTTGTCCTGACACTCCATGAGTCCCTCTCCAGCTTTCTTGGGGTCCCTCTAGGCACTGGAAGGAGCTCTCAGAGCTCCCCAGAGCCTTCTCTTCTTTAGGCTGAACAACTCCCATCATCTGCTATGATGCAGCTCCAAAACACAATAACCCCCCTAAAAAAGGGCTAAAACCAGATATTTATGGCACTATCAGCACCACTTCCAGCAGCCTCACCCACAGCTGTCATCACACTGAACCTTTGTCTCTCATGGATGTTCTCCCCACTTCCCTTCTTTCCAAGTTCCAGCAGCCAATCCCATGGCACAGCTGCTCCATGAAACTCCATGCAATGTATGCATGGAAGAGTTTACCTGTGACTCCTGCCTGTCCTTCTCCTTCTCCAGATGTGTCAGCAAGGAGGTTATTACTCCAAAGAGGCAGATAAAGGGAGAAGTCACCACGGGGAGGTGCCCCTCAGACAGGATGTTTGGAGCTGAACATCCTGTGGGTCAGTTTAAAATACCCTGAGTCAACCACCTTTCACAACCTGGGCCACCTCCCGTCTGCTATTAAAAAAACATCCAACAATTCTCCTGAAGTTTGCCAAAAAAAATCAGGATAAGCAGCCAATTCCTGTTCCCATGGCAACCATGTATATTCAATTGCTAGAATGGGGTTGGGGATGACTGGGGAAAGAGCCAAGAAGAGATAAGGCAGCAATGAGGTCTGACAGGGCTCTGCTGGGTGTCTGTGAACTGGGTTGCCAGGGACACAATAACCCTTTTAGGGGGTCCAATCTTATAAAATTTGCTTGAGGACAGGAAATTTTGGGCCAGACAAACCAGAGCAGAGCCTTTGTGAGCTTCACCTCCCAGCCCACAGCAGCTGAGAAATGCAGGGCCATGACCCTCTCTCCCCCAAAAGATGGGCAGGCAGGACACAGCAGCTTCTTTCCACTCCTTTTTTCTTCTCTAATACACAACATTGCCCTTCACCAAGCAACAACAGACACGAGCCACCTTGAAGCTACTGCCCATCCCACTGATGGCTGTAGAGCTGTCCAAGTGCTTCAGGCAAATAAACACCTCAGGCCACCTGAGTGTTCCCATGTTCTTCCACAGCATCGAGGTGATGGTGCAGAAATATTCAGCGGCACCCCAGAGCACTACCCAAGCCCCTAATCCTGGGGCAGCCACATTCCCAAACCAGCACTTCTCCTAGGAAGTTGTGTATTGCCAAATTGCAAAACCACCCCAAGCAAGCCTGCAGGACCAGCCCTGCCCAGAGCCACACACGTGAGCCTGCACCCCACAGAAACTCAAGGCTGGAGTAGCACAGAAGCAAAGCAGACTCCCCAGGGTGATGGGCTGTGGTCCAGCACAGCCAGAAATGCCACCAAGGCATAGCCAGGAGCCTTTTATTCCCATTATCTTCATATCAAGAGGGAGGGAGGGAGAAGGAAGGAAGGAAGGAAGGAAGGAAGGAAGGAAGGAAGGAAGGAAGGAAGGAAGGAAGGAAGGAAGGAAGGAAGACAAGAGGCTGTGTTGTACACCCATCACTGCTCACTTCCAATGGTGCCTGAGAAGCAGGAGGAGTGGAACAGGGATGAGTACACCTGCAAAAGGGTCCTGGGAAGCTCACAGTAGCAAATTCCACAAATGCAGTTTCACCCAAGCTTAGGAACATTTTACAACATTAAATTCAAGCATAGGGAGAAATATACCCTCATAGGAGTTCTTCCATACAGACCTACGCCTGAAAATAATGCAGGACAAAAAACATACCTTGTTTGCTGGGGAAAAAAAGCAGCAGCACCATCTGCTGAAAGGGGACCTCTTCCAGCTCAGTTTTCCTTTCTGCAACTGCCCACCTCTGCAAACCACTACCCCAAAGGGCAAGAAGAGTCAAGCCCTTGGAGAAATTGGGGAAAAGTGAGGTGGGAGTGCAGCAGCTGGAGAGTGGCAGGAGGAAACAAGCCATAGATGGAAAGTATCTACACAGAGGATCCATGTGCCTTTTTCCATAAAGGGCCAGTGAAGAGTAAAGGCCAGAGAGAAACCTTCTATGAAAAGGGCAACTTAAGTTACAGACAGTGAAAGAAGTTTTCAGTGCCTTTGAGAAAAGGAGGTTGCTTTTAAACCATCTTCATGAGAAAAATGAGGATTTAACTCTGACAGGTGGTTGGGAGAAAAGATAGCAAATCCCCCAAAATCCTCCAGCAGGTCACTGACACTCCATGCATGCTAAAATCATGGTGGGCACAAATAGATGTGATTCCATTTCAGTTCCTTAGGGAATATACACCTTCTTACTCCTAGGAAAAGACTGGGTGGCAGAGCCATGTCCGACCCCCTCCAGCTCCTCAAGCTAAACCCTGAATTGAATTTGATTTTTTTTTTCTTTTTCTCTCAGCTGTAACTGCAACATCTTCTCCTTGAAAGTTCATCAACAGCCTCAGTGCTAATGAAAAAATGTGATAATGTTTGTCTCCTTCCTGGGGGTGGTGGGAGGCACAATCTAATTAAAGGTTTGCCAGCAGCTGGAGTGCTGCGGATGGATGGTTGTTTGGGAAGTGCAAAGGATGATGATGATGATGATGACGATGAATGTGAGCACCAGCTTTCATAAACAGGCAACAGGAGGTGAAGCAGGTGGTAAAAGCAGAGGCAGGGCTTGTTCTGCTGCTGCACCTTCATTTCAGCCTCATGTAAAAGTGGCCGTGCAGGGAGGCAGTGGGAGATCCTATCTCTGCCCCAGGAATGAGTGGCTTGTGCACGGGCTGTGCTGACTCCTGATGAAGGGTTTGTCTATCCAGCTGCAGGAAAAGCAGCTGCCAGGACCTTTGGCTGCTTTGGGGCTCCTTTGTAAGAGGAGGGTGGGATCAGCAGCTTCTTCCGGCCGTGGATGAGCAGGACACCTGAGTGACAAAATCAAACATCAGGCTACAGTTACACAAGACAAAAACATCCCTGAGACACCACCTAGGGCATCCTGCTCTTTTTTAAATCAGTGTGGATATGGATACAAAAACAACCCCAGCCCACTCCAGCTGCATGGCTAATGAGTCCAGTACAGGGACACTTTTAATTCCATTTATAGAATAATAGAATGGTTTTGGTAAGAGAAAACCTCCAAGATCATCAAGCCCAAACATTATAGGCTGAAAAACATGATCCAGAACAACTGTTTGATATTAATGTTGTGTTAAAAGCAAGTCTCCGTCTAGGACTGTCCTAAAATATCCATCACTCAAAAAAATGTGAGGATGGCGTATGGTTGCACTTCTGTATAATAAACTGTCTCTGTACCACTGATCCAGACACCTTCATACCTTGTTTGGATGCCTAAACTATTTACAAACGTGTTTTAGTTGAAATGAAAGTCATTAATTCTCACGCAGAAATGAACCCAAAATGTATTTCCTTCCTTAATCACAGGCTGGATCTCTCCTCCTTTGCTGACCTTCATACCTTGGAAAAGAATGTGCTCCAGAGCTGGAAAACAAATTAGTGAGTGCTTTGCTGACAGTCCTGGGATGTTTGTGGGAGCAGGGAGTTAATGAGGCAAACAGAAACCATTCCAGACACCGGGTGCTGTGGAGGGGAAAGGTCTTTTGTTGCCATACAGTCACAGGGGCCAAAGAAAGGAGGGGGGAAAGGAGGCAGCAACTTTATTCAGAGCTGTGAAGAATTAAATAAACCCTATCCCCATTCCAAAAGCAAGGAGTGCTTTTAAAAACCGAAGTCAGCTTTCACTTGTGTGCCCTGGAATGGAAAAAACCTCTGGCTTTCCGGGGTGGGAAGGAGGAAGATGACTGCATCCAGCTTGGATCCGTTCCTAGTCCAACTGCAGCTGCTGCCCTCCCCTGGCTGTTTAATGGGAATAGTGATGCTTGAGCTGTTTCCTAAAAGAAAATAATTCACAAAAGACCAGAAATAATTCAGAGCATCATCCAAGGCTTTTGTTGCTCTCCAATGAACCCACCCCTGTCCTGCAGCACTCCCGTTAACTCAGTTTGTCCCCTTCCTCATGGTGTGGAGTCTCTGCCATTAGCAGGTGGCATTGGCAGAATGGGCTGTGTTTCCTCATAGCAGCCAGAGGAGTTGGTGATGTTTGGAAAAACTAAAAAGAAGGTATCCATGAAATGCTCCTCACATGCAGTGGTTACAACTCGTGAGGCCCAGTCATGAGGTTATGAGATGGATTTACAGAGATGCAGCTCTGCTGCTTCATTGCCATCGTGCCCAGTCTGTTTGCACCTCCCGGTATCCAGCCCCGCAAAATAGACCAGCTGAGCAGTGGAGATACAGGAAAACTGGCATTCAAGGAAAGCTATTCTTTATAGCACCGTTAATAAGCAATAAAATCCAGGCTGCACTCTGTGACAGGCTCTTTGCACAAGGGAAAAAGGGTTAAAGGATGAGCTTTGCCTTCCCTTAGACCTGCCAGGAGCTGCTTTTCTGTGCGGTCATGAACACGAGCACAAAAATCTCCTGCCATCCATCCCCCACTACACAGCAGGGAGATCTCAGTGCAGGGCATCCTTCCAGCCCTGGGGTTTGAGACATGAACAATGGCTATTTACATAATGCTGGTGGTTATATATNNNGTGTGTGTGTGTGTGTATAGATAATTTTTTTTTAAATTCCCGTACTACTAATACTAACATGTTTTCCTCCTAGGAAAGTCTAGGAGGTGACATTTCGAGTCACTTTTTGCAAGAAATTAGCTAGTAAAGGCAGCCTAAAAACAAACCATGTGCCTGTTTCATCTTCCTTTTCAAGCTGAGGGGGTTTATTTTCCATAGAAAACTGGGACATTTCATGAATCCCTGCAGCATAGTCATGTATCTTGCAGTCCTTCAGGCTTCGCAGGTCTGAAGGATGGATTTTTCTAAGCTATCATTACACTCTATAATTTATCAGTCTTAAATTTAAGGATATGAGCTCAGTGAGAATTTTTATTTCACGTTTATTTACTCTCTTAGCCTTTAAGTAAACATGAAAATGATTAACAAAACCCATCTTTAGTTCAAAGCTTCAGTAATAACATTTGTATTGTGTGCAATCAAGCCCTGGTGTTGCAAAAATTGCCATAATCTCACATTCAACACTCTCCTACTTGTCCTTCTTGGGGTGATGCCCTGCTGTAGAGGTACATGATCTCAGCCTGGAGATTTCCCTGACTTCAGTCATGGCAGGTCAAAGCCTCCAGTCTCTTGGAAAAGTCAGCAAAGGATGCCCTCCATCCCTATGGGAACACCCAGGGGAGCCCATAGAATGGAGTAGTCTTGTCATGTTGAATTTCCATGCTTTGTTTTGTTGCTAAAAGTCACTTCAAGCTGTGCCTGTGTCTGAGCCTGAGATATCCAGGTACGGATGGAGGGTAACCACCTGTGTGTGCTCAACCTTCCTCCCAGCAGCACCACGGGGGCACCTCTCACTCTTACAAAATAAAAATATTTCATTAGATTTGCTTCTTCTGGAAAACTTTTCATGTATTTGGAGCAGGAGTTTGCACCCTCTTCACTCTTCATCAGAGGCATTCAAGAAGGCAGCTTGGGAGCTGCTGTCACACTTCTGCTGCCGGACCCCCAGGCTGATGTAGGGCTCTCCACTGCCTCTCCAGAACCTCTGGAGACAGCTGTAGCACAGAAGCAGTAAATCATTATTAGAAAAATCCCCAACCTGATGCCACTCACTCAGTAGAACCCTCATTCTAGAGGTCCTAAAATGCTACTGATGGGGAATTGAGTGGTTTTTGTATAAAGTCTGTTTGATGGCATGGACTGAACAATCTATTCTGTAGCTCACATAGCATCCCTCAGAGCATCCCTTAAAATGGGATAATCTTCCCATCCCCTTGGAAAAGCCAAACCGGGGGCAGGCAGTGTTTTACCTCTAAGAATTCAGTGACCTTCAACCACTTTGAAGTCCTTGCAAGGCAGGGCATGAAGTGTCAGGGGGTCCTGGTAATGCTTTGATGTCTCTATCAAATTAAAGTTTGACTTCAGCACTCAGTGCAGAGGGAAATAACAAGTGTGACTTCCAGGAACTAGGACTCTCTGGGACTCAGTTGTCTGACTTTTCCCCGTCTCTCATTGACACTGTTTTGCATTCTCTGTAGTCAACTTCCCTAAAACCTGCAGTAATCTCGGACTGCTTTGATTTGTACTGCAGGAAGGGCTGAATTATATCTGTCTCATTACAGACATCACACCCTGCCTACCTACCCCAGGCCTGTCCCAGCCCCTGCCCCAGCCCCTGTCCCAGCCATACCAGTAAGTGAGGGTGTAGTTCACAGCCATGATGGCCACAGCAGCTGCCCAGTGCCAGAAAAAGCACATTGTGAGGAACATGATGTTGCTGTGGTCATTCTCATCCCACACTGGACCTCCCCATGGCTGGAACAGCACAACACCGATCTGGGTGGAATAAGAAGTTGGTGGAAAAATTATATTGGGAAAAAAATTATAGAATCCCAGAATGGTTTGGGTTGGAAGGGACCTCAAACAACCTGTGCCAGAGCCTCATCACCCTCACAGAGAGTTACCTTTATTCACCACCACCTTGGTGGTGACTGAGGAACTTGAGCCCTGACCAGGATAGAGGTTTTTGCTGAGAGAGTGAAGTCCATCCTTGCAACGAGAGGCCACACAAATCCAATCTGTGCCCAAGATAGCTCTCTTTCTGTTCAATATCCAGACACAATTGTGCCTCAGCTTTCCAAACTCAAAGCCATCCTTTAAAAACCCCAGATTTAATATAAGCTCAGCCTAGTTTTGACCTCAGAATAAAGGCTGGTTTGAGCCTTGAAAAACAGAAGGGAAAGTTGTTTGGTTTTGAGGTGGTTATTTTGGTTGTTTTTTTGTTTCTTTTTGGATGGTTGGTTGGTTTGGTTTTGATTCTTTGGTTTCTTGGTGGTTTTTTTTGAAAGTTGAGTTTTGAGAGCAATTATCTCCAACTGATTTCTTTGCTTTTCCAGCTCATACCAAAGCAAGCAGCTGGCTGTATTTTAACTCAGCTGTTTTATTGCTGGTGGGGTTTGTATCTTTCCACTAAACCAGAGGGAGAGCTGCAGGGAGCATTAGACACATTAAGCAATTAGTACTTAGGTACTGCAAAATGTTGCTCACTTGCTTTCACTTTTCCCCCTGGAGAAGGAATAAGCCAAAACAAACAGCTCTTGCAGCAGGAGCAGCCATCAGAGATGACCTGTGATAAGTAAATTTTCATTCTGGGTTAGGAGCTATTTACAAAGTGAGCCTGGCAAAATAATCCTTGGGAGATGTGTGATTGATGCGTGACGTACGACTTGTTCCCCCCTTTTCCCTTTGCTCTGTTGCTCTGGGAAGGCAGAACAGACCTGCCAGAACCACGTTCCCTGGACGATGGTGATGCTGGCTCGGAACATCTCCAGGACAATGTTGTCACGCAGGAAAACCTCCAGCAGGATGCTGCCAGCCCCGGCGAAGATGGTGATGAGCAGCAGGGAGTGGATGTGCTGATCCAGCATGGGCCGGTGAAGGACGTGGTAATAGAAGAGACAACCTGCCAAAACATGAGCCCTGCTTAGAGCAGCGTTAACAACAACAGCCGTGGCCACCGAGTTGGGTAAATCACCTGCCTGGATGGCAAATTGAGACAGGCTGTCATACAAAGAAGGGACTCTACATAGCACCATCCCCCCTAGGCCTCCTGGCATCCCAGCATGCTGGAAGGATGAGATGCCCAACCTTGGGGCAGGAGGATCTGAGCAATGCAGTGATCAGGACAGGGTAGTTTTCTTCCCACATCTGTGCCATCACCTCTTCAGATGATCCTTCCCTTCTAGCCAGGCTTCTGCTGTGTCCTTCTTTCTTGTTGCTAAACTTCACCATTTTTTGGGAGCTGTAAATGATTGATTTCCTGGTCTTACAGGCCAAACTGTGCATGTGGAGCTGCCCCTGCTGCTGCTGCCTCAGGAACTGCTGGTTTTGGAGAGGAAAAGGAACAGGAGCTGTGCCTTCATTAAGGAGGGTTCTATATAAATAAGACCTTCTTTTCCCACGGTACAGTGTTGGAACTAGATGATCTTTAAGCTTCCTCCCAAGCCAAGTCTTTTTATGGTTCTATGATCCAAGACAGGTCTGAAATCCTGGCTGGTGACTTGCAAGGCAGTCTGAGGACAGAATGATATTTGGGATGTGCTGAAGCCGAAATAAATCAGTTCAAATTGCCACGTGCCATGCAACCAGATGAGGCTAATGATGCCTGCAGTGCAATTAACGGCTCTCAGGGGAAATGTGGGGTGGGAGAACAGCCTGTGGATGGCAGAAGAAAGCAGAGTCCACCAGCCATCTATCGTAACGAGGAACCTCAGTCTGCTGCTCTGCACCGCCGTGACCCCAGAAATCCCAAACCAGAACCTATCTGTGACTGCATTTGCCATCTCATTCCATCCCACCCTGCCACAATATATCCCCTACAATGTGTCCTATCTCCAGAGGCATCTGGAGCCATACCTCCATCAGGCAAATTTTAGTCCTTATCTGACTTGGTCCCCAGTATCCCTCCCCAAATTAGGTACCACCTTCTACCAACCTTCAACGAACACGGCCACGGCCAGCATAAGGCGATCCAGACCCTGCGGCACCACCTGGGAGATGGAGGTGAGGACATCTACCAGCCCAGAGAGGCCGTAGAAGAGGTACATGGTGGTGTGCTGCCAGTTCATCAGCTTCACCCAGTCGTGCTTCTCCCCGCTGTACAGGTACAGGTGGGGACCATCAGGGACGAACTGCTCTGCCAGCATCCCTGCAGGACACCCAAGGGTTTATCTGCAATGGTTGAGACTACTCCTTGCTGCTGGGAGTTCTGGAGCAGGAGCTGGTGAGTTTACATTAGGGAGAAAAGACTGGATAGAAAAATCAGGCCTGCGTTTAACAGCAGCTCAGCTTTGGGAAGGGGTATGAGACTTGCCTTTCCACATCAAACTATACCAGAGATCAAGTCAAGATAGACATCAAAGATGCATCCAGGCTTCCCAGGGGAGTGCTAGAATCACCATACTTGGAAGTGTTCAAAAGCATGTAGATGTGGTGTTCATGGTTTAATGGTGGACCTGGCAGTGGTTAGTGGTTGGACAATGATCTAAGAGGCCTTTTCTAGCCTTAAAGATTCTCTGATCCTTTCACATCTCGACCAGTTTCTGTGGAGTCAGGGTGCCTGTACAGTTATCACTGCAGGCTGGGTGAATATTGGCTTAGCAAGGGAAATATAACCCTTACCTATTAGAGAAAAGAAGATTTTGATTCCCCCTTCAATGGCATCCACACGCCGGAAACAGTAAGTCCTGTGGGATTTCTTATTTACTTTCTGGCTGAGATACTGCAGTGGGTATTTCACAGACCACCAGAGCCCGAAGAGCAGGAAGAAGCTGCCTGGAAGTGCGTGACCCTTAAAATTCGCCATCCTGTCAACCTCCTCTGACTACAAGGCAAAGAAAAACAATGTCATTATTCAACTCATACAAGTTATTTGGCATAACACTGGGAAAAAATAGGATTTCCCTTTCAGGGAGGACTGGAGTAGGCATGACCAAGCACATGGGAATAGGAAGGGGCACTGGAAACCCCTGGGACTTCTCTGAGGTCCTTGCCCCAAGATTAGGAAATGTCAAAAAAAGCCACAGTTGTTTCAAAAAGGCCCCAAATCTGCTGCAATGTCTGACACGTCACAGCCTAAACCTTTAATTCCAAGGACCCCTCTCAGCAGTAGGTCTTGCTTTTCTTGCTCTTCTGCTGTGGACCAGGACAGGGTGGGATTTTTGGGACCAGGTAGGAGAGAATACACAGGGAAAATGGGAACATCTAGGGAAAACAGCAGAGTGTCTCTTTAGCTGCATGAACAGCCACAGAAGTGGTGTGCAAAGTCCAAAATTTTTTAAAATCTCTGGAATTATTTCAGGCCATGGAAGAGGTGAAAATACCATGCAGCTACTCCACAAACCAAAGCATTTGGTTAAAACAGTATACCTTCAAAAATATCCCAAAAGCTGCTTGAAACAAAATATCGTGGGTTTGGGCAAACAAATCAAGTCGTTCCCTGCATCCTGACCTGCTCACACTCCTTCTTCCCTCTCCTGAGCATCCCAAAACCAGGACTTGCACCAAGCTGCTGGAATCTCTGTGCTGGGGTGCACACACGCATAGTTTGCAGGATGCTGGGGGACCCATTTCCTGGGAGGATTACAGTAATTAAACCCAGCCAACTCCTGTTTTCTGTTTGCTTAATTAGGTTGAGAACTGATCAGCTCTTTCATGTGGGCTCAACCATGTGTTTAAGGGCTGCTTTGGTGTGAGGTGGTGTCAGGCTGGGCAATTAGGAATGTTCTAATTGATAACGAAGGCTGTGCTGCTGGTGACCAGGACTTCCTTCTCTGTTTAGTAACTTCTCCGTGCCAATCCACACTTGACATTGGGCAGAGATGGTCTCCCTTGTGGAGTGGGTGCTGTCCCTCCACATAGCAGGAGTTGCATGGTTTGGAGCTGGATCTGACTTCCCCATCACAGACATCCTGATTATCCTGAAACTGCCTTCCCCAGCAGCATTTTGGGCTTCAGTCCCCACTTGCTGAAAATATAAACCAAAAATGTTCTTACTCTACTGTTGCACAAGAGATAATTTGCGTGTGGGGTTAAACATCAGTTGTTGCTGTCAGGCTTGGAGAAAGGGAGTTGTTTCTTTGGCTTTATTACTATCTGATTTCAGGTTGGTTTGTCCCAGGAACACCTTGTTTCACCCCTTGAAGTCCATGGCTGGTGCAGATACCATCTCCCAGAGGAGTCTGTCCCTGAGGAGGAAAATCCAGCGGGTCAAAACTAATCTCCTAAATCCCTGCAACCAACCTTGCCTGATCTGAGCTGGTTTAACCAAACAGCCTTTCCAACAGCTCGAGCTAAGCAAACATTGGCTCCATGTGCAAACATCACCCCAGTAACATGCAGCCACAGATGGCAGCACATGGGGCCAGTGTCCCTGAAGTGCCACCAGGCTGGTTTCCATCCTGTCTTCACCAAGCATTTTGGGGGGATTTAATTGGAGAGGGGAAAACTGTACCTGCAAAGGGCATGGTATGAGCTGGCAGCTTTGCAGGTCACTATCAGCACTGCAGGGTTCTGCCTTATTTCATTACTTAAAAGGGACGATTTATTGAAAATGGATGCATCGGGTTATTAAACAGAAAATCAAAGCAAGATGCTGTTTTCCAGCAGGGCTGGCACAGTCCAGTGGGTTAATACAATCACCTTTGTATTCCTTTGAAAGGGGCAATTGGGGAATGGGAGCATCCACCTGTTTCCCTGTGATTAAGGGAGCAGCATTCCCAAGCCATGGAGAGAGCTGAAAAATCAGTCTTTTCTGGATGAGTAGAAAATCTTATCATATACATGAAATGGGGCTAATGGCTTTAAACTGAAAGGGGAGAAATTTAGATTAGGTACAAGGAGGGACGGTACAATATCAGGGTAATAACTGGAAGCAGAACCAAACCCATCCCAGAATACCAGAACAAGAAGGATTTCAGGCATATCATGCTGTTATAATGTTATAATTATAACTTAAGCACAACAATATACAGTCAAATATATAACTGATGTAGCTCCTGCAGTTACATATTAAAGGCTGATATAAAGTGGGGCCTGAGGGTTTTCCACCTGAGATCGATGCAGTCAAACTGGGATGGCCTAAAGGATACAATGATCAATCACAATTAAAAGTTCAGCTAAATAGGGTCTACACAGACACCTTACAGTGCTTATGTGATCTGGGCTGAACTCAGAGGGTGATGGGGACTCTTTCGGGGCTGCTGGTCTCCATTCCTGCCTGATAGCAGGGAGCACATGGCTCAGCTGGGACACGTGACCAGCAAAACTATTTCTCCTGCTTTTCTTCCTCCTCTGAAAACATGCAATGGGTAAGCATAAGGGAAAAAACCAACCACAGTTATGTTTGTGCCCTAAGGCAAACAGCCCTTTTCTATCCCTGTAGCTCCAAAGTGAGACATGCTTACAACCAGCAGGGAAAAGAACAAGCTGAAAGTCCAGTGGGTGCTGGTGTTGGTGGCCACAGCCACCATCCCAGGGCATCCCTGCTGAACTTTGTCCCTTTCCTCATTACCCAGCCATGTTTGGCAACACCCCTGTGTCCCTGCTGGCTTGTCATTTGTGTTCTTTGCGCCTGTTTATTATGGTGCACTAGGCTGTGTCTGCTTAATGATTTACTGTTTCATCTGCTCTTATCACCTCCCAGGGGAACTTGTTTTTTCTTGGTTTATAGCTAATGCACCCAACCACCTGGGGAGGCATCTGGATGGTGGTAAGGGTAAGGAGCCTGAGAGCCTGATTAGGTTTTCACCTCCTTCTTACACTACCCTGGCAGCCACAAACTCTTTTTTTAGCCAAAACCTAGGCCATTCTACTATTCCAAATGTCTTATTTGGTTTCCTGAGGGTGGGTTTGTTGGTTTGTTTGGTTGGTTNGTTTTTTTGAGGTTTTTTTTTTTTTTTTTTAAGTCCATTGATAGTGTCTCAGTCAGGGCATCACTTCCATTTTCCCCAGCTAGGAAATTACAGTCTGAAGGTCACCAGTGGGAAGAGCTGACAGCCATCACCCCTACAATTAACTTTTCCCTTCAATTTGTGTGAATCAGGCAGTTCAGACACACCAGAGCTGGTTTGCTCACTGTAGGACCTGTGCTTGTCTCTCAGAGCATCTGTGGGTGACAGGGATGTTCCCCAGGGAAAGACTGACTCAGGGAAAAGGAGAAATGTCTTGACTTGCAAAAAAAATCACCCAGGCTGAGCTCAGGCTGAGGTGGGGAATGCCACTGAAATGTGTATCTGGAGATAATGAAGCTATTTCCAGCCTTCCAGAGGGTCTCCTGTATTGAATCTGCAGGTGCAGGAGCACATCAAACCCCGACCTACAGACTGACAGCAGCTGAGATGCTGTGCTCTAAAAAACATCCTCAGTCTTCTCTTTCCCTATCCTGCATGTCCTCCGTGCGTCTCCCTGAATACAACACAACCCCACAGCCCAAACCCGGCTCCTAATGGGGATGGCAGTGGCCCAGACACAGGAGAGGACAGAGACGGCAGGAGACACCTGAAAGGTATCAGGAGAGGCATCGCTGACAGTGACAAGCTCTCCTGTCCCCTGTGCTGCCTCACTCGTTACCAGCATTGTCTTATCTGTCTGCAGAGGCACTTATAATCATAGCAGCACTTCCATTAGCTCCCACAGGAGCTGGATCCCTAATGCATTAATGTCAAACTAAAACCACACTCTGAACCATTTCATCCCATTATCGTCGGGTTCTCTTTTTCCTCTGCCTCTGTCTGCACCAGGGAGTGTTAACAGTGACACGAAACAATCATCTTCCTCCTACTGGTGAGCTCAGCTGCAGCCTCAAAAGCAGGAAAGCAACATTTCTGCCTTTAAAGAATCCTTAAGGGTTTGGACTTAGGTTAAAAAAATGTCATCATTGGAAACTATTGGGCTCAATTGCCAGGAATGTGAAAGACCATCAGGTCCTACAGGAGCTGCAGCCAGAGAACACAAACCGAAATAATCCATCCTCCTGAAATGAGAAAATTCAACATGGAAGTTCAAACAGGGATGAAAGCTTTAAATTCAGGATGCTGGACTAGAAGTCTATTTAATAGACACAATGGATCCACATGGAAAGAGACACTGAAGGAGAGAGATATAAAAAGTAGTGACGGAGAGATTATACAGTTCTCTGCTTCTTCTTCCTTATGCTGCCTCCGTTTGTCTCCTGTTTTATAAACCCCTGGTTTGAATTCTCCATCCCTGTCCTTGCTCTGAGCCCTGCCATCAGGGAAGCAGCAAGAAGCTACACCCCAGCAAAGAAAGCTGAGAAATAAAATAAATTAGCCAAAGGCTAATTACAGGGGGTCAGAAAGGGGAATCTGTCATTCTTTCTCTTATGACCTGCATTTGTTTATTTGTGGTTTTAAGACAGTGAGGTCTGACTTTAAAAATTATCTGTTTGGGGAAATGCACTTTACCATCTCAAAAGCCATTTTTCTTTGCCTCTATGTAATGGTAAAGAGATTAAAGTGCTTTCTAAAGGGGCGAGTGCTATCAGTGCCCTGAACTGCCTCCCTTGCTCCATGATATGTTATGGGGCAGCCTTGACTCCAATAACCCCTCACAGGTATCAACTCAAAATAAATTCAAACTCAGCATTATCACCACCAAAAATGCCACAAAAATCAGTATTATAGAATCCTAGAATCACAGAACAGTTTGGGTTGAAGGGAATTTCAAGATAGTATGGTTCCACCCCCTGTCATGGACAGGGACACCTTCCACTAGACCAGGTTGCCCCCAAGTTCCATCCAACCTGGCCTTGAACTCTTCCAGGAGTGGGAAAGTCACAACTTTGCTGGATTCCACAACTTCTCTGGGCATTTTCCAAAGAGGAGATGAATGCTTGTCCTCAAATTGTCCCAATTGCCCCAGAATGTGACACAGGTTAAGCACTGTGTCTTTAACATCCCTGAAGGCAAACTATCCAAGACAAAGTATTAAAATCATTTCCATTGCAATATATACCCAAAATATCCACAAAACACATAACCCCAAGCCTGCTGAGTACCACAGCTTCTCCCTGGGTATCCCAGAGCTGTGGTCCCCAACATCTCCCTCCACAAGAACTTGAAGCCTTGGCCATTGCACCCTGCACTGCCAAGGTCAGGGGTTGGTAGTTTTTATTGATAACCTGGTAGGAAGAATGCAACAAAGATGGGAAAACAGCTTCCTCTGCAGCAAAGGTGGCCCTGCCCACAGCAAGGGAAGTGGCACAAGATGAACTTTAAGGGCCCTTCCAACCCAAACCATTCTGGGACTCTACGGCCCCTTCCAACCCAAACCATTCTGGGACTTTATGAATCCAACCTGTGATGTTTTAGGCACTAGAAGTGACTTTTCTAGGCATTTCTGTGGGTAGAGGAAGGTGGGGAGGGAGTTGTTGGTTCAGCGCACACAGCAGCAATTTTGGTTTGGCTGTGAGACAGAGGGTTTGCATTTAATTTGGCTGGGAGTGGAGCAGGGAGCCAGCAAGGGCTCCTTGCAGAGTGGCAAGGGGGTTTTGGGGCCCTGCTGCCTCCAGGCTTCCCCGCTCTCACCTCTGTCTGCTTTAGGGCCCCACATATCATGTTTATTTTTCAACTTCCTCCTTGGAAAAAGTTGCTGTGGGCTTGCTGGGCTGTCCCATTGCCTCCCAGCCCAGCAGGGACAGCAGCCAGTCACCTGTGAGCCCCTCCATGGGGACCTCAGAGCAGGGGGACCCCTCGGTGGGCTGAGCACACCTAAATCTCTCTCAAATTTGCTTTCCTAGGAGAAGAGGTGGTTCACCCACCCTGAGCCCTCTCTTCTCTCCCTATGGACTTTGGATGCCAAATCGAGGGGTCCGTAAAGGGCAGGAAGGGGGTCCGTTCCCATCCCGTGAGGTGGGGTGACCCCCCTCCCCGTGCCAGCTCTTGCCAGCAGAGCCTTACCTGTCCTGGTGATCCTGGTGCTGCACCTGCTCCCAGGTGATCTGTGCTCCTCCCCTGCCTCTGGTGCCCGCCTCACCTGCCTCCTCCCTGCCTCCCAAACTCCGGCTGGGAGGGAAAGGTGACCCTGGACACAGAAATCCCCCACTCCTGGGCACAGCAGATGGTTTAATTTGCAGTTTTCTCCCACAAAAGTAATCCATAATTTGCTGAATTCTGGCTGTTTCAAGGCCTTTTCCCTCCTGATCTTAATTTCTCAGATTCTGTACAATGATTAAATTTCCTTCCATCAGATTCCCCATTACCCACGTCACGCAGGGTGGCACACAGGGCAGCTGTGTGGGGCAATACCCCCCCAGCCCCAGGTGCCTGCACCCCTCGTCCCCAAAACAGTGCATTAATTATTAACTGGATTAACTGTTCCAAAGGACTTCATTTTCCATGTTTCCCAGGTTTTATGGATGCTTCTCCTAGGATCCCCACTCATAACCCATATTTCAACTGCAAATGAAATTTTCTGACCATGCCTCCTATAAAACCAAGTTTATCCTTAATAATACTTTCCACTTTCATCTCCAGTCCTGCAAGTGCTTTACAAATGTTAAATAATTAACCCTCATGATGCCCTTGGGAGGGAGGGAAGTGTTATTATGACTATTTGTAAAGGAAACTCTGACAGGGCCTTCTGTGCTCCAGCCCTGGGTTTTATTCACTTTTAGGGAGCAGTGCAGCTACTTACAGCACTGAGAGCAACTACACCTGCCACAGGGAATTTGTAGTAAGAAAGCTGCATTTTAATGTTTTAAATATATCCACCCTGATTTATAAATGACTTGAGGTTTAGAAGAGCTGTCTGCCAACCCTGTCTTTTTCTTTTATTATTATATTACTATTTATTGACATCAAATGTATTCCCTCTCCTGGTCCCACAATGTTGTTTAAACAGATGAATTCTTAAATAATAAATAATTATCAATTAATCCATCCTTTCTCACCTCCCAGAGTGGTAAGTGCTGCTGGAAGGGAGGAAGCATCCCACTGTCATCTTCTCCTTTATCAGCGGCAGGGTTGGATGCCCAAACCTTCTGTGTTTCTCAGGTGGGATAAATCAAATTTTCCAGAGGCAAAAGCCAAGCTGCAGGCATTTCTTGTCTCTTCATTAAATTGTTTCACAAATGTCCCAGGAGCCTGATGATGTTTTGTGTCCCACAAACCATGGAATAAATCAGAATTTATCAAGGGGCTAATACTCACTGTGCTCCAGGCACACAGAAGGATTTACCCCTAGAAAACTACCCCCCAAAACTGAGGTTGAGGAATAAATGGAAGGAAAACAACTGTTGAGATGGAGGGCCTGGGAAAAAGAAAGAATTATTTAGCTTGAGAGTTGCTACAACTTCATGAAAAAAAAACCCCAAGGGATATCCAAAAATGCAAATGAGACCCAAAAACTGCAATGGAAAAGTCTTAGTCATGAGTGATGAAGTTGCTGTAGCTATTACATAAAAAAGGCTGAATTTAGCTAAAAACTAAACCTCTAGTTAAACCTGACTCTGAAATGGGAACTTGTTCCCACCCAAAGCTCTGCCGAATTATGTTGGTGTTTCTTGGCTACCAGGAAATTTGCACCTTCAAATATTTGCAGAACAAAATCACAGGGTGTGTAGGGGGGTGGATCTTACTCTAAGGAAACAAATGACCTCTGAGTGTGTATTTATTGTAGCAAAGACCATCCCTGCTCTGGGGTTACACAGAACCCTAGCAGAATGTCTTATTTCCAAGTGGTCCTGAACAATAATTTCCTGATAAGAACACATCAAAACCTGACATCATCAGCAACTTATAGCCATAACTTCCCAGAGCTCAGCCACTCTTAAAACCTTCACAGTTCCTTAGACAGCCTTGACATGTAAAGGCTGCAAATTCTTCAAACCTGTCTCCATTTCACCATCCACAGGCACTGGGCTATCACTGTAGGTGGGAATTCTGGTCAGCACAGCACATCCAGCCTAAAAAAGCAGTCCTGATCAGCAACTTTTCTAAATCTTATTGCCTTTCTTTGAAATCAGTCCTGAAAAAAATTTCAGAATTCTTACTCTAAAAATTTTTGTGGCCTCAAAAAAACTCTTTTGTGTCCTGCTCATCTCTAATTTTCCACCTCCTGATGTCTGTTTTCTCCCTGCTTATCTCACGCAGAGCTGCAGCTCCTAAACACACTCATAGGAGATCTGGCAGCAAACACCACCATGGCAGCCTCTTCACATCAACATGCAAAGCTAGGAATGACCAAGAGAACAGGAGTTTGCTTCTCTGGGAATCATCTCAGTATTCTGTCTGATTAGACAATACCTGCAGTCTCCATGGATGCAGCTTGGGATGCAGGATGGAGTGTGCTGTGGGAGTGATGCTCAGAGAGAGCTCAGAACAAACAGCTCAGAGAAATGGGGGAAATGATGGAGTGTCAGTGCCAGGAAATTAGTTCCCTCATTTTCCTGTGCTGGCAGAGGGGATGGGTGAAGGAGTCATTTCCCACGTGGACACATATCCGGAGAGAGGAGCTGCACAGACTGCCTGCAATTTTAAGAGGCAGGAAAGCAAGCTGGCACACTGGCCAGACACAGATATTTCTCTGGTCCCTTGCTGGAATATCGATGTATTTTCCAATCAAAATGATGTTGTCTCATTTTTCTCACCCTCCTCCTGCACCCACAAAACCTGCCTGTTTAATGCAGGCAAAAGGTTTTGTACTTAGATGCTCCAATTTCTAAGAGAGCCACCTCCTGGTGGCACCTCCCTGAGCCTTCCTGGTACCCAGGGAATGATCCCTCACAGCATTCTCCCATCTCAGTGTTGTCACCTGGGTGCTCACCCATTGTGTGCAACCCAATTCCCAGTGATGCTGAAGTACCTTGGAGCAGGGGAAGGGGCAGAGGCCTGCAGCTGATCCACAGTACCATCACCTAAATTTATTCCTCTCCGTGGGCCACTTAAGTCCCCACATATAGAAAGATGGGGAGTGGAAAGTGCCCTGGGGAAATGACAAGAGACCCACCAGACTCTGCCCAAAATGTGACCCAGTTTTTGCAAATGGCCTGTTCCAGTTGCCGAATGAATTTGCCAGATGGCAAAAGGAGGAGATGAATAAATCCAGTATGGCCCATCTGCAGCTGTGGCGAGCAAACAGCATCCGTGCACAGCCAGGAGGAAAAGGGACTTTCTGCTTTGGGGCAGAATTGGGCAAGGAAAGGTGACATAAGCAAAAACAACCCCCAGAAGTGTTTCTGTTACACCCGCTGGGAAAAGATCCGAGACCCCAGCTGGGTAAGAACAGGTGAGAATTAAATAAAGGCAGGGAGGGCTCAGCCCTGAGATGACTCAGCTGCATCAGTCCCAGCTGGATGCCAGAAGTGTAGCGTGCTTGGGGATGGCAAAAGCATTAATAAGGGACAGAAAAGGAAATTTTGGTAGCCAGACAAAAGAAGAGAAAGAGAAGGCAGAGCATGAGAAGACAGTGACAGGCAAAGGAGAGGAAGGTTCAGGGAGAGGTGATGAAGGTTAAAGATGAAAACAACAGCACCTAAAAGGAAGCACAAAGTGGCCAAACTCTGTGGGAAATTTAAACAGGATAAAAAAATTACTCACAGCTGATGAGCAGTTAAAAAAAAAGAAAAAGTGGTAAGGCAAGGAAATGCTCCCCTAAAACACCTCACGTGGAGAGTGACTCATCTGGAAGAAGGGCAGGGGTGCTGTGCAGTCCTCAGGGCAGTGCCATCAACATTGTCCCTGGGAGACAGGCAAAATTAAAGCTCCACATCCCGGGAGGTTTGATTTGGGGATTTTCCCTCTCCTTCCAGCTGCCATTCAGCAGTGATGGAGCAAGGGCACATCTCAGTGGCAGAGGGAGGAATATCACCTCCCCAGCCTTGCTACCCCTACCCACATCATTTAATAAAGGAAGCAAAATCTGGGGGGAGGAATTCATTAATCTTCAACACCTGGAGCTGGAAGAAATGTCTCTGAGTGACGGTGAGATTATCGGCGACATGAAGTTGTGAGAGACCAGAAGGTTCAGATGTGGTGGGTAGTTTCATCTGAAAAGAGAGAAAATCAGTTCATCACCTTGACATGTTAACATTGAGCCCTTTGCTTTTGAAATTAGAATTGGGAAGTGTCATCCATACTGATATTTAATTGTTTTTCTTCCTTGTCGTCATCATCTTTACAATCTTCCCTCCTCCTATCCTCCTCTCCAGCACTCCTGCTCCAACTATCTTTCCCAAGCAAACATTTATAATTTTTGCTACCTTTCATTCAATTTTCAATTCTAAATGTTGTATTACCATAAAAAATACCACGAAAAACCATACCTAGGGTCAGGGAAGAAAAGCAATTTCGAAACCTGGCATTTATTGACCTTTAAGCAATGGAAACACAGCTCTGATGTGCTGCAAACCAGCATCTCCCATACTCTCTGCAGAAGCAACTTTGGATGTCAAAGCAATCCAAGCCTTCCCTCAAAATTCATAGAGGAGGATGCTTTGGGAAGCAGGTGCTGAAGTTTTTGGAAGCAGCCTTCAACACCTGAGAGCTTGCACTGGGGATTTATGGTGTTGAACGGCTGAAGAGAGGTGGGACTTGGGGCTTGGAGGGGCTCCTTTTGGATGTAAGGTTGTGGGATGCTGTCCCAGCCTTGGGGACCAGCTATCGATCGCATGGTGACCAGACATGTCCTGGGTGCGCAGAAAGGAACACCAGGAATATTTGGGAACACTAGGTGGTGCTGAGGGCTCACGGAAAGGATCCCATTCCAGCACAAAAGGATGCTCCGGGGTGGGAGGGCGAAGGCCTAGGGAGGGGACGATGCAGGGGCTGCAACCCCATTTTGGCGTTGGTTGGGAGCCCAGCTCCAGGTGTGAGAAGCTCCTTGTGTCACTCTGTCACATTCCTCCCTCTCCAAAGGCACTTGGCCAGCAGCTGGACTGCCGCACTGGTTTCAAGACCAGCTCTGTCCCAGGTCCTTCCCCCCGCTTTCCCGGGGTCATACCAGACATCACATCCCTGTTTTGCCGGTAGAAAACTGAGGCCCAAGGACAGGCATTACCCAAGGCAATTCCCAACCCACCTGACAGCACCTCTTTTCCAGAAAGGAGGTAGAATGGCCTTTCCGGGAGCCCTGAAACAAATGTAAAGGGTTTAAACCATCCTTTAAAAAACAAGGATTGTGACAAAATGCCAGTATTCACCACGGATCTCTTTGCTGCTGCAGATTTTACGTGCATGGATGAGTTTTTCAGCATCCGGTGAGAAACAAGGGGGCTGCTAATTATGGTGAAACCCACTTAGGGCTGCCGCCTTCTCCCCCTTCACCTCCATTCCTCCTCCGCGGGTTCCGGTTACGCCGCGGGTCCATAAACAGCGTCTGGAATAATTGTGCAGTTGTCACCGCCGGGCAGGGGAGGGGGGACTATTTTAAAACGCCAGGCTTAGCCCAAAGGGCCGAGGGGACTGTGGCACGCCCCAGCTGTCCCCGCCGAGCGCGGGCGGGGACTTCAAAGTGCCAGGCGGGATGTGTCAGGCCAGCCTGTCCCGGCCCTCTCGGCCGGGGAAAGGAGCCAGGCTGGCCAGGGACGGGCTAATGGTGTTTTGACATGTTTCAAGAGCAATTGCTGGGACTCGGGAGATGCCGGGAACAGCTGGAAGAGACCTGGAGGTGCTGGAGGGAGAAGGGGTGGGAGGTGGGGGGAGATAAAAGGGGGGTCGGGAGGGGGATGCAGACGTGGTGAGGTTTGACTTTTGACTTCAGAAACTGGGGCGGGGAGGGGGAGAAAGCAAAGCAGGGAGTGCTGCAGTGCCTCTGCTCCGATGCTACAAGTCCCAAATGGGGGAAACAGAGACAGATGGGCTTCAAACTGAAAGAGGGAGGGCTAGATTAGCTATTAGGAAGAAATTCTTCCCTGTGAGGGTGGTGAGGCCCTGGGGCAGGCTGCCCAGAGAAGCTGTGGGTACTCTCTCCCTGGAAGTGTCCAAGGCCGGCTTGGACAGGGCTTAGAACAACTTGGGATAGTGGAAGGAGTCCCTGCCCAGGGGAGGCGGTGGGAACAAGGTGATCTCTAAGGTCCCTTCCAACCCAACCCGTTCATTTTAGGATTTTATGAACCCAAAGGGTAACACATCTCATCAAAACATTTCTTCTTGTCCTGTACCACTTCTGACAGTGACACAGGTGGCACCTCTGCTCACCGGGGCACAGCTCAGAGTCTGGAAAAAGAGAGAAACACTAACAACTCACAATCCCGTGGGATAACCAAGCTTTGGCCATGCCTTGGCCATCCAGGCAGTGGTTCCCCATAGCTCCAGGAGAAGAAAGAAAACTTTGATGCTGCCGCTAATGTAAAAGCTGATGATTAGAGTATTATCAGGGTCCAACTTGCCATTCCCTCTGGTTAGCAAAGGGCTGGATGGCTGAGAAGACAAGAATTCTGTTGTCATCTTGGCCTCTTCTTGTTCTGCTGCTCTGCCTACATGTGAGCAGGACTGCCCTCCCAGGGTCAGCATGGTCACTGAGAGCTCAATCACAGAACCACAGAATGGTTTGGTTTGGAGGAGGCCTTAAAGATCACCTAATTCCTCTTCCCTGCCCTGAACAGAGACACCTTCCACTAGACCAGGTTGCTCAAGGCCACATCCAGACATGGGCGCTTCCAGAGATGGGGCATCAGCCTGCTGAAAAGGGGATGCTCAGCTGGGGCAACTCTTCCAGATCTATCACCCAGCTCCCTATTTTCCATCATTTCTCTGCAAGCCACTGAAGCCCATTGCCTGCACACTTCCCACATTTAGCTTTCCAGGGATCGTCAGCAGCATATTCCTATTTACTATGTTGTCCCACTGTCTTGGCCATTGTGGTTAATTTACCCTCAAGTCAACCACCCCAGGAGTTGAACAGCCTAATATAGAACAGCTCCTCTTGTCCATATGCTTCTTGTGACTCCAGATACTCCAGGCATGGGCAGATGTGTGGGATTCCTTCAGCCTTGCAGCCATCAGGAACAGTTTCCTGGAGCCGTCTCCCATCCTTTCATGAATAATCAGCTATTTCAGGTCTCATCTAAAGACCATCAAGGTTTTTCCTGCATGTCCTGTGCACCCAGAATTTCTGGATAACTGTGATGTGCTGTCCTAACCATTTGGTTAAATAGGCAGAAGTTTGAGAAACTGAAGTGGGGGTTTTCCTGAAGCCAAGACAAACCACTTAGGAACTTCATGACATTCTCAGACAGGCTGAAGACCCAGATCCCCTGCAATGTGAACTCTGAGGAGTCCCAGAGCCATGCAAGAGCCATCTTTCAGCAGCTGTGATCCATTTATTAGGCGAGTTTGAACCCTTCTGACTGGGAGATGGAGGCGGAGTGGGCAGACAAAGGTGGGGGGGGGGAAAAAAAAAGCGTTAATTACCAGTCCATTTGTATGGACTGGTGAAGCTGCCCCGGTCCGTCATCTCATGCCTTCATCCCCCTGAGCTGTGATTTGCCAGGTTTTCGGCTTTCATTCCGGGATCCCAGCAGCATCCGCGTCTCTCCCATCGCCACAGGCACGGCAGCTGCAGCCGATTGCTCCTGTTAGAAGGGACCGCCGGCGCTCCAGAAACCATTTCGGCAGCGTTTGTCGCAACAGCCACTGCTAATCTTCTCTCTTTCATTTATAATGATTTCCTCGCTCCCAGCCCGCCCTTGCAGCCGCGGGAGCATCGCCGGCGGCCCCCGGGATGTCGGGGTGAGACAGAAAGGGATGGAGGATGGGGGCGGAGACGCTCCTGCGACCGGGACGGAGGGCTTCAAACGGGCTGGGCTCCTCCGGACGCGATTGAAGTGGGCCGAGGGTTGGAGACAGCAGCTTTGAGGCAGCCTGGGCCAGCACGACCAAGAATAATTGAACAAATAGTTCATCTGGTGACCCAACAGCTGTAGGTAACAGGCGATTTCCAGAGGATTAGGGGGGGCTGTGAAAGGGGGGTCCCACGGGAAGCCTAAAATCCTCATCTTGAATTTATCCAGCCAAGAACACATGTTAGAGCCTTTGACTTACTTTTTCAGCAAATTTCTTCCCTCATCCTACCCCCTTTTTATCCAAAGTATTCCACAAATCAGGACATTTAAGTTGTTGAAGCACGAGGCAGGAAATATGTGGTCCATGGCAACGAGATGAATTAACAAGTGGTAGTTGATTCCTAAATGGGGTTTTCCTATTTTATTTTGATCTAATCCTGGCAGTAGCATTATAATTTTTGCCCAGAATTTCCACTTACAGTGCTCATAGCAGCCACCAGCAAAGCGAGGAAGGATTAGAGACGACTTGTCCAGCAAAGCTGAGCCCCAACACGAAGCTGGCTTGTGCTTTACCTTGAAGCCACTTCACATTGAAGCCTCCTCTTTCTCTGCCATGGCACAAACACCCAAAACAAACACTCTACACCCAGCTGTTGCTTCCCCCAGGGTAAGTCAGAGCAGGTTTAATCCCTAACCCCTCTGCTTTTGATTGCATGTGAATAGATACAGTGAGAGATGAAGATAAGACACGTTGGGAGTGCGTTGCAGCTCCGCTATGGAAACTGCTTCTGTGTCCTGTCCCACAGAGTGCTCCAACCTCAACCTGAAGGATCATGTCTGGGAGAGATCATTCCAAGTGTACCTCACGTTACCCTCTCCAAAGGCAGAGGCTGCATTGGCTCTGAACCAGGCCCTCCTAAACCTGTCTGAAAGACTTCTGGTTCTGACTTGGACCAAGAGTATGGATTTTTCAGGCAGAGTTTGCAAGGTCAGAAGCCTTCAGTAGCCAGGTCTCACATTGCTCAGAGGTCAAGTGACACAGAGAAGTCACTGTAGAATTGGGGATTGCCCAGGGAAAGCCTCCAGGACACCTTGTGCCCACTCTCAATGCACTTGCAGGCTACGTCAAAACATCTGAATCCACTACAAACCCATCTCAATCCACCAGCAGACACCCAGAGGAGTGAAACCCACTGAGCATCACCAGGGATGATCTCACCATGGCTAGATAGACCCAGGATGTGCTGCTGGCTTAACCTCTCTCTCTCTCCCTCTTTGCTGCAGTCAAGACAACCAGTTTGGATTAAAGAACTCATTTTCAAACAGCAGTGAAATGAAACCCCATTTCCCAGCCAGAGGCAGACTCTGGTCACCCACATGGCACAGCACACTCTCCAAGCCCAATGCCAAAATCATATACATCACCCCAAAACAACCCTAATCTGAGGTTCTCCCCATTTCCCCCCTTTGCCTGAACCACAGCATTTTTAATGATGAGGAAATGATGGTGTCAACAAGTCACAGCAGGTTCCCTCCAAACCCTCATCTGCAGGAGACAAGAGGACAGAACAGTGAGAAGTGCTCAGTGGCACCCCCTCATCTTTTCCCACAACTCCAGACTCATTTGGACCAAGACAGGGGGATAGAGTTAACGACTTAATCACTATTTTTAGAAGAGTACTCCTCTGTTGGGTATGTACTTGGCAATCCTCAGAGCTGTATCACCATCAAGGAAACCTTTGGGGATTGGCTTTGCCTGTCCAATCACTCAGAAAATAAACTTTCAAGCCCTTGCCTTGCTGGTACGAAACCATTTTTTTCTGCCTTTTCACCAGAGCATTATTCAGGCTAGTTTTTAATTCATAGACAGTGAGAGCTCCCTGTAAAATTACAGTAGTTTCTATTTTTGTTATTGTGGAGGGAAAACTCTGACAAATTCTGGAGGAAAGATTTTATGTGGGTTATTAAACCCAGAGCTCTGCAGGCAGATTTCAGTTTAGGGAGGTTGTAAAACACTGACTCCTCAAAACTGCACAGTTTAGCAGACACCACCCCCACCCCCCCACCCCCCGCCCCCCAATTGTTCTGTGCCATATTTCTCAAAGATGCACAGCCCCAAATTTTCCCTTTTCTTGGTGTTCAGTGAATCTGCAGTTTCTGCTGGGTCGCATCTTGTAAGTAGAAGGGGTGAGTGTAGCGGGGCTAAAGATCCTCAGAGCCCTGGATGAGTCACCCAGCACGAAAACCATTCTTGTACATCTTCTGTGTTTGGTGGATAGGGGTGATAGAGAAAGCCAAGTTCAAGGCAGTTCTAGCAGACTTCAGTACATAAACCACAGCTCAAGTGGAAAGAGAGGGTAAAACCCTCCACTTTTAATTTATGGGCTGACAATAGCTAAATGATAAGTCTCGTTTGTTGGATTTTTTTTTTCAAGTACCATTCAATAATTCCATCCACTGGAGAGACCTTAAATTGAATCTCAGCCCTAGAAAATGCATTACTTACTGCTGAATTGATGTCACTGCCAAAGAATTTTCTCTGGGCTTAAGCTGTCTGCAGCAACATGCCAGTGGCATGTTCAAGATCTTTCCCTATTTGTGGAGTGAAATTCCTTGTGTTGGTTCCTCACTTTTCCCCCTTTCCCCATGTTTTTATTGAATTCCTTTATGAGGGTGGGATGTGCTGCTAGAGCTGAGGGGACTGAAGGAAGCAGTGGTTCCCTGCAGATTTTTATGCTGATACAAATGGGAAAGGTTTGTGGAATGGTTTGGGTTAGAAGGGATCACGTGTGGGGTTACCTTCCACTAGCCCAGGCTGCTCCAAGCCCTGTCCAGCCTGGCCTTGGACACTTCCAGGGGTGGGGCAGCCACAGCTTCTCTGAGCAACCTATGCCAGGGCCTCCCCACCCTCACAGGGAAGGATTTCTTTCTCATATTCAACCCAAAGTTATGCTCTTTGGTTTAAAACCATTCCCCTTGTCCTGTCAATCCAGGCCCTTGTCAAAAGACCACTCAGAGTGAAATAATTTAAAGGTTTCACTTCAAAGGACTCTTAGCTTTGCTTGAACTTCTGTAGAAATGAAGCATCCTCATTAATCCATAAACCCAAATATTAATTTCTTTGTTTCTCAGTGTGGATTTTACCTGTCTCCCCATTCTGGTGCCCAAACCCCAGCAGTGTCCCCTCTTACCTTCCCCTTCATCTTCTGCCAAAAGACAGCCAGGACACTACTCACTACTAGATTTTCCTTGGCCCTTGAGACTCATTAGCTACTTTTCTTCTTGATGGTGCTTTCAAATCAGGACTGTTCCACATTCCCACCTCAGTTATTCCTTTCTGTGGCTGTAATTGCTTCGCTTTTTTCCCCCTTTTGCACCAAGTGAGCAAAGAATGGCTTTTCACCATTTGAAAGCAGAACCGTTTCGATCTTTTGAGCATCGGCTTCATCCAAACAAGTTTTGTTTATAAAAAAAAAAAGGTATGGAAAAATTCAGCAGGTGTTTATCTGGAACTTTATGCCACCAAAATTGTCAGAAAAGAAAAACTGCCACAACCCCACAGTTTGCCTCCAGGGAATGAAGGAAATACATGAACCCAGTGTGGGGACCAGAACCTTTCTTATTAATAAAGTTAATTAATTTAATAAAAGGAGAAAAGGAGGTCAAGAAACTTTTGCCTCAAAGTACCCCACAAAGCCACTGAATTACCTTTGTAGATATTTTTAGCTGACTGAGATCTGGAAAACACAAATTCCAGCCAAGCATAAGCAGGGAAAGGAGCAGACCCGGGTCCCACTTCCAGCCCCAGAAGTCTCCTCTATCACTTGTCTGGGGAGTTTTCACCCTGGAAAGGGACAAAACTGCCTGCCTGCCAGGTTTTATTCAGGAAAGGCAGCCTGCAACTGACTCACATTTTAGTAGCTGCAGCCACAGAGGGGTTTCACCTGGGGGTACTTGGAAACACCAAGGCCATTGACCATGTTCATCTCCCATCCCCTCAAAGCCATGCTGCCCTGACTCAGTGAAAACCCTGGAAATCAGCTGAAACAGCTCATATTCTGGGATTGTTGCCTATTTTCAGCCTAGTAGGAGACAGGGGGGTTCAGCCACAATACTATCTAGTGTTTTTATAACACCCTTCTCATCCAGCCCTGCTTGGCTTTTAAAAGGACCCATCAAACCTGCCTTGACTTGGGTAATTTTCCCAATCTCCCAAGTTTCATGGCCGTGGAACAGAGCTGGCATGGAGATGCCCCCACAGATGCCAAGGGAGAAGCTCTGTAGAGCAATTATGCAAAATCCAGAAAGGTTTCACATCCTATGAAGTCAGTCAGATTTACCATCACAGCAATGCGTGAGCACCTGGTGTCTGTCCCTCAGTAAATATCTGAAGTGTCACATTGAATATAGGAATGTGCTGAACCATTTCTATGGTGCTCTGGGCTCTTTTTATGTTTTCATTTCCTGAAGCCAGATCAATAAAAACATACAGTAAGGGGGTCTCAACCTACTTTGGGTAGCACAGCTCAAAGCCACGACTTTGTAAACCCTTTCTTCCCATCTCCAAGGAGGACAAATGCAGCAAGCCAGCATTTTTGCCAAGCCTCTCACTCTCATCTTATTTCACAACCCCTCTGTCTCTCTCCTATCACCCTCTCTTCCTGCACGTACAATTGCTGGTGTCTTCCCAAACAGATGCACACCTGCAGGAAAAGTTGGCATCTTCTCTTTCCAAGCTGTCATAAAGTCAAATAGTTTATGAGTCTATTGATGACAGATAAATTAATTGCAGAAAGTATGAATGACTTAATATTTTGTGTGCTAATACATTTTTTTTCTCTTAAAGCCAGATCATGTATATCTCAGGCTATTTGGGTCGTGTTCAGATTCCCATGTCTCACCAACTACTTAAGGTGGCAGAAGATACCCTGTGGCTTTTGAGTTCCTGGATTTTTTCTGATGTTTTAAGCATTCAACACAACTTTTTTTGGAAAGGTTCTTAATGAACTTTGCTTAGTCCAGACTAAGGATAAAAGGAGCAGGGACTTTTGGGGAAGATTTTTGCAAGGTGTGAAAGCACTCTCAAATCCCATGGTTCTCACCAGGTTCATGCTACCTGCTTAACCTCAGGACTTGGGCTCTCTTTGTAGCCAGCAGATGGACAGGCGGTAATTCAGACTGCCCCAATAATTTTTGACATCAGCAGTCTTCTTTTGGTGGCTACCAGCTTTTGGTTTACTCCCATCCATGGACAAGTCCTTGTGGACTCCAAGGGAACCCAAATCATGGATATAGATGATCTGGATAAGATGGTGTAAGCCCAGGCTGCATCTGGTCAGAGCTGCCCTATGATTCCTGCATGTATTGATGACTAACCCATTACTACCAAGATAGAGATCTCTAGTCAATATATTAGATCATTGCCTGATATTGATCCAACAAGCCTCAATTATCTACTTAGATTTAAGCAAATTTCAGTGTGTGGATTGAGGACAATCATCTGTGTGTTTTGTGCAACTGAGTATTGATGAGCAGTCAGAAAACATGACATCTGAAGAATGAGTAAGATGGTTTTGCTCGGCTGAGAAAAGGGGGGCTGGAGAGGGAGTGCTAACTAAAGCTGTGCAAAAATATTTGAGGTAGTGAAATAATCTCTATTGACTCTCAATAAGGTGAGTAAGAAATAAAGTGAAAATGGAACAAAGGGGATCAGACAAACTTTGAGAAACATTGAAGTATAATGAGGAAACACAAGAGATTTGGAAATACGGAATTTGAAGAATTGATGGGTTTTAAGAATAAGATGGACAAAACTGTCAAACATGGGACAGGTAGATTAAGTGGTGTTTCAAGGCTGCTCTTCATCTCTGCTTCATAAATTGGCAAGAAACCATTTGGCCACAGCACTGTCAATACTGGGACTGAAGTGGATATTTATAGCTAGACATGTTCTTAACTGTTCTGCAGATCTTGCACTGCTAAAGTAAATGGCAGATATTATAAGAGCAGCCCTCCTCTTTCCTTTGATCTGTCATTAAAGTAGGAAAACATAGCAAGAATGTTGCTGAGAAATAAGAACTAGGATGGCTTTGTTGCCACTGACCCCAAATCTTAACTGCACTTTAGAAGTAGTTCTGAAACAGAACCTAGTGATGTATTTGGTCTGTGAATGTGATTGCTTACTGGAGCTGAATGATGTCACCCTGCCATTAGGGACAGAACGAGTTATGAGCAGCCACAAATGAGATTGTTGCTCCTACACACCAGCACAAGATTGTTGACTCTGCAGTGCTACCCAGAGTGAACTCTGAGATCATTGCCAACTCTATTACTGGTGCGGATTTCCCCCTGAAGTCTGCCACCGATTCCCATAGTCCTTGTCAAACCACTTCACTTCTCCCACTTTCCAGACTGGAGGCGCATTATAAAGCTCAGCATAACTCCTGGTTCAGGCAGCACTTTACCAACACCATTTGGGCTGAAAAGAATCTCATTGCTCTGCATTTGCAACTGATTTTGCTCAGGTTTTGCTCAGTGTGGTAACACACTATGGGTGAATTCCACAGTTTTGTTGCAATAACTGTTAATCAGTCTGGGCTTTTCCAAGGGAATAATTATTTAAATGGAGCAAGTTCCTCCCCACTTGCTACTTAGCCTTTGGGATGTCAACAGAAAACAAGTCCCAAGTGGTAGAGGCCAAAGCATGAGCCAAGCAAGCACAGCAAGGTATCTACCCCGCCTCCAGAAAGGGACAATTTATTGTGGTGAGAAATGTACTGATCTTAGGAGTGTTGGTTTGGGTTTAGGCTGGAGAGGTCTGGAGGGAAATTGGTGACCCTACCTCTAGAGCCATTCCACCTTAAAGAAAAATAAAGACAAGCTTTGAAATCTGATGAGAACAAAGCAAATGAAAGAGAATCTGAAGGACTGTGCTGTAGAAGACACCCTTGCTATAAAAAGTGGCTTTTGATAATTGCTGGAAAAGTGCCGGAGTGTATTTTGGGAGAGAGGGGGAAAAAAATTAATCTATGACCTAATGTTTCTGGAACCCATCCACCAACCTGGGTGCCCTGTGGCTGTTTAAATTTTTTATCTGCCTTTCCAACAGGCATTTCACAATGTGGATTGTTTTGTGTGTGCAAGGCAGAGAGAGCAAGGCTGTGCCTGTCAAGGACCCTCTCTGGTCTCCGGCTTGGATGGCTCTTGTTCAGGTGAAGAGCAGGTAACACCTCTTCAGCCATTTCCTTCAACTGTCACAACCTGAAGACCTCATTAGGATGGAGAAAGGCAATAATTAAATCGAGATGTAATTAGAAGGAGGCACAATAGATTTACTGCTACTACTCTGCTACTATTGTAAAACAGCAATAAAAGGTGAAAAAATCCAAAGGCAAAGTATGAGTAATGAGAGAATACAATTATTTAGGTGAACATATGTAATTTCTGCTGCTTTAACATATAAATATATCTGAGATGATCCTATGGATTCTGTGTCTGGGTGAAGATTCCTAGATGTGTTTTGCCATGGGGAATGATGCTGTGATCTCAGCTCCTATTAGCAAATGCTGCTGTCTTTCTGCTTCATGACATGCAGGCTCATGATACTAGTCCCTTCAGGACAAAAAACTGAAGCAGGAATAGCAGTAAGATGCAAGTGGTAAGAGAAAAAGTAATTCAGTAATCAAGAGTTCATGTAGCACAAGGTACTTCTGCCAGTTTCCAGAAAAATGTTCTCTTCAAATGTGCTACTATAGATTAATTCAAAGCTTTTGGCTTAATGTAGGAATCAATCTTTTTCCTTGCTGGTCTGAGCTTAGCAAGAATCTGGTCTTGATGCCAATTACATTTGCTTCTTGTTGCATATAGGTAAAACCTTATAGAATAGGGGGGTTGTTACCCATGTAAAATCATGGCTCAGGCCTGCTGCCTAAGCTAAGCAGAAGAGGACTATGGGAAAGTGACTCAACTGAATTGGAGGTAGAAAAACAAGTTATATAACCATTTTGTGCTCACATGGTCTGTGGTGGTTGGTTGAATTATATTTGTTATACTTAAATGGAATGTAACTGATAATGGGATAACTGCTTAAAAAGGCCTGGTTTTTGGAATAAAGTGGGTCTCCTTTGCACCTGCCTGGGGACTCTGTGTCACTCAACTTAGTACAGCTGCTGGCTGTAAAACCAGAGTGACCATATTGACCACTTCCTGCTCGCTGGATTGCAAAGTCATCTGTGATTTGGGGAGGGTCGATGTACTTAGGGAAAAATAATCAGTGCACTTTCGAGTTAAAAACTTTTAGCTTGTTCGACTTGTGCTGGCCAAGAAATACCTATAAACTGGTGGCCCAAGCAACTCTATTATTTACAGCCTACTGGCCCAAATGTGCTACTCTGTTGTCTGAGTGCCCTGTTTGTAGGAGGGGAGTGGCCCATCCCAGGTGCCCAGTACTGTTACTGCTCTTGCCCTCTTTGCTCTGGAAAAGGGCATCAATTTCCCAAACATTCCTGCCCCAGGATGAGGGCTGTGCTGGAATTCATCCTGTGTGACCAAGACTCCCCCCCTACTCTGCCCTTATGAAACTCCACCAACAGAGCTGCCACAGCTCTGGGTCCCAGCGTGGAAATGACCTCGACATATTGAAGCAAGTCCAGAGGAGGCCACAGAGATGATCCAAGGGCTGGAGCCCCCCTGCTCTGGAGCCTGGGAGAGCTGGGGGTGTTCACCTGGAGAGGAGAAGGCTCCAGGGAGATCTTAGAGCCCTTTCCAGTGACTGAAGGGGATTCAAGACAGATGGAGAGAGGGACTTGGGACAAGAGCCTGGAGTGCCAGGACAAGGGGGAATGGCTTCTCACTGGCAGAGGGCAAGGGATAGATGGGATATTGAGCAGGAATTCCTCCCTGTGAGGGTGGTGAGGCCATGGCACAGGGTGCCCAGAGAAGCTGTGGCAGCTCCATCCCTGGAAGTGTCCAAGACCAGGTTGGATGGGTCTGGGAGCAACCTGGTCTAGTGGAAAGAGTCCCTGACCATGACAGTGAGTTGAAACAAGATAATCCCTAAGGTCCTTTCCAACCCAAACCAGTTTGTGTTTCTGCCACGATATCTGTGCTCTGAATCAATCTCAGCCCCTCCTGATTCAGCTTTACAGAGATGTCTCAGGCTGAACCTCTGCTTTAGGGATGAGACTGATGAAAGTCTGCTGTGTGGGGTGACACAAAGCATCTTCAATGCCTAGTGCCCGCATTGGGCCACTCTGTGATTCCTGTGGGGCTGGGGGACACTGGGACCATCTGGATAAATTTGTGGGTCTTGGAGTCCTGGGCTTTGGACCTGATCTCCAGACATCTGTGAGGGTTCACTCTGGACACATGCAGAGACAACCTAGAGCACAATTCTTTGTACCTTGTAACCTCCCTGCCCTCTCTGTCTTGCCCTTTCAGCTCAGACTTGAGCTGTGCCATGTGAGCCCACATTTTCCATTTGATTTTACAGCCCATGGGGCTGTTTGTACAAGATTGGTTGGTAGGGGTGTGAGCAGCTTACAAATCAAAGGGAAGGAATTTGCTCCAGAAAATGCAATGGCAGTGGTGGCCCCCACTGAAACTTTCATCAGATGTAATTAAACAAAGGTTCATATTAGGAAAATGCTTGTACTTGCTGGCTGTCCTAGGCTTAACTGGTTCTTGTTTCCCCATCGATTAACTCAGGCTCAATCCATGCACAAATAACCAGTGAACCCCCTGGCAAAGCACAGTGAGCTGCTTTCCTCAGCCCAGGCACCGCAGTAAGCTCAGCCGTCCGGTCTCCCATAAGAAATGGGAGTGACAACACCAGCTAATGCAAGACCACAGGAGCCTGAAATAGCACCTTTCATCCTATTTTTAAGTTCCATGACACCGATAAAGCAACAGTAATGATGGCAGTTTCAGCCACCACTTAAAGACACAGGAGATGGAGATGGCTCTGACATCAGAGACACCGGACCCCAAGAATAACTCTCTGCAGCTGATGGAAAGCAGCCAGGACATGAAGTATTAGGTGCAAATGTCATATTTTCCAGCTTTCCAGCACTTAGTTTCTCCCTTCTGTTTCATGGTTTTCCCTGTTAAATGAGAACTGTAGCTCATTGCTACAGCAACCTGCCCTCCTCCTCCTTCTCAGGACCTGCATCCAGGGGGTGCAGGGGAAGGAAAAGGCTTCAGGCAAAGCATTGCTGGTGGGAGAGGGGCAGGAGTGCTTGGGTATGATTTATGATGCCACCTGGTGAAAGGACTGCTCAGCATCTGCCCACGGTCGAGAGGAAAAGTTGGGAGAAAACACATCTCAAAAGTCACCCTGCAGCAAACACCTGAGGGCTGTCAGAGACAACACTAAGAGACCTTAAGGGCTTCCCATTTCCCTCACCAGCCTGCAAAATTTGGGTCAAGAAGGGTTGAAAGTTGAAGGATATGGAAGATCAAAAGGATCACAGTGTTTACAAAGGAAGAACAGGGGCCCCAGAGATGCTTTGGGGAGCAGGTAGAGACCAGAGCAGCGCTGAAGTATTGAAAAAATCTGACAGGCAGTCAGAACTTCTTCCTCCTAAAATACTTTTTTCTCAAAAAAATTAAATGAAATGTTCTTATTGATAAGTAAATGCCACCTTCCTACCAGAGCTCCTCACTGCTGCTGGGTCTGGCACAAGTTGCTGTGGTGCAGGACTGGGGCTAAGAGAATTCAGCAGCAATGGACTCCAGATGTGAAGCCCAAATAGGCCCCAGGTTCAAGCAAGGGGTTGTGAGGGGGATTTGTTGTGTGTTGTCGTGTGTCATGAGCATACTGACTCTGATAACCCCTGGGAGGGGGGTCAGAGCCTGCACTGGCACAGAGCCCACATATCCTCCCTGGCTGTTCCCCACTGAAGGACAGGAGGCAGTGGGTCAGGTCATGGGTACATGATCAGACAAGAGAGCTAGCCCTTAATTCATTGCAGGCTTGTCTGGGATCTTGTAATCATTTCACCTCATCCACCTTCGTATTTCCATTTTTGTAAACGGGTGGTGCAAAAGCATTTTCTGCCTCAGAACCATTTTGCCTTTCTGTGTGGTCTGGGGCAAACCACGTAACCTCTCTGTGACTCTGTTTACCAGCCGCCACAGCAGTGAGCGCAGCATTTACCTCATCAGGGCTTGAGAGGCTTAATTATTCCCAGACAGATGGATGCTGCATAAGCGCAAAGTGTTACAATGACTAAATCTTCCTGGAGGTGCCTCTAGTATCTCTGATTAGTTTGTTTATCCCCCAGATTCTGCACCATGGGCATGACAAAGATTACAAGGAGCGTGTTTAAGCAGGGGCACTGCCGCTGTGCCAGATACCTCCAGGTCAGAGGGAAACAGATGATGGAAAGCCAATTAATTTTTTACAGCAAGAAAAACAGCTACAGGATTGGGAAACATTAATTATTTATTGAACTGCTCCCTTTGCAGAAAAAAAGAAGAGTTTATACATACATATATCTCTCTACATATAAAATAATCACTCATTGCACATAACAGAGTAATAACTTCAGCAGTTTGAGCTCCTGAGACTGTTCTTTTTTCAGAGGTCAATTAAAATAATGAGAGCAAAAATACTTAGGAGCCTCAGGAAGAAAAAACCTAGCACAATAATGGCTGAGTTATGGAATATTTAGCCCACAGTGCTTGGTTCTAGTCTCCCTGGTATGAAGTGCTGAACTTCTGTGTGTCTAAGTCAGTTCCTAGTAGCTGTGGATCTGCCCCAAGACGTGGGTGAGATCCAAGTGTCAGAGATGGAGAAAAGCCATGGCAACTTAGCACGTCAGCTGCAAGGTAGACACTGGCCATGCACACCTCACTGTCCCAGAGATGGAATGCAAACACTGGATTAAATGGATTTGCTGCAGCCCCTTCCTGCTGGTAATCCTGGAATCCCAGAATGGTTTGGGTTGGAAAGGACCTTAGAGGTTGTCTTGTTTCAACTCACTGTCATGGTCAGGGACTCTTTCCACTAGACCAGGTTGCTCCCAGACCCATCCAACCTGGTCTTGGACACTTCCAGGGATGGAGCTGCCACAGCTTCTCTGGGCACCCTGTGCCATGGCCTCACCACCCTCACAGGGAGGAATTCCTGCTCAATATCCCATCTATCCCTTGCCCTCTGCCAGTGAGAAGCCATTCCCCCTTGTCCTGGCACTCCAGGCTCTTGTCCCAAGTCCCTCTCTCCATCTGTCTTGAATCCCCTTCAGTGATTGGAAAGGGCTCTAAGATCTCCCTGGAGCCTTCTTGAGACTGAACTGTGGTAATTCAGCACTGCTAAAGCTTAATCACCACTGATTTCCTGCCTGGATGTGCCTTGAGATGCCACTGGTGCCTTCTACAGACCTATGCTGAGCACCTCGTGCTGTGGTTCAGGTTCACAAGTTGCCCAGAGAAGCTGTGGCTGCCCCATCCTTGGAAATGTCCAAAGCCAGGTTGGATGGGAATTGGACTGGGATAGTGGAAGGTGTTCCTGCCCGGGTCAGGGGGTGGAACTGGGCTTTAAGGTCCCTTCCAACCCAAACCACAACACATGTTTTAATCCAGGTCCAAACTGGAGTTTGCCACATGCACACATTCCTGGGGGAAGGGCACCTCCAAGCATTTGTCAGGAATGGCCCTGTCCAGAGGAGAGCGAACAGCAGAGCCAAGCCAGGGGCTGGGCACAAGGCTGAGGTGAACAGCAATCCCCTCGACACCCCCAGCAAGCACACTCAAGCACCATTCATCTCAGAGGACCCCTCACCCGTTAGGACTTCTCAGGCTCTGGGACAATGACCCTTTTATTCAGGTGCCTGGTGGATTTGGAGGCTCTTCCCACTGGACGTCTTCCCTGAGCTTCAAAGACCTGCACTAAGGTCACTTCTTTGTCCAACCAGTGAGTCAACAGGTGGGACTTTGATCCCATTCCCATGGGACAAGAGTATGTCAACAAGGTTCCACAGCCAGGCCTGACCTGTTCACAGATGAACAATTTATTTGCAGAAAACCTTTTTTTTTTCCTATTGCAAGAGAGGAAAAAAAAAAAATCAGATTTCCTTCTCTGGGCACCCACTGTAGCCACTTCAACAAGTTCAGTGCTTCTGCAGAGACCTGTTTGCTGTGTTTTCAACCCAAAATTCCATTCAGCATCCTCCCTCACGTGCCAAACTCACCATCCTCAGGCCTGCCTATACGCTCCATGCCATAGCAGGAGGCTCCTCTGTCTTACTCTCCTTCTTAAACCAATCCTCCCACCGACGTTGATTATTTTTGGCCAAAATAACACAATAATTTTGTGCAGTAACATCAGTAATTATCAATAGAGAACTGCAGTAATTAACAATCAGGGGTGATAATTAAGCACTTTCCTCCCTCTGATGTGAAATGGCAAAGAACAGCTGGGTTTGCTCAGTCAAGTTGAAGCCCATGAGGGTGCAGGCTTCGTGACTGGAGCACAGCTATACGCTTTGGCTAACTTGGGAACAAACGTGGCTTCTGAACTTTTGGAAACAAGGCCCACATTTTGGCACGGTGTCTCTGAACGCAGGAACTTCAGTTTTCCTTCCTCTCCAGTCAAGATATGTAAAAGCCAAGGAAATGCCCTGAAACTCTTCATCTGTTCTGAGTTTGGGTTTTGTTTTGGTTTTGTTTTTTTGGGTTTTTTTTTGGTTGGGTTTTTGCTGTTGTTGGGGTTTTTTTGTGTTTGTTTGTTTGGTTTGTTTTTTGGGTTTTTTGTTTGTTTGGTTTTGGTTTTTTGCTGTTGTTGTTGGGTTTTTTTGGTTTGTTTTTTTTTTCAGATGCACTGAGATGGTCTGATTTGAGCCTGATTCAGCTTTGTGGCAAAGTTGCCAGGAGGTGGCAGGAGGAACTTCTGATGGCTCTTCTCCACGAGTCTTCCCAGCTCTGTCTTCTCTTCTGCAGTTATGCAGCAACAGAGGTTTTCCTTTGTGTTTTTTTTTAATGCACTGCTAGGAGCAGGGCTGTTCTAAGAATGGAAATCCCTGTGACCGCTTCCTGTCACCCTCTGTTACATTCAGATTTTGCAATTTATAGCACCAGGTTCTCCTCCATGTGACCAATCTGTTTTCCAAAGCAAAGTCCACCCTCTGCTGTTGGACAGGGTTAACAAAAAAGCCAACAAAGTGTTACTTTATCATCATGAGGCTCTGGGTTATCCCAACAACCAGTAGGGCAGTCAAAAGACTCGCACCAAACTTTTTTTGGGGTAAAAGGTAGAGACTGGGAAGAAGCTATGTCCCATGAGAAAAAGGAATTAAATGTCAGACTATTTCATCTCCCTATCAAGAAGGATTAATTTCCTAGGATTCCACTGCAGGGAGAAGCATGTCAGTCAGAGCAGTCCTGGTCTTGATACAGTGGCACAATCCTGGGGCTTCCAAGGAAACAGCAAGAGACCAAAGTTTGATTCATAAAAGCTTCAGGAAGATGAGGGGGGAGAGGTGGTAATAATAATAATATTGAAAATGCCTCGAGGTGATTTCATAACATTAATAGGTAATGTAGTCAATTATGTAGGCTTTTTTTATTTCAGCAAAGTGCAGGTGGTGAGCTACATCTCCTCACAGGTGCTTTTCCAATTAGCTGTACGTCTTCTAGGTGAATAAATGGCCGAGTGCCAAAGCTCCATGCCACTGGCAATAGACTAATCCAAACTAATCCCGAGGACTCATCTTGCTTCATGTTAAAGCAACTAGAGTCTATTTTATTTATTATCTCTTGAAAGATCTCTCCTCTTCTTGGAAAAACAAGGAGGACTATTTCACAGTGGAGGCCATAAATGCACTTCACTCGGCGTTTGGTAAGGGCTGGAAGACTATTTCTGCCTGGATCCAATTGCTTATTATCATTATGTAATAGCAGATGAATATCCTGTTCTGCATTAGCTAAATGTTTTCTTTTAATAATCAACTCATACCCACATAATGGGGCAGTTTATGCAATCTGCCACCTCGTGAGCTCTTCGGGGAGACATCTGTATTTCAGCATTGTTAATTACCACCACTGGATCATTAAAATGTATTTATTTACTTTTGTGATTACAACTGGGCGAGTCCTACTGCTTAGCAAAGGGGCCGGCTGGTAGAATTGCCTGGTGTAGGCATGGTGTGGGCAGGAATTATCCCAGATGTCCACACACACACACACACACACACACCAGCATCCAGCAGGCACTTTGGGCTTGATGTGACGCCTTGCTCCTCCCAAAGCACAGATGATGATGATGTGGGTACAGAGCATATGGGCAGGAGAAATGGGGGACAACCATCCCTGCTCATGTGGTTGTTCATTGTGCATTCAATCCCACTAGAAACATCCGTGTTCATCCTGTAGGATGGATTTGGTGGAGTGTCACTACCAACCTTTTGACTTTTGGAGGTCAGACACTGGGAACTTCCACAATGACAGTTCAATGCTGAGGGTGCAGCAGCTCCCTGATACTTGGCCTGAGGAGAGGGCTGAAAATACTCAGTTTTGACCTGATGCAGGGAATTGTACAATGCACTCACATCTTTGGGTAGTGTTTGCCATACCTCTGCTGTTTCTTAGCAGCACGTTTGGGGAAAGGAAGCTTTTCTTCCCAGTTTTCCAAAGGAGCTAATTTATCCTGACTAAGCAAGTTGCTGCCAGGGGCTCTCAGAGGACCTTCAGTCCCTAACTCCCATTAATTTCCCTCAAATGTCAGTCCCTTCCACCAAAGACCACTTGCACAAAGTTGAAAACCTTATGTTGGAACCACGGTGCTGGGGCTGGAATTAGATGCTCTTTGAGGTCCCTTCCCACTAACTGCAATCTAAGATTCTGCATGGATCACTAAAACCCCTAAAATTCTCCTTCCCTTGGGGTTTACCAAAGCACAAGCTCTGGGTCACCTGCAAATCCCCAGGAACTCTACCTAATTTCGGACACTCCTGGAAGTCCCATCAGTTCTTGGAGAACCCTTTAAAAAGAATCCAATCACCTCCCCAGGCTTTTGAAATGATGACTCCAGGTTGGTGGAGAAGAGGAGGCTGCCAGGATAAGGCTGCCTGACATCATCCGGATCTTGTCCAGGACCATCAGACACCTGTTGAGCCTCCCAGTACAATTCCACAGCAGCTGCTGCCCTAACCCACAAGTGCACAAGCGGGAACATGAGTTGTTTGGATCACTTGCCTCCAACATTGTTCTCTGGAGTGTTTGAAAAAGACCTAATGAAAAGTGACTCAGAAATAACTGACAAGTGCCAGCCTCACCTTTTTATTGTTTCATCAAAATGGGAGAGACAGTGAAGGAGAAGAGTCAACCTTCTCTGTAATATCCACTGTCCCAACTTGCCTGCAACTTGCAGGCTGAGTGAAATGTTGACACAGGTTTGACAGGGCTGCTTGATTTATGAACAGTGCAAAGGAGGGGGAAAGGGAGAAGAATTAAACATTATAAATCAATGAGTAACATCCATAACCCTGAAGTGCTTGTTGTAAACAATACAAAACACCAGCCTAATTTTTACAAGTGTAATTTATGACAAGCAATTCCTTCCAAATGAGAGAATTTAAAAGGAAAAAGTCACTTGTTAGAATATCATTATTCAATCAGATGAGAACTAAGCCAGCCATTGTTCTTAATGGTGGAAAATTTCACGGGAGCTAATTGCTCTTCTGTGGTGTCTCTCAGGGTGTCTGCATTGCGGCCTGTTGGTGCTGGAGGAGAACTAGGCTGGAAGTGAGAGTGGTGAGAGCATGGCCAGACCCTCAGCTCTGCCCAGTCCTTGGGACAACCCTGGGTACCACCCTGCCTGGCTGGAAACCTGCTCCCAGGTGTGCTGCTGGCTTTATCCCAGCATCTCCCAGCTTGCTTTCTCTCTGGGGGCTTCTCCAGAGCCTGGAGAAATATGTCCATGTAATGATCCAACCTAAAGGCAGTGAAGGAATCAGGGTAATACCAGGTCAGCTAACTTCCAGCACAACCTGAGTACTGTGGGAAAGCCAAGGGTGCTAAACCTGCTCCCAAATTCAGTAGTGATGCCCAGTCTGACAGCTGGGGGGGTACCTTGCAGATGCAGCTGTGCTGTGCAGCTCAACAAACCCTTCTGACGTGGGAATTAAAACTCATGTGGCAAGGAGATGACATAAAGTCAACCCAGATAATCCCGCTGTTACCTCTGCCTGCCTCACTGCTCACCATGAGCCAAACTTTCTCCAGCTGGTATTCCCCACCTTCAGTGCTCAAAGCTGGAAGATTAAAGCAGCAAATGGTGCTATGGAGAAACAAACCCAAAAGTATTTTCTATGTTGTGCAAGCACAGAATAAGGAATGGTCTCTTCTCACCTCAAAGACTTTTAAGTGCAAAGAGCAAAGCAAGAGATGGGAGAGAAAAAGGATATTTTCACACGGACTCTCATGCCAGGCATGAACTAGTGGTCTGGGAAGTTACTGTCCCAGACGTGGTTTAAATGAATCTCTTTTAATTTGTGCCACAGCACATTAGGAGAGCACATCACAGCACTTTAGACAAGGGATGGGACACAGCACCATCATCCTCTCCAAAAAAGCATGTCCATTTACACCATGGCAGGATTCAAATGACATGGTTTGAAGAAGCAGGAATCAAACTCTAACTGAATTCCTAAGCCATAGCCTTGCTCACAAGAACATCTTTGTGTTTATTCCCAGCATTTTCATGGCAAAACTCTTCTCTCCAGGCCTGCTGTTTGCCTTCAGGTGATTAACAGATTCCAGAGTGCTTGGGAATGGAAAGTTCTTCATATATAAATAAATGGATCTAACAGAGATATAATGAGACAGTAATTAATTAACGTTTGCAGAATGCTGCGAGAGACATAATGAAATGTGCTCGCAAAATGCAAGGTATTAAGGTAGAAAGTGTATTATGGTTGGCACTCTGGGGAGCATTAGCACAGCTCTTTGAGCTCTATCTTCTCACCTTCCCTGTCGTTTCACAAATTTTATCCTCCCAAAGGGAAGTGGGGTGTGAAACCTGATGATTTGCTTGCCACCAAACTGCTCCTTTATTAAGGGAGGTAATGACAGAGCTGTGGGAGGACATGGAGCAGAGAGGGTGGTGCTGGGGCACAGAGTCATGGGTGCACAGAGCTCAGGTGTGTGGCAGGATCTGGCCTTGACTGTGGGACAAACACATGGCCACACCAGGGCTCTCCCACTTTAAAATGAATCCCCAAGAGAGTAAGAAATGCCTTACCAGGGACACTACTGATCTTTGCCAGAGATGTCTTCACTTCCAAATCCGTAAATCATCTTCAAGCAGCAAATTTACCATCAAATTTTAGGGGTTTGGCCCTTTTGTCCCTGAATCCCTGTTTAATCCTTTGTCATGGGTTGACGCTGGGCAAATCCCAGTGCACCCATGAGTGTATAGTTTTTAATAAACTACTGTGAGATGTGGTCGAAACAGAGCAGAAGCAGGCCTATCACTTGGAATAGAAAAAAAAAAGACATTTATTAAACTACATGACAATAGACAACAAACACAAGAAAACAACCCAATCACCCAAAGGCAGAATAAGAAACCTCTCACAACACTTTTCCTCCTCCCCACAATTTCCATCCTTCACAATGCTCGACAGTTGACACCAGCACGTACCCACATATCTACTTGCTTAAACCTTCCACAACCCTGGGTTCCTAACAAGCCGTTATTCCTTAAAAAAGACAATCCTTAATCCATCCAGAGAGAGAGAGGAGTCTCTCTTGCAACCACAGACACCTCCCCCACAGGAAAAACACAGGTCCATCTTCCCGTGCTCCCATGTCACTCATGGCACCACCCAGAAAATTCTACCATGGTGACCCTCTCCCTCCCTGTCACAGTGCTCTCACCACCGTACAGGGACTAAGACTAGATAGGGCTCCTTTAAGGACGTTTGGCCCAGTACCAAAAACCAGCCATCTCTTCCACTGGGACTAGCAGTCCCCCCCAAATTCACCCCTGGGGCGGAGGGCTCCAAAAACAGGCCACAGAGTCTTTGGCTTTGAACCAAAAAACATCCACCCAGAATACAGTCTCATTTATACTCAGAAGAGTC